>WFKH01003881.1:32020571-32051002 GCA_016163765.1 Magallana hongkongensis | reverse complement strand
ATATATATTTAAGTGGTTGGAAGGCTAGGTGAGTGAAACTAATTTTACGACATGAATTATAACGCGTGAGTGACGGGTGAACTCGTATAGACGAGTTTATTTCGAAGAATTTGGGGATTACCTTGAAGACGGATTTTTCTTATATCTGGCCCAAAACTCTGGGTAGTATATCCATAGTACTGGGGAAGATTTGGAGTTACTTCAAAGGTACCTGAGGGACCATCTTGAATCGGAAATATAGAGCGACACTTTGACCAAGGAAAAATCTTTGTCAGTAATTAATCTTGGATTGATACATCTTTGATGAAAATATTTTGATCGTTCAAGCATGCGCTCACTGTTTTTGAAAGAAAAAACTGCTTAAAAACAAGTCGTTTTATACAAAAATGCAACAAATGGTAGGAAAAGGTTAACTTTATGATGTCATATTTCTAAATCGTTGGCATTTGGATCAAAAAGTTATGAAAAACCTTCACATGTAGGTATATCTGTACACAGAAAACGAAGAATTACAGTTAGAACCATTTTAACAAGAGCTTGGACTTTGGGTAGTTGAGTCAAACGGCAATGTGACGTAGGCCTGTCTATTTCATTGCAGGCCAATCAGCCATGGCTCTGTGAAATCAACATGATTTGTCTGGCTTTTGAGCGAAGACTACGCAATCAGTGTATATTTCGCTTGAAACCAGCGTCATTTTAACTTGTTTTGACGCAAGAAATAGATCGTTACATCCTACTGAAAGTCCAAGGTCTTGTTAAAATGGTTCTAAATGATGATGTCCATTATAGGAGGACATTTTATGCCTTTAAATTCAGTCCTTTGCTCTTATTCCTTAAGCATACATAAATACCAGAAAAATTTGGTATATGTACATGTAATAATGAAACCATAATCTTATTGTAACCTTTAGTAATTTCGCTTTTGATCATGAATAATGAATGTTAATTCATTTGATCAATATTTTATGTATAGCTTTCGTAACGTTCTGGATAACCTCTTAAGATCATTTCAAATATATTTTTTTTAATAGGAAACATTTTAGGTTCAGAGTTATTCTTAGAACTGAACTTTCATTTTATATTTTAATTCACATAGTTGTTGCCCAAACAAGAATCAAATAATGTACAGAATGTTCAGTAACTCAGTATGCCATGTCAAGCAATTTTTTATGCTGCTCTTGAACTGTGCTGTCTAATGAAAAGCAACTATAAGTTCATGAAGCAGAACTTTCAATTGTGGTAGGCGATTGATATGTAAAATGTGTAACACTAGCATTATGTATAATATAACGTGCTACAGCAGTAATGGTGAATAAGGATATACATGTAGGAATTCGATATATGCTTTAAGCATATTACCGTTCAAATAAGAGCTGTAAAATTGCACTGATACGATGTACATTGGGACTCGGACACAAATGACGTGAGGTAAGACAACTGATCAAACTCTGAACGAATTCTGATAAAAGAAAAAATGACAAACCAAAAATGACAAAAAGTTGTAACCATTTGTTATCTAAAAAAAAATAAAACAAATTCTTAACACATGCAAATCTAGCAATTATCTCTAAATTAAAAAATTATCATTGTAGTATGTTTCTATATGCAATTTATAAAACCGAAAGTACAGATGTAAATTAAAAACAATTAACCTATTCTATCAATTGAAATATTCAAATGCATTTAGTATTTAATATGCTTTATGAATCAGGTTATATACTTGAGAAAGAAAAAAAGAGCTACAGTTTATTTTTCTGTAAAGTATATGTACATTATTGGGAGTTATCTATTTGTTTTAAAAAATTAAAACAGATTTTATAAATGTAAAAAATGTTGTAATTTTGAATTTACTATCACCCGGTAAATTCAAAATTCACAACATGACTATATACATATATATAAGGATAGTTCAAATTAGTACTTTTCTACCATAAAATATATTAACAAGCAAAAATATACCAAAATGTCTGTCTTCTAGCATTTTCAGTTACACAGGTAAACCTTTTGTTATCATTTAAACAAACAGGAAACATTTCTATGTACCGGTATATTTCCTCAAATAAAATGAAATAAAGAAATTATAAATAAAACGACAAAACATTTATATAACTAAGACTGTTGAATTTTATGCAGACTTTAGAGCTCATTTGTAACTTTTTAACTATTCTTATATAATAAGTTCTATCGAGTTTCGCTTTTCTTTTCATTTAAAATCGCCATTGTGACTTATTCATGTAAATACATACAGATATATAGTGAACATATTCTCTTTTCACGTGAAACAGCATACCTTTTTTTCATTGTTACAAAATAACACACCAGTTAAAATATAATGTTCAAAATAAGATCGTATTACACTCTTTAAATTGGACATTTAATTTTTACTCCAATGCTCTGAATTTGTAGTACGTGTATATAGTTGAGTACACATATTGTTAATCAGAGATAGCCACGAACATATCCATGTAAAGTAAGTGTGAACTATATATTTTTTTTTAAAGTGCTAGATTGTTTGTTTCGTCTGGTACATTAGTATGGCCCTCTTCAGTTTGTGTTTATAAACTAAATCAATATTGGGTCAACGTATTTTTTCTTGTTTATTTCTAACGTGAACACTATTTTATCGCAGATGTGACCTATTTGTTTTCGTTGTCTTTTTATTCGAAAAATTGTAAAACAGAAATAATATAAGCCCTCTTATATTCATTAAGGTCATATTCACAGATTGGATTTTTTTTATCGATATAAATGTTTGCATATTAAATGTACAAAATATTACACGATAAATTTTGGTAATAAATATGTATCGGTCTCAAATTTCTTACATTAAAAAATTAAAAATAATTAATCCAATGTGCTACAGGACATAGTACAGTAGACTATAACCTCTAACATTGTGTAATTAACGATCCAAAATCATACACACTTTGCTTGCGTCAAAAGCTGCAACTATGTAACGACTCTTTTTAATGATTTTGCATCCCTAACACCGGCTTATGTCGTTAATTCGATGTGACTAGGTTTTAAGTATGTCGCACTATTATCGATCGAGCTGATAAAATCCCGCTCGTTTCTAGATACTTATTACTACACGATCAGAAGAGTAATGGTACATGCAGTTCTACCAGTTGTTAAACAAGTCAAGGTTAACTTTCAAAATCAAAAGGTAATTTTGGAGGACCTGGTTGATGTTTAACTTTTTTACATCTGTATGTAACAGATGTGAAAACGTTGCATCTGTGAGAAAAAATATTTTGAATACTGCTGGTGAGAGCTATACAAAAAAAAAAAGAAATGTACATTGAAGTTTTGGTACATGCACATTGAAACAGTGTATTATAGTTATGTATATCAAGAGTTAGGCTTTTAATCCATGAAATGGCATATCAAGTTTATTGGTACAGTGCATGTTTCAACATGCCGCAATAATAATCAGGAAGGAAAAATATCGATCTGTGAAAAAATAATCATAAGGCATTACAGGAATGTGTTAAGTTAGATTTTCTATATTCAGGTTGATAAAAGGTAGGCACAACTGTCCAAAATGTTAATAGCTGACAAATTGACTATCAAACTCAAATTTTATTAAAATACATATATACGATCAGTTAAAATAATTATGCAATCGTTCGTGTATTTGTTATAAGCTTTTTCAATCGATAACCATCTGGAAAAAGAAATTGTCTTGTACATGGAGTCTATTATCTATAAAGAATAATTTTTTATTCATTTATTTAAAAAATGCAAACATATTATTTTGACAGCATTGATAAACGTAAATTTACGGATCGCAGTTTAATACATGCATATGCATGCTGTGACTGAAACCGAAAGTAGGACTATATAATAAACGTAATTTTGAAAAAAAAATGGAAATTCTTATAATAAATAATATGTTTAATTTACAACATTATTCTGCAACATATGACATTTTAATTGAAGATTCGTTTCGGACTGGTTTCTGACGAATAATTATCATGTCTATATAAGGGAAGTTATAGACAGTGTTGTTACTATATTTATAACTTGGGGTTTCCTCTTTTTACGTAATGATTATGTCCTTCAAAATGAAAAAAAAACCACCTCGTCATATTTACTTTCATCTTGATACGACCACAATGGTTGCATAACATTATTGTCAAAATATGATTACGTATCTATGTTACTACAGCAGTTATATAGTTACTATGTGTAACGTATGAATTACTATTCCATACAGACACTAATAGCATTAACAAAAATGATAGAAATTCATATCATATTTTACAGTACCTGTGATTTTTTTTACACGCGAGTTCGTTAAAAATTGACTATGGCACTACTAGTATATCAAGTCCTGCTACTGGCGGCTATACAGAACGTTTTGGTGAAGGTAAGATACATATTTTATCTTTATCATCAGTGTATAAACAGTACATTAATTTTTATATACAAATATATTTAAAAATTAAAAAACTGCATAAGCTAACGGAAATCTTAATCAAGATACACAAATGTGTTTAAAATCAATCCATAGTTACATGTATGTACATCATGCATGTGATATCAATTACCATTAAAACGTAAAAATAACATAAAATATGGGCTGTATAGGCTATTTTGCTTTCTGTCATACTTTTTTACGTCTGTAATATAATGTCGTTATGAATTCCAAAATGCCAAAAAAAAAAAAAAAAATACTTTAAAAGACGAGGGCTTTCTGTATCAATATTCAAATAGTAATAGTTATAATTTAATATAAACAACAAATCATTTTGTTTTCTTTTTCAAGGGTAACTTCTCAAAGAGTGGATATCATCTGGTTTCTTCTTGCCCTAACACTAAAGCTGAATGGGAAGCTAGGTCACTGAAGTTTAAGTGTAACAGTACAAATCAGTATCATTGTAGTCCATTTAATATGTCTCAACTCTACGAGTTCTGTTATGAAAGAGAAGTACTTAAGGTTCTAAAAGGTACAGTTTTTACTGTTTTCAATTCAAGACCCAACTTACATATCAAATAGAACTGTTTTTATCTAAAATAACATTTTCTTTCTTTTTTCTCTAATCATCGTCTTCTACCTTGTTTTTTCATAACATTCCTACTTTGACATTACAGTTCAATAAATTTTATTCGCGACGATTTTATTTCACGATATACCTTAAATGAATTGGTTTGCGTTATCTACACCTGTTTTTTGTTACAACTATATGGCAAATACTGGTCCACGGCGAGAGATATTTGTGAAAATTTTGCTGTCGCAAACCTCACAAGAAATTCTCCCACGCGAATAAAAGTTGATTTACAGTATTTTATTTCATATATTTTTGTTTTTCATTTGTATTTTATTTCCTAAACAGGTCACTGCCTTGGAATAGCTGAAAATGGCAATCTAAATCTTGACACGTGTAAATTCTTTATCCGAGGATGTCCAACGGAAGATTATTACAGTAACGAATCATACAAATGTATGTATCTACATGTTTATGATGAATAACTGAAAATACATGTATAGAAAATTTAGCTACAACAATGTCTGGCAAAAATTGATTTATACAAATGAGCGGGTTTTTTTTATGAAGCGGTTGTTTTCAAAGTATGAAATACTCAAATATCAATGTGCTTAATCTAACAAAACTGCATATTCCCCAACGTAGCTACAGAGAATAAAATCAAAAGTGAGAAGTTAAGTATTTGACTATGGGATAATAATGCTTTGATTATTACATGTAGTATTAGTTGGAAGTTGGTACAATTCATTGATTAGAGGAAGTATAAAACAAATATCTGCAGCTTCTTTACATCTAAAAAAGAAGGCCCTTTAAAACAGTTTATCATATAATAAAAGTAACTAATATCTTTTCAATGAGATGCAACCGAGTTAAGTAGCAGGTACGTGTGTAAATGACAAGTCGAAAATAATTTCTTACAGTTTCTGTTTTTTATTTCCATGTACACATCTTTAACAGATCCAAGTTGTTTAAGCATACACAACAACTGTTACACGGAAGACTGCGTTTGTAACTGTCTGACAGCAAAAAAGCTGAATGTTACAGAACCACAACCAAAAGATACATGTACTTGTAGGTGAGTATTTTAAAAAACTATTCTTTTAAACTAGAGACTCCATTAAACATTATATTGTTACCATAGTGGACATAATTTGCATAGTTAATTCAAACCTTTAATATTTCATTAAATTTCAATGATAGAGATTAATATTTTAGGTGATCCGAGGCACTGATCAATATATCTACATGTAAACATTTGAAAATTTTCTTTGACACTACAAATTGGGGACCCCATTTGCTACATGCATGTAGCTTCTGAAGGGGAAGATTACTTTGAATTCATTATCATCATCCATCAGATAATTTTGAATTTGGGGTAAAACTCGATTTGATATCAAACGAAACAGCAAAGTTATTGCCATTCTTTTCTAAGTTTAATGTGGTCCCCTAAGTTGACAGTCACGTGATATGTGTTGAAAATCAGAAGCAGATATTATTTTATTAGTTTAACAAACTTTTTTTCAAATTCAGGAGCAACACCATTACTGGTCCATGTGAAAATCACCAATACCTTCCTGGTTTTGTAGTTTTTGTCGTTTTATTTGCCATCTTGGTAGTATCGAATGTCTTTTTTGCCTACAGTTGGTGGTATGGATTAAAGCGAGGTGATCACAGTAAGTACAAAAACAAATAATCAAGTACTGTTTAAAATAAAATTTTTCTTATTTATTTATATAATATCGTGGTCATTTATACTTCTTACTGATGCAGTTTAGATCAAGCTTAATATTCTTATTGAGACAACCGAATGAAAGAAGTCTAACTTGAGGTGAAGCCATTTCTGAAAAAAAAAAATAACATTGGCTTCGATTATGTTTTAATAGCATTCCGATTTGTAAGTTATGTGTATTATAAAATGGTTTTACCATAAAAACTTTTTAAATTGCAACCGAATTCATTTAAGTTTTGGCGAGTATGTTTAAACCAGTTTTGGCTTACAATTTCTACATATTTTTCTCGCCTCTTTGTTTGCAACTTTGTTAAGAAAAAAGTTAAAAAGAAAATATTATATATCTTCCTCAATATAACAATGCAAAAGGTTAAATAGAATAATGTATTTAGTTCTTTAAAATGGTTTTTGAAAACGCATGCGATATTTATGATCTTTGTCAAATCGCGTGACCTGAATATCGAAGATAAGAAATGATATATGTTGTCCGCCTATATATGTCATTCATTCTGTGTCTAAAATCTTAATTGTCGCTTTAAAACAGTGAACGATAAGCATTTCAGGATAGGCACACATGCATTTCTTTAAACAGTATTTCAACTAATTTCAGATCTTTTTAGACTATGAAAACATGTACTGTTCTAGATGCCAGTTATAAAGGCACGGATATTGATCGAAATATGCTGATTTTAATCACACTAAATAAGACGTACAATACAAAAATCAAATAATCGCTTTACATATTTGTCTTGTTATTACCGAAATGATCCGAAATCAATGCAATTTAAGTTCAATGGCATATACATGTATATTGTACAAAGTATCCAGGGACATTTCCTTGCATTTTTGACAATCAAACACAACTGATTTTCATCCATATGTTTCATGTTTCACGGATATCACAAAACACTTTGAACTGTAGAATGTTATATTGCCATTAACTTATTCCATAGTTAGTTTAAAATATTATTAAATTTGCATTTCAGGAGAAAGGGTAAGGAAAACAAAATATTCAATTGCAACACCTTATCTTTGATCTTTAAGTGGTACTTATTGTTTCAAGTTTAAAGACAAATATATTTAGTTTAATTACTGCATTTTTGTAGAAAATGCTATGAACATATGTACAGAAGATACACGACCACTAGAACCTAATGCGAAAGGTATATACATTTTACTTATATAATGTAATTTTTATCACGAGTTTATTATTTTCATTTGAGGTTTGATAACAATTTCCAGTGGTTTTAGAAATGAAATATGAAGAGTATTGCAAAGTAAAATGTAATTGACAAAGCTTAATCATGGTTTTCTAAAGTAGTTTAATTTTATTGATGCGTTTTTAACATTAAACATACCCCGTGTTTAAAAAACGGTACAAGTAAGGGTTGTTACATGGCTTGACAAGGGCGCGCTTTGTGCGCCCGAGGCAACCGTGACCGTGAAGCAGCCATTTTGTCGCATGGTCTTTGTTTCTAGATGGAATGATTAAACTTATCAAGGTTTGAATGGTAAGGACTGTAATTAGATCAACAGTTAACAGTGGTCTGAGATATATTCACTTTTTTTTATGTGGATTAAGAGTAACAGGATGGAAATTTAACTTTCTTTTCTGCATTCATTGTACTTGTACAGTTGATTATAATAAATTACAATTAAATGTTCTAAATCCATTTTTTACTTCAATTATTTGTCTGTTATACTTCCTGTGAAAAAGGTTCTCCTTTAGCTGACCTTACGGAATAGTCCAATGATTAATCAATTAACACTTTCCATTCAAAAAGACCCGTGAAGGCATCAGTGATATACCACGGGTAATTGGAAATTTGTGGTCATTAAAGTGGAGCCATGCGACAAATATGCAATAAATTCATACATGTAAATGCGAATATTTTGCACAATAAATAGAGACTAAAGCATTATCTCCAATCAAAACTTTAAAGTTTTACAATATGATCAAACCAAATTTCTTCAATATATTATAAAGTTCCCTGTGTATCATAACACATACAGTTGTACGAAGATTTTAAAGAATGGGTATATTAATAAATACTTTTTTCTGTGCAGAAAGTGATCGAACCCCCGTCTCTAACAGGCAACAATCAAGCAGATTTGAACCTGGTAATTATGTAATATATTACAAGATCATAACACATTAAAATCTGTTAATGATGTATTAATATCTCACGCAAATGGTACTAATTTTCAAATATATATTTCAAAAATATAACAGATCAAAAAACATACTGGAACCCCTCATTCTATATATCAAAATATGTATCATTACTATTAAACTTATCGACAAATCAACGTGTTGTTTTACAACTATAACATACATTTCTGGTTTTTAAAACCCTGTTTGGTTTTATCTTTTTTCAGATGATATCTTTAGAATGACATTAGTTGATTTTACCTTTGAAGATGAACAGCTATTTAATCTATTGAAACGACAATGTCTTCATGGAGTTCCTTCTGAATTTGAATATCTCGTGAAAACTAGAGTAACACCTAACAAAAAAGAATATATTTTCGAGCAACGTGACGAAAACGGATGTATTCTCTTGCATTACGCAGCGCAAGGTGGAAACACGATAATACTTGATGAAATCCTTAAAATCACGTCTCACAAAATTCTTGAAAACAAATGTATTCGAGGTCAGTGTGCATTGCATTTCGCAATAAAACACAAACAGAAAGACATGACAGATCATCTCATCAAATTACATTCAGAAAAAAAGAACCAAGACCCAGAGACAACGGCGATCCACCAGGAAACCGAGTTTAATATAGTCAGAGGAGAGTTTTCGCCAGTTCATTTGGCTGCATGGTTTGGTAATACGCGTCTGCTTACCAGTTTAATGGAAATTGGATTTGATATTTTAACGAAAACCAGAAATGGATTGAATATCTTAGACATTGCCTGCATGAAAAATTTGTGTGGGGAATCGGACGTGGAATATCAGTTTTGTAAATACTTGCTCACTAATAAGTTATTAAAAATTGATCCCCGGAAAACGGACATGTCGGGGTGGAATATAGTACACTACGCATCTTTGTCTAATTTCAAATTATTTGAATACTTAGCGGGTAGTAAAAAAAATCACGACCTTATAAAGAAGCCAACCAAAGCATTGAAAACATGCCTGCATATTGCATGCGAGTTTCAAAAAACAAAAATCGTTGAATTAATAGCCGAAGATTCACAGTTAAAAACACTTGTTCCTAATAAAGATGCGCTTGGGTGGAATGCCCTGCACTTTGCAGCTAAGGGTGGAAATTTAAAGATTTTAGAATATCTTCTTAATTTAAAAGTAGAGGGTATGGGCATTGGTTGTAAAACAAATGATGGCAAAACCTTGTTACATATTGCATGTATTCACAAAACAACACAAATATGCAAGTTTGTTATAGACAGATTTTTAGAAGAAGAAAACGTAGAGGAAGACCTCCTCAATGCAACAACAACCAATAATGGTTTGACAGCAGCACATTATTTAGCAGTAGAGAAAAAAGAAGACGGAAGCGAAAGGGAAATTTTGGATATGCTTGTCAATACTAAACAAATGGATTTCTCAGTAAAAAGCAATAGGGGACTTACTGTTTTAGAATTTGCAATTGATCATTTAAACAAAGAATTGATTGAGAGTATCGTAAGTGAATACAGGGACGAATTTAAACTTAACAATGAGATTCTTGACAAATGTATAAATGATACAAAGGATGAGAGTATCAAAAGAATTTTGCAAACAGCTGTGGATGAAATATGAACTACAATTTAAAATTAAGTGACCATATATAAATTTGAATTGATTCTTGCGTAAAACAATTATTTGGGATGTTGAACTTATGTTTGGTCTCCAAGGTCGTCACACACAGCGCTGGGAGTTAGCATGAATTGTATACGATGATTTATCAGTGTTGTAAGTTTTGTGCTTTATTTTATTTTGATTATAACATTTGACAACCTACGTTCATGTTTACATGTATATATTTCATCTGCGGCACCATTTGAATTATTACAGCAGCATTTCTTCTCGTTTCTAGAACAGAAAAGGTTTGCATGATAATTTCATGTCACATGACATTTGTTTGCAGAGAGCTTCTTTTTTTTCAAAGTCCACTGTTTTTAAGAGGTTATAAATCTATTTTTAGAATTAAAAGTGTCCTTTTCTTATCTTGCATTGTATAACAATTTCATAAAAATATAGATAAAAATATATCATGAAGGTCATTCGTCTCAACGAAATCAAACATAGATTTAATAACGTAAATGTGTACATTATTAACTCAGGTTGCTTAATTTGAATGGTTACTAACAATTCTTCTTTAATGAATTAATCCGATAGCTTTTGACATGGTGAAGGAATAGTAACGTGGATGAAGGGGATGATTTAAAATCATTAATTAGCAGTTGTTTTGCTAGTGATACATATCCCCCCGGTTTTGCTACATGTAATCCCGCTACAATGCCACCCCAGAACGGAGCTTATTATTCACATCTTGCCAAATGTATTCATACAAGTCGGTAAGTTTAAAATATTATTATTATCGTGATTATTATTATGTTATAAATTTAATCATGTAATAAATGGGCTGTCTCAAAGTTTGTTGATCAATAAATTAAATGAATACGTGTAAATCAAAGTTAAATGTAATACATATAGGCATTTTAAGAATCATTTTCAAGACATGAACAAGTCCTTCGGCTATAAAATAAAATTTTCTTTTAAGACGAAAATTTGCAACACCTAACGGTCAAGATCTCTAAAAAGAAATTGAATAGTTCAAATCTGAATAAAATTTAGCATTATGACTGTCATGACCCCTTAGTTAAAATAATTTTATATCAAAATAATGAAATTTTGACCGTGGGTTTTAGATTAATTTAATAAGAGGTTTAAGTATATTTGACGGAGGTGAAATTTAATAACAATCCTAAATGACGTCATTATATTTGACCTTTGACCTTTTTATATGACCTTGAAATTTGATGGGCATAAAGTCGTAACACTGATAATAGTTATTTCCAAATTTCAGGTCTGTGCTTTGAACGGAACTTATGTTACACATTTTTAAATGAAAGAAGGCTAAATTGCACAAAAATCAAATAAATACCAATCAATTGTAGGTTTCAAAATTATCAAAATACGCTCTTCCTCAAACTTGTTCTGCCTTGAGTAATTGATGGGTACGATTTATATTATTTTCTTCAGATAATGGATTAAAATAAACTCTTACATAATATTATCCCATTATTTTGTCTATTTGAGAAAAAAATTAATTTCACAGGTGTGAAAGTTAATTTATTGCTTTAATGAGATAGGTTGCTTTACCAAAAATAAAACCAATGTTGTTCAAAGCGGATGTGGCGCCATGGATGTGTTACTGACTAGAACGTATCACTATTGTTCTATCGTGGGTTCAAAACACGCTCGCGTTCCAGATTGTTCTCCAAAAGTTTTTCATAATTAACAATGAGTTAGTCGTAATCTTAAAAAGTCAAAATCTAGACAAAATTCCCGATCTGTGTGCTGTGTACAACAATGACAAAGTCTCGTGACGCAAATATACAAAGGGGATCGGAAATATATTGGCGTATTGTGTAACAATATAAATGTATTCACTAATTCAGCATCCCAGAATAGGTTTACCATGTTTACGGCATGGTATAATTACGGCATAGTTACTAGCAATTTGAAATTATGTAATAGTTTTAAGCTGAAAACTGTCTATTATGTTAGATATAAGACGGTCCGAGGCTCGAGGCGCCGATGGTCTTCTAATATCTAACATAATTGGCAGTTTGAAGCTAATAACTTACTTAAAACATTTCACTGTGTTCGAATCCTATATCAGTGCGTTCAAATGTTACGCTTCACTGACTTTACCTGGCACTGTCCAATATATTCGCCTATTGGTTTTTTTGTTGTTTGTTTTTTTGTTTATCGTGCAAAATGTACATAGAGCGGAAATGAAATTTCTTTTGTTATAGAAATAAAACATATAGATCCACTTGCTTGGCCTTAGAGTGTTGCATTCATTTAGTGATCAGTCAGATAGTAAGCATGTAGGACTACGAGTTCGTTACACAGAGTGCCTTTTGTGATCAAAACTTGAGTGATTCTAATGATATATTAGACGAAATCATTAAAGGAGAGAAAGAAAAACCAAGAAAATGGGAATTTTGATATAATTTTTTGACAGTGAAGTCCGGAGAATACTCGGATGTATCAGATTTTGACGACTCTGACGAAATGCTCGTGAAAGCTTCACAAGATGCTCAGACAAAAACGGCCAAGTCAGTTGAGCAGAAAAAACCTAGATTTTTCGCCCCTTTGTCCGATGTGGAATTAAAGAATCTCAAGGAAAGTGCAATTCCGGTCAATACAAGAAATACATCTAATTTGGCTATGTGGCTCTTTGGTTCATGGCAAGCTGAGAGACGTATACAAAACTGGTCTTGGAAATGACAAAGAACTTAATGACCGACTGTCTTCATTTGTTACTGAGTTGAAAAAAACATTGAAAGGTACAAATTACAAACCATATACGCTTTATGAAATAATTGTTTCAATACAACACCATTTACGCATACATGTAAATGGCAAATCATTTTCCTTCTTGATGACGTCGATTTTTACGACCATCGTGTTCTTCTGGGGCCCGTTTCACTAAAAGGCGTAAGATACGACTAAACTTAAGTTAGGCCTCGGGGCGTACGCCAAAATTTAGTCCGTGAAAACTGCGTTTCACTAAGAGGCGTACGCCTGGCCGTAAATACTAGTATCGGACTAAGTTAAGGCCAGACTTACGTCCTTGACAACGAGCTTATGCACATGCGCATACATATCATCAACGTTGAGAGAGAGAGAGAGAGAGAGAGAGTGAGAGAGAGAGAGAGAGAAATTTGTTTAATGTTCATTGAAAAGATATATTGAAAAGATCACAAATCAAATTCTTCTTTATTATTCATTGCAATATTTGTTTTGAGGTCTATAATAAAAACTTAAACACGTTGAAACATATTTAGATTGAAAATAAATCGTTGATTGTATATTGTAATGCTCTTTTATTCGTTTTTACAAGTATATGGTGAAACGAATACATTAATTTTGCAGCTGTGTTTTATAGTGAAATATAGGATTTTAAAGACCCCCCTTCTCTCTCTCTCTCTCTCTCTCTCTCTCTCTCTCTCTCTCTCTCTCTCTGATCTGTAATGTTGATTTCTTCAGCGTTTTCTTAAAAATATGTCAATTTCGTAACAAACGAACATGTAAATATCGATATTGTCGTCTGCAATATTCCCTATTGACTCCGCACAATCAAAATGTCTTCGGAGAGTAAAAAACGTAGGCCAAACTGGACTGATGATGAAATGAAAATTGTAACATCTTGTGTAATTGAAAACAAAGATGTATTATTTGCAAAACTGTCGGCATCAGTGACAAACGAGAAGAAGAAAGCTGTATGGGAAGACATCACAAAGCAGTAAGCATTTAAGTTTTTAGAATAACGATCAACAAAGATATATTAAAATCTCCGATTTGATTAAATACAATTTGTTCATGTCTACATGTTACATATAATCTATATTTATGGTAAAAAAAACCTAACTAAATTGACAAAAATAGGACTGTATTTTAGGTTTTGTGTGTTTTTTAAATTTTTTTTTTTTAATTTCTAACAAAAAATATACAAATGAAGGTAGACTGGAGTTTCAAAAATATATTTAGTGTTAATATGTAATTGCAGAACAAATTCTTCTTCTGCCTTGTGCAAGAGGGAAACAGAAGAAATAAAAAAGAAATGGAAAGATGCAAGATCCATAGTAAAGAAGAAAGAAGCCAGTAGAAAATTTCAGACGAAGAAAACAGGCGGAGGGCCTCCCCCGGAATCTGTATTAAAGGCCTGGGAACTTGACGTATGTGTTACCTAATTTTACCTAAAATTTATATAATTGTATGTATCCGACAAAAAAGTTTCGTTGCAAAGATAAGTTTCCGATACTGACATAATTATTTATTTCGTTAATGTTTCGCACCTTTTAGATTAATAAATTGAAAAAGGCAACTACATTTTCTTTTTTATTGCTAGATTTTGTCAATTATACCGGATGAACTTATCTCCGGGATTGACGGTGGGGTTGATACTGCCTTTGCCAGTAATTCTGAAACAAGTATGAATAAATACATGGTGCATGCATGTACATTGTAAACTATACGTTCACTACATATATTTTTATCACCTCTTAATGTTGCCTTCCCGAGTTTTGCTTCCTATACTATATGATTTTGTATGCTTTGTTTATTTAGTATTACTGTAGTATACAGTAGTCATAGTACAAATAAAATTGAAATATATGATATCTAATTATTGCTTTGTAACAGATAACTTAGCCTTAACATGTACTGCAGCCCCATCGGAAATTTCCGTTGGAATTCCATCCTTCATTGGTTTGTATATATATATTATATAATATACTTATAAAATTTTTAATCATAAAAATTATTATAATAGATTGTCAAATTTGATTTGTATGTTCTTCACAAGCGGAACATTAACGTGTGTAGATTTGAAATATTAATTTTTTTTTAAAATAAAAAAATGTATATCTGTATATAGTAGAAGAAACTGACGTTCCGGAAGAAGCTCCAAGTGTGTCCGGGCCTCCCACCGACAGATACTTTGCTTCAACTTCGTATGGATCTAAACGCAAAGGTAAAACAAAAATAATGCCAACACTATGAAAATGAATTACAAATGTATTTAAAATTCCCTTTTTTTTTTTTTTTTTTAAATTCTTATAATTTTGGCGTAATTTTACGTTTGTTAAGGAAAAAACCCTAGTAAACTGTTTCAACTTCATTCATGAAATTTTATCTATTCATATTACACATATGATTTCATTTGATTTTCTCTATTTCAATTCACATTGTCTTATTTACAAAACTTTTCATTTAAAATCAAGACACGGCCAGCGAAACCGACGCTGAGTTTATGGTGAAACTAATAGAGGTGAAGGAAAAAAGAGCTATTGCGGATGAAAGAAAAGCAGATGCCCTAGAGAGGATAGCGGCGGCATTTGAACAAAAAAAAAATTGGCATTTAATAAATTTGAACACAAAATGATAAAGTAGTCATATTCTTTATTAAGTGTTTGATTTAATAAATAGAATTCATGAATTGTTAAAAAAAATTGGCATCATTATATACCTAATATGCCTCATTTTGAATTACTTTTGTGTATTTAATGTGTACCATGCCATTTATTTTGCATGACATTGTCAAATATTAAGAGGGGAGAGGCGTGGGATGTGTTAGCTTGCTCTCTTTTTCTTTTATTATCATTTGTTAGTGCAGGGGACAAAATGTTAAAACAATAAAGGGGTCAAAACTCCCCGTCAACGATGCTACGTGCCTGCAATAATTATTAATACAAATATAGTTACATCATTTTAAAATATAAATAATGGAGTATAACAACCTGTATGTACTACTCGGGATACAGATGATCTGGAACCTCCATGAAGGTCGCCTACTTCCGAAAAGAAGTCCACCTTTGACAAATATCTTAAGGTGATAAGTACCTGTAAGACATTTATGTGTATCTTTATATATACATGTATAAATAAGTATGCAAATGTAGTTTAATTATGATAGGTACATTGTAAAACCCATTATATTTGTCACATCATGTCATTCCACGCATCAGTATTTTTTATTTATGTGTGCATATTTAAGAAGCATATAATGCTACAGTAAGTATTGACATATACGTGTACCTGAATGTGGGTGGGAATGGCATGACTTTTGTATGTAGGTCGCCTCACAATAGGGTCAACATCATTTATCAGTTTTCGAATCATGACTCTTCCCGGGAACCTATACCTACTTACGAGATCTATATCAGCTAGATACTCGAGAGGGTTAGTTCGGTCCCGAAAAACGCGTTCTCTCCGGGGTGTTTCCCTTCTTCTTCTGCGAAGCAGCCGGAAAGTCGCCATTATTCAATGTTAACGTCTATAGTTACGCCTGCCTTAGACCAGCCGTAGATTTTTGTCTTAATTTAAGGCGGGCGCAAAGTTTCGCCTTTTAGTGAAACGGACCTTAGTCCAAATGTTAGACGTAAGTCCGGATTTACGCCGGGCGTAGAGTTAAGACAGGCGTACGCCTTTAAGTGAAACGGGCCCCACTGGACGCCAAAATGAAAGAACAGTCCAAACTTGATTAAGGGATTAACAAAAAACAGGCTCTCATTATCGCAGAAGAACGAGTCAACATACCTTGGGAAAGTAATATTTTTGGTAGCGCTATCGCACAGCAACTTCTTAATACGATGGTTTATTTGGTTTGACTAAATTTTGCGTTGCGGGCTGGCAAAGAACATAGAAATCTGCGCATTGGAGAACATTATCAATTGATCTTGAAAACTTCTCGTGTAGACGGTAGGCAATACCTGCAGTACAGAGAAGATATTTCCAAATGTGTAACTGGAGGATTGAAAAGTCGAAAAACAGCTCAAAATTTATAAGGACTTATGAAAACCGGACATACCCTGAGAGATGTATTGTATCTCTGTACGAAAAGTATATCATCCTCAGGTAACCTTAAATTATGACAATATCCTGTACATTGAGAATAATGCAAACATTGTTCCTTTGTAAACCTTAAGATAATTTGACTACACATAACAGCATAGCTTCAAGCATTTATTTTTGCAGACCTTATAATCGAAAGTCATCGGCCTTTTATTTGCGCCCGAGCAAATATTCCATTTAAGACAAATGGTATGACGACGCCCCAGTTGATGTCCATCCGCTCGAACAAACCGTCGTCAATTAAGTTGTGCAAGATGGCGAGATTTGAAGGTTTTTTCTCTAACCATACCTTGCGTGCTACGGCCGCTACTCGGATGCATTTGGCAGGTGTAGATGAGCAATTAATCATTGAGAAAACCTGTCACAGATCAGTGTCAGTGGGAAATTATAAACTAACATCTGAGGACCAAGAAAAGCGTCTGAGCGACATTGTACAAGGACGGAAATTAGGAAGTCCACCACCAAGAAACCCAGAGATTCCGATCAACCGTCAGTGTCGCATACATGTCAATGCACAGAATTATCCGTATGCGTTCAAAAAGACACACGTGTTACCATAAATGTGAAATTCAATTCTTAATGCTCGTAAAGTTTAGTGTGCTAATGCTCATAGTGAATTTCTGTGTTCACTAACTCGCTAGGTATGAGGTTCATGCTCAACATAAGAATAATATGTAAGAACAAAGGGTCAAGAGGGCTTACGAAGTCTACTGCATTGCTTTAAGCATATTATCGATCAAGAAAGGGCTGTAAAAATGCACCAGTGCGAGGTACATTCAGACTCGGACACAAATGATGTAAGGTAAAACAACTGATCAAATTCTGAACGAATTCTAACAAAAGACAGAAAGACAAACTTAAGTTATCTCTTTCCAAGTTAGGAAAAAAAAATCATATATGTTTATATGGTAGTGAAATATCTCTAAATCGTAGTAAACTGTTTCAAAACATTCATGAACAATACAAATAGAACTGAATACTTTTCGAATATTCATAACTCGGTGGTAACCATTTGTTATCTAAAGAGATTTTTATTACATGCAAATCTAGCAATTATCTGTAGATTGAAAAAAAATCGTAACATATTTCAATATACATTTTATAAAACCGAAAGTGCAGGTGTATATCAGGCTAGATATCAACCGCTTGAGTATTTGATAAGTTTGAAAATTATTGTAAACGGTTTAATGCCTATGTTTACGTAACATTCGAAATTAGAAATTCACACCATGAATCAGAAGCTATATTTAGCTCAGAAACTTTCAATCTTTTATATAATACTTTCAAATCTGCATGTCTATACATACTAGTTCCAATTCGATGAAAGTGTAGCCATTTTTACCAACTATAAAATGTTTTTTTGTTTTGAATGCACACGGAAATATTTTAAAATTTTTCCCGATTTCAGCCTTTTATTAAATCCTTATCTGGTGTCTTCCTATTATAAACAAATTTCACCCTTTTTAGTAGGTCTCCAGTGGCGTGGTATTAACTGGGCTTTATTGTTTCTTTGTTTATTGGTAGCAATATCCAGATATCTCATGAAACCATAGAGACATTGGTGATGTTCACTGTGATCGGTCAGTAAGGTATGTAGTTTTAGAGTAATGTAGCCAAAATGGTTGTTTAAATTGTTTTTTAAAGATCAAATGATCATACCCGCTTGCCAAATACTAATCATACGGGGTACATGTAATGGAAAGTGTATTTAAATGAAATCAACCTATTATCATACAAATAATTGAAATAATATTTAAAGTCAACAGTAGTTAACATGCTTCATCAATCACGTTATATACTTTACAGATAAAAAACGGCTGCATTTTATTTTTCTGTAATATAAACGTACGTTATTGTAATTTATTTTTTTTTTTGTTTTAAAGAATAAAAAGGTTCCATCAATATAAACAAAATAAAAGGAATCTCTTTTCTGATCCATTGCTGGACCGATTAGGATTGATTTACAGCCGTGCGTAAGTATACATGTACTTAAAGACGTTCAAAAGAGTATTTTTCTACCACATTGTCTAACTAACAATTATAAAATACCAAAACTGCCTTTTTGGTAACAAAGGTAAACCTTTTGTTATCATTTGAACAGATGGGAAAAATTCCAATGTACCTGTATATTTCCTCACATAAAATGATAAACTTAAGGAAATCGAAAATAAAACCGACAAAACATTTACATTACAAGTTATGTTGAAATTTAATCAGACATTTTATTTCATTTGTAACGTTCTGAATAGTCTTATATACATGTAATAAGTTCTATGGAATTTAATTTTTCTTTTCGCTAAAGATTTCAAAACGCCATTGTGATCTATTCATGTTTTATATATATATATATATATATATATATATAGTGTACATTCTTTTATTATCTTTTCACGCGAAACGGCATGTTTCCATTTACATTGTTACAAAATAACACATCAGTCAAAATAATATGTACAACTCACGGTTGTATTACACGTTTTAAAATTGGACATTTGATTTTTACACCGATGCTCTGAATTTATTTTACATGCACGTGCACATATTTAAGTACACATCTGTTTAAATAGATAATGACGTGCATCCCCTTGTAAAGAGTGTGTGCGGTGTAGTTTGTTTTCAAACTGATATGATTTTTTGGTCAGGTACCTTGGAAATGAAATCTTTCTGTATCTAATCCGAAAAAATCAATATTGGATCAACAAGCTTTTTTTCTTGAATTTTGTTTTATTTCTAACATAAACACTTTTTTTTATCGATGTGACCCATTTATCTTTATGATCTTTTATTCGAAATGATAACTCTTTTATATGCATTTCTTCCGCAATATGCAATATACATGTTCACATATCTGATTTATTATCAATAAAATTACTTGCATTTTACAAAATAATACAAAATACCGGTACATGTAAATATAGTAAAAGTATGTGTCGATCTCATATCTGTTACTTTAAAAGAATAAATAGGGGTGGGCATCGATTATTATATCAACTTTTGGAAAACAAAATAAACTGAAATGTTCTGCAAAAAATAATATTAATATTGTAAATCTTAATCACTTGACACAGAAATATTTTTGATGCAATATTTCAATGGGCATATACATACATGTATAAGCTTATGTAATTCCAGAAAAAATAACACGTTTTACATTGCAATACAAAGGATGCAAAATCATACATAATTTGCTTACGTCAAAAGCTGACACTATTTAAGACTTTTTTTAATGATTTTACATCTCTATCGCTGGCTTATGTCGTTAACTCTGTGTGACTAGGTTCTAAATAAGTCGCACTATTACCGATCGAGCTGATAAAATCCCCCTTGTGTTTCTGTAGAAAATCACATGTATTACTACACGATCAAAAAAGTAATAGTACATTAAGTTCTACCAATTGTTAAGCTAGTAAAGGTAACCTTCAAAATTAAAACTTAAGGTAATTCTGGAGGACCTGGATGGTATTTAACTTTTTTTAAATCTTTTCATTGATGTAACAGATGTGGTAAACGTTGCATCTGCGAGAAAAAAGTATGTTTTAAATACACTGAATGTTAATAAGAGTGATACAAATAAGAATTCTACATTTTAGTTTAATTGTATGCACATGGAAATACTGTTTTAAAGTAATGTATATATTTAAAAGATAAGCTTTAAAACAGTAACACGGCTCATAGGTAAAGTGCGTATTTCAACATGCCCAATTGTAATCAGGACGGGGAAATTGTCAGTGCAGGACATCGATCTGTAATAAAAATCATTAGGCATTAAAGAAACACGTTAAGCTAGATTGTTCATATCCGGGATTATACAAGGAAATCAAAACTGTCAAATATACTACCAACTGCCAACTGAATATCTTAAACATTTATCATAATATACATTCATAACAGCAGTTTGAATTGATAATAGTTCGTGCCTTTTTAAATGAGCTACTTTGATCGATGAACGTCTTACAAAAATAACACGTAGTCATCTATTTCTACAGAATCTGAATCAAATTTTATTTATTTATCTAAGAACTATTGAAATTATCTATAGTTAACATGAGTACAATACAAATATATCAATTTTTGACAGCATTTACAAAGGCAAATTTACGCTTAAATGCATTTTTTTGTATGCTTTGATTGAAACCGAAAGAAAGCATAATACACAAGTAAACACGTTCAACGGAATTAAACGCGTGTTTGTTTAACAATATATCTCTTAACATAATAAAATTGTTTTTGAGAACTTATTTTGAACTTATTTTGGATTTCTTTTTGACGAATAAGTACTATATACATATGTGGTTAGGCAGAGCATATTGTTACTATATATTTATACTTGGAGTTTTTTCCCTTTTATGTGCATGCAATTACTGTGTTCTGCTAAATAAAAAAACCAGAGTGTGTTCAAATATTGATCTCGATAAGGACACATTCAAGTTTTTCGCACTCACCATATTATCGGAATTGTTTGGGTTGTTATTGTACTGGTTAAACAACATTTACATTATTGGTGAAATAAGATATTTGCTCGAGTAACACTAATCTTTTAAATGCATACTTATCACTTAAAACAACCGCATCAAGATATATAAATTTGATTTAAGCTTTTTGCATTTGATGATCAGTTATGGAGATGTGAAAAATTAGCCTTCTCAAATATAATTTGAGACTAAGGGCAAATATTTTAAGGTTAAACACCTGATCAAATTACTGTTGATTTCTGATATTTTTTTTAACAACTTATTACTATTTATTCGTTAGTAAACAAATGTTCAAAATTGTGTATATATACATTAGCAATAACTATTTTAAAATTGCATAAAACTCTTCTTAACTAGTCAAATAAAATATTATGGAATTTTTAAATAATTATTATTCATTTTATATGCGCATCTTTTATAATTAAAATGATTCTTTTCATGACATGCACATCTAGAATTTGTACGGAATCATCATTTTAACATGATTTAACATGCTCTTTATAAAATTGAATGTATGCTTAATCTCATTTTCTTGAATATTTGATAAATTTATAAGTTTCAATATTTGTTGTAAAAATGATATAATATTTTAAAAACCTGTTTATAGCTCGGAGAGTTTCCTATTTTAAATATTTCCGGAAATTTCATATTCAAACATACTCCTATCTATTTAATGAAAATTTACCATTTTTTATCTTTAACTAACACGTTCATTTTCTTCCCGTCAATAGTTTTTCACGCATTAAATAATAGGTCACTTCACGCTTCACAGTTTATATTAAAACATTTAAACCATATACGTTTACACAAAGAAGAGTAAAATAACCCGTACGGCGGATACATAGTTAATTTGATGTAAACATATTTTTTATACACCTGATTAATGAATAAGGTTATTGAAACATATCTTTGGTTTGGAGACCTCTAGACTTGAGACATTTTTTAAAATTGTTTTCTTCAATAAGACGCATACAGGAATGATTTTAAAATTTTAGAATGTTTACATGTTTTAAGTTTTAATATGACTGAACGTTTAATCGTTCATGTTCGTTTATCAGCCAAATCAGAACTAGAAATTCTAAAGTACGTCTCGTATGGTGTCAAACCTTCTGTGTTTTCTAACATTTCGTGGCTTTTATTTTTGGTCCTTTGTTTGTATCATTAAATGTGGAATTTCCGGATAAGTCAGGAGGAGTCAGTTGAGATGCTATCATATTGACTGATTATCAAGTTATTAAGACATGATGTAATTGGTCTGATGATGATTTTTAAATTCCATTATAATCATTTATGGTGAACTGTTTATACTGGCTTGTCAAATATTAATTTTAAAATTAAATGTTACATACAAGTGAGCGCAAGAGAACTTAGCTTTTTAATCCTTAATATTGAAATTGTAGTCAAAGTAATAAGAACTCTCCTGAAAAAAAGATGTGATTGCCAATAAAGGTGTTTTTTCGGCATTCTATATCTTTTTATATTATTTGTGACTTTTTAAAATATTCAAATACAGTTAAACAGTTTATCAAAGTACATTGACATATAAATGATATCGAAGCTAAAATTAGTTCTTAAACATCATGCAAAAAAAAATACGTATGCTAAACAAAAGTTTGGGCATTTCATAATTTTTGCTAAAATTACATGTCGACAAAAATGCTTCCTTTTCATATTTTTTTTTCTCAAACAGGAAGTATTAACTTGCAATAATGTCCGCAATTCCAATTTCCTCCTTCTAGTATTTTTTACTATATGAAGCATTTCCCCGTATCTGATTTTTTTTTCTAAATTAAATACAAATAGTTTTAAATTAAAAAAAAAATCATATGGTGACCTTTAGTTCTTAAGCATTGTAACATAGATTTAAATCCACACATTTCAGTGTTATTGAAATAACAGGGCACTATTAAACACTAAAGTCTTGTAAAATGTTGGGTTGTGGATTTCAGATAATCATGCCTGTATACAGCATATTTACTACGCATGTACCCTAGCTAGATAATCGACAAACAGGTAAAAGAGGCTTGCAGTGTTAAGAATATTTGAAATAATAATAATGAATCCTTTATAATTATTATGATGGTTACTCGTTATAAATAAATGTTATGTCGTGCTTACTGAATATAACATCTTAGGCACTTGCAGGTATATGTATCTCATTGATATTTCTCTTATATCAATCTCTCTTTAAACACCATTATCTTTCGTATTCATGGAAATTGTCACCAATTTCCATCACGCCTCAATGTCTGATGCACTTTTGTGTACAATAAAGCAAAACAATATTTGAGGCCCCTTTTCCATGAAATCAATGACAATTTCAAGAATGTTTAAATTTAACTACAAGGTATCTTAAAATGTATATTATATTAATTTATCGTTTTGATCTAAAAATATGAAAACTTCTTTTGTAATAACATTGACAACGCAACAAATTTGAACATTTTGAGACACACTTAAACCAATTTCTTTATGAACAGGCTCTCAGCAAAAAGAATGCAGTTGCTATGAAATTTTCATAAGTAATGATTTCTGAATGATTGTACATCTTACTTTATATTACGGTCGTTTGTATTATTAAGTACATTGCATCCTGGTGTATTAGCCTATTGTGTTGTTTGTACGACTCAGTATATGAATCTCGTAAATGCGACATTTTGTAGAACGGCATAATATGTCGAACGTTCGACCTTATTTACTCGTAATTCCATCTTACAGTATATCTCGACCGTGCGACCTACTTTAGATAAGTATTAATTCAAAATGATTGTAAATGAGGACTCATTGTGTGGTCACTATGCATTTATATCTGTAACGATCAAGAGTAACTAATATTGACTTCAGATACTTAGAAATATGCACCGAGGTTTTCCTAACAACTTTGGTAACTCTGGACTATTAAAAATGCATGTTGATCTAAATTGTGTCACTTTATATTAAGATATATGCATTACATATAAGATATGTGAATGGCATGTGTTCTGATAAAACATTTTTATTATCTTGTGTAACTTACGCAAAAGGATAGCATCTGATAAGAAACTATATTTAATAAAATCTGGTAATGTTATCAAAACAATATAATATAGTCACGTACATCAGAAAAATATTCAGAACTATAGTAGTTAAAGACTATTTATAGGGAGTACATGTTTCAACCTGCTCCAAAGAAAAAAACAACCAACTAGTTTGGCCTTGATCATATATATCGACTTTGTGCGTTAAGGCTTTCTTAAACCTCAAGAAAAATCAAGGTAAGTTAAACTGTCAAATCTATAACCGTTTGAAAAACGTTATTCTTATAAGTTTGCTACAGATATACAATTGATATAACATAGTTGTTAATGTTATCGATATATTATGTCACAGACAGGTATCGATCAATAAAACATTTCGGAAAAATTATCTTAATGTACTATATTACGGAATCAATTAATCAAGTACAAAGGATATATTTGTTAGTGACAATGATACAATTTTATCTAAATTCTTAACAGAAAGAATGACAGTAGAAAATCAACACAACGAATTTCAAGTATATGCATGTTTTTGGTTTTTGTTTTTTTTTTTAAACCGAAAGTAACGCAGGATAGGATTTAATTAACATAATTAAAAAAAACCAACAAATATTTGCAATAAGTAGCTTTAGAGCATTGCTTTACAATATATAGTTGTGAAATTTGAATACATTTTTACAAATGTGTTTCTGACACCAGGTTTATATTTAAATTATCGATATATTTAGGTAAAGATTATTGTTACTATATTTATCTGAGGGGAACACATATCTTACGCATTTATCGAGTCCTTATTGATGATGCATAGTGTCATTAAAACCTTTACATAAATTTTTGGTTTTTTTTTTAAATTTTCAAAATAACTAAATATTTAGTTTTGTCTGATTATTTTTGCAACGGTCGTCTAAAATGATAACCCCCCCCCCCCCCAGCATTTCTATTTGTTACCTGCAATTGTCTCAGATGAATAATAATATATTTGGTAATCAACATAACCCTTGATTCACGGTGTTATAATGTTAGAATATAAATCACTTCATCATGTTTTCATTCAAGATTCACAAGAGAAAGCTGTGTCCTTCAGTCATCTGAATTGTAAAAGAAAGGTCTGGGAAAGTGACTGGATTGCAGAGCTCTGTCATCTTTTCAGACCTTTCAGTCCTCTTTGAGTGGTAAGAATGTCAGAGCTTCATTCTATGAATTAAGAAAAACACATTCTTAATTCTTTGTCTGTTGCAAGGTGAAACAAGCTCATTAAATTTTGTTTTACGTGATATTACGTACAAGTACACTTTTACACGCAGTGCCGTTGAGCGCATTTTTGAAGCTGGACAGTTATTATTGTCAAAAAATATTCAACCGCCTTCTGGCAGCTAGTAATACTAATATGCATGCATATGATGGTTTGAGATATAATTAGGTAATTATTACTTTAAATTTTATATTTTCAAGTGTATGTTTTATCATTTTAGTGTTTGTAAAGATCGACCATGGCGCTATTGCAAGCTTTGTTGTTTGTGATTATAAAGAACGTTGAACTGAAGGTAATATCATTATCAATCAAAATAATATTTATCTTTAGATCTTGTAAATAGCAACAATATTATATATGATATTATAATGATGGAAAAGTATTGCAATTGAATAAAAAAATAAAGTGCCGTATCCATGCAGAAAACATACAAATTGAATTTAATATCAATAACTAAAGCATAATAACGTCGACATGTAATGTAATAATGACGATTGCTACTAGCTGATATATTAACCTATCAAAACTGCTCAAACACAGTTACAAGTAAGACTGTAGTAAATATTCTGTAGTTGTTTAGTGTTATTATTATTATTTGCTAATAATCATATGAATATAAATAAACAGAATTTCTAGAGATGAAGAAGAAAGCTTAGCTTTGACAACTACATTCATTAATGTACATGTATCTGAATTTAAAACTATGATTTGAAGTTTTATCAGCACGTGATAGGTCAAATACTACTACTGTATATGTATATTCTTATATACTTTGCTCAAAAGGTTTTATTTTTATGACAAAGAATAACAATTGATCTTCTTTTTTGAAGAGCACCTCTTTAGAGCTTGGGTATACTCCCGTTCCTTCATGTCCAAAAAGTCAATGGGAATGGGAAGATTCGTCACTGCGGCTTAATTGTAATGATACACATAAGTATCATTGTACTCCATATTTAACTAATTATAGTATAAATCAACTTCACAAGCTCTGCTACAGAAGTTTCAGAGTCAGCAAAGGTAAATACTTTAAATCTTGTTATCCAAATAGTTTGCTGAAAATTTTGTAGCTTCTTGCATCTGAAATGAAATATTATATGCTTCATCTCAGCATTCAAATTGTTGTGTCAAAATCAGCTTGTGCATGTATCATAATGCAAACATCATTAATTATTAAATTGCTATGTTTTACAATAAAGATAGGAAATATATACGTATTTCAAAAAGACCCTTTATAAATCCATCAAATAATATACACATATTGTTGTGTCGGGTCACCTTTAAACTGTACAGGGGCAAATTTTGATAATGATACCGCAATGTTTTACATTCAGGATTATTGTAATGAATTGATGACCTTCTACATTTTCAGAGATTATTTAAAGTCCAAACATTAAACACAGATGCCTACATAGATTTGATATCCAGTAATTTATGATATAGAATTCAATCTGAGCTAAATCAGATTCTCGATGCTCCCGATGATTAAATTGAAGCGTTGAGGGTCTGATTTGAATAAGATTGAATTATATCTGACATTTACAAAATTTATTTTACAAAACATATGTTCAATTTATGTAAACTATTTTTTAAAAACAGAAGTGTTTGTCCTCGTAATGCAACTCTTTTTAAACTTCTGTCTGCTATTTATTATTATTTTACAGGGAACTGCCTTGTAATTAGAGGGTATGGGAATTTAAACAAATACGATCGTGGAAAGTTTTTATCTGGCTGTCCAACTGATGATTACAATAGTAGCGAAGTCTATCTTCAATGTATTTATTTCGTCGCCAACTAATGTTTATGTTAACCCAACCCAATCTCTTTTGAAATCGTCGTCAAATTACGAAGGCCTATTAGGGTCATTTATGTTACTGAAAAATAATATAAAAGGCGTAATAACGCTCCGTATATAGAGTAATAACGCGGAAAAGGCGTTATAACGCGAATAAATGCATTATTACGCCTTTCCAAAGGCAACAAGAGGCGCAGGGGCCACATCGCTCACCTGAGCAACAATAGCAAACAAAAGCTTTGGACCGTCTTAAGAGTTTTAAATACAAAATATCTAGACAATTATTAGAGTATATATTTTGATTTTCAAAGACTTTCAAATTTTTCTTAACATATTTTAAGTTAAACATTGAGCTGCAATTGGTGTTTCAGTTTTTGAAAATAAGATCTTAAAAAGTTTTTAGATTTTTCCCGATTAATTTACCTCAATTGTGACCTCACCTTAGCCCTGAAGATCATGATTGAAACAATTCTTTAAAAAAGTATGCTGCAAATTTAAATCTACACTACCTTTGGATCCTTCCTGCAAATTTAAAGCTTTTACTGGCAAATTGGTTTTTTGAGAACTGTAGGATTAAAAAAAACAACAACAACTTTTCTCTATATATTCCTATGTAAAAATTCGACCCTCCCCCATTATGGTCATACCCTACACCTGTGGATGATAATTTGAGCAAACTTGATTCTACACTACTTGAGGGTACTTCCACCAAGCTACAGGTTTTCTGGTCAATTGGTTTTTGAGATGAAGATTTTAAAAGATTTTTCAATATATATTCCTATGTAAAAAATTGACCCCTTATTGTGGCCCCACACCCTACCCCTGGGGACTATGATTGAAGGAATTTGACTCTACACTACCTGAGGATGCTTCCACCCAAGTTTCAAATTTTCTGACGGAATGGTTTTAGAGAAGATGTTTTGAAAAATACCAACAAATTTTCGATAATTCAAAATCATCTCCCCTTTTAAAAAGGATGGTCCCACTATTGAACAATCTTGAATCCCCTTCACCCAATTATGCTTTGTGCCAAGTTTGGTTGAAATTGGCCCAATGGTTCTTGGGCCCGTTTCACTAAAGGCGTACGCCCTGCTTAACCTTACACCTGGCGTAAATTCGAACTTAAGTCAAATATTTGGACTAAGGTCCGTTTCACTAATGTTAAAACGACATATTTAGACAAACAATCGACAGTCTTCATTCGATTATTTGTATTCAATAATTTGAATCACGTTTCATATTTTTTAGTAGATTGAGCAATGAATAATGCAGAAAATATACATGAACGATGTACATGTAGTGCAAAGGCAATGTGTAGCATTCCATTTTTTGCCCCAACTTCCACGCAAAATATGTGTATACGGGATATTTTGAAATTTAAAACTCACTAAATGAATTTATTGGCTTTCATTTTTTCCCCTTTTTTATTTCATATTTGATGAGTGAAAGGTGTCAAGCTCAGGTAGTTAAAGGTAAATCACAAATGTATCTTTCATAAAATATGATGAAAACTCCAAATGTGTTTCAGACTTGTCAAAAGTCCTTACTTTTTAAAAAATATTAGATAATGTATTTATCATACAGCCAATGCAAAACACTGACTCCAGAACTTTTTTCGTAGGTTACATACATCTACCCTATATTAACGTAAAATTTATATGAAGCCTTATTCAATATATTAAATATATATGTATGTGTACTTGGGTAGTTTATGTTGAATTCACCATACATCGAACACATACATCTTTACATTGGCTCGGACACATTTACAATAAACGTGCATGCACTCTTGTATAATTCATTTATTCCTGAATTAGATCTGATGAACTTTAGTATTATTAAGAATTTGACTATCACATTGTCAAAGAAATAGCAATATAGGCATCGTAAAATACGCCATCATTAAAAATTTGGTTAGTAAACACATTTTAAACAAAAGTATAATTTGGCATTTGAATGGACGAAGTGAAAATGTACCCTCTCACTTAAATAATTCGAAAAAAACTTATTTCTGAAACAAATTGTAAAAAATAAAAATTAGCCTTGGAATTTCATCAATTATTTCCTAGGTTATTTTTGCTCCACATAATACATTGACACAAATCTAAATATCAAATTAATAAATATATTTATCCGAACCTCTTTTTTGCATGAAATAAGAAAAATTTCGTTATTTTCAATAATTACTAGTGTATGGTTGTTCGATGCTTGCTTAATATTGTCCGATCCATGGTTACATAGCTCATTACTGCATTAATTCGTTTTATTTTCTATGTTTAAACAAATTCACTGATTTTCTTTCAATGATTAAGGAAGAGGAAACCAGAAAATTAAAAAAAAAAATTATACTCGGGCCAAAAATAGTTCTGTTGAATTAATAATTTTGAACACATCCTATTGGCTTGATGAAATATATCCTTTTTAACTAAAATATTTCAGCAAGTTTTGTTGTGTGATTATGTCACTAAACAGGATTGATTTTTAACAACAATGTACTGAACATAAAGTAACCAATGTGCTTAAATACTTTGTATCTCTCTCTCTCTCTCTCTCTCTCTCTCTCTCTCTCTCTCTCTCTCT
>WFKH01003881.1:31991993-32010975 GCA_016163765.1 Magallana hongkongensis | reverse complement strand
TTGGAAATATAGGGCCTGAAACAGAAATGATAATTTTCCTGAAATTTAGCTAAAATTTGACATAGAAATTGATAATTTGAAGAAATCAAACAAATATTTATAGTTTGAACAATTATAAAATTATGATTTTAATACAGTATGAAGTTGAACACAGGTAGTGACTATAAAAGTAAAATCTAAGTCAAAGTTTAAAAATTCTTGCTTTACTGGTGGCTTCAAAGGCCAGTACATAATGAACACAACAACAGATGTTACAAAATTGTAATGAGTAATCAAATTATAACGCAAATAAAAAAAATTATAGTAATGTCATCTTTCCAAAACTTTGCATACAAATAGACATACATTTAATGTCTCATTTAAAAGTAAAATAAGTAGGGGTCACATTTCAAAAATTTGAGATATAGCATGAAATAAGCTAATTTTAGGCCAAAATTGGAGTTAATTTTTTCTTAACTTTTATGAAATATAAGCTAAATATGCCAAAATATATCGATAGAAATATCAAAATATTGGTTAAATATGTTTTTCAGAATATCATGAATATATCGTAATACACAAACTATCTAGAAGTTTGGTCTGCGCTGAAAATTAGGAAGCTAAAGTAACAGTACTCTAAAACTAGTGAGTTATGAAAATTGTTCATTTCCTTCTTGGAAACCTTCCGCCACAAAATATAGTCCCTTACTAAACTCTGTAAAAATGTAATTTTTTAAAAACAATTTTATTCAATATAGTTTATTTGGCATTATAAAATATAAATATGCTACTAGAATTAATATGTGATGCAGAATTTTCAGACTAGAGGTGACCCAAAATGGCTACCCAAAACCTAAGGAGCGAACCTCTTTAATGAAATGTTCGTTATCCTCATTTATCGAAAAAATGATGATTTGACATTTTATTAATATGTCGAGTAATATTGCTACCCTTGGTTTTAGAACAAAAGTAGAAAATGAAAAAAGATTAGATATTTAATCAAAAATTGCTGGGTGATAAGTAAACCTTACATCCGCATAAACGTACATAGCTTGTACATCAAGTCAAACAAATAAAGAAAAATATTTTTTCTAGTTTATTGCAGACAACTTTTAGAAGTTACCATTACAAAATTATTTAAACAAATTCTGTGTATCATAACCATTCATCTCAAATTATTGTGTTCAAAAATGAGTAAAATTTTATCAAAAATCATCATTACTTTTATAATATTTTCAGACAAAACACTTGTGATCAATATCCAGAGGTGTACGTCATCCTTCTTGTGATTTTCATCTGCCTTTTTATCCTATCATTAGTTATCAATATTCTCCTGGTTTTATGGATCCTGAAATGCTGTACAAAAAAATCAAGACGAGGTAAGTTTATATGAAGTTAATAAAATTGCACATACATGTAGCTCCAGCTATGGTTGGACTATCGACCTGCGGAAACCGCTCTACTAGTATAGTGTGATCAGCGCACTAACCACAAGGCCATCTAGACAAGGAGATGACGAACACAACCTAGACACGCACTTGCACACTATTCGATCTTTTAGATGTATGTAGAAGTGAAATACAATTAAACGTCGATCTGAGAAGATCCTTACAATACATGTACATATTGTATAGAACTATACAGATTATAAAGCACAGACATTGCAAAAACGCAAATTAATAAAAGTTTTACCAGCCCATTGTGTAAAAATGAGATACATCAAGCAAAAAGAAATGCGATGTATTTGAGATTTATCTCCGTTCTTGCCAAGGTATGACAGACAGTTTTCCCAACTACATGCATAGCAATGGATGTTCGAATATGTTAAAAAGCAAACACTTCTTCGTATATAAAAGTTAATATTAATTTTGTTTAAATGCTGAAAAATCGATATTATGATGAATATACATCAATTTATTTTTTTTTAAATTGAAATTTGTCATTTCCTTAATCGTATTACTATGGGATTTTTTTTGTTTGTTTTTGCTTTATTCACCAATTTGAACAGCTATAAAAATGCTGTTCTGTTTGTTCCTTAAATGTTTATTCAGTTTATTACAAAACACTATACAAATTGATATGGAGCATATTGATTTTAAACCTGTATTTTAATAGGATTTGAAACAGATGAGTCTACAGAAGAATATATACCACTTGTTCGTTTACCTACAGGTATTCAATCTTCTTATTGGTCCTGAATATACGAGAATAATAAAGTTTAACTCAACACATCTTATTGCACTTTTTAAGGTGAATTTGACTATTCTGTCTATCTATGATACAGTACTGCAATATTTAGTGTATAAGTCCTTGATTTGATCTTTAAAAAATGTCAATCAAACGCAAAACTTTTCACTGGGCAATGATTTATCGTGTAATATTAAGATGCTTCACAGATAATGATTAACATTCAATTTTAAAATGTTTTATTTTCTCATTAGAATATATTGATGAATCAATTTCTGTTATATGACATTAAAATACAACTGTCGAGTTACAAAATAATTAAAAATTCATTTGAATGTGCGATGTTATATCATTTGTGTTCATAAAAATTAAATTTAAAGCAAATTATATCTATATAAGGATGTCATTGCTTGAATATCTAAAGTTTTATTGAGCTTTCTTGAAATCTTTTAAATTTTAAAACCTCCAAAACAAAGCAGACCCGATTCTAATGTTCGCCTTTGGCAAAACAATAAAACACACAACTAGTAGATGAATTTTTCATGGACAATAAGAGGTCCTCTCACCCTATTAATTTTCATGGAATAGAAACTTTTCAAAAATTAAAGAATATGTTTTCCTTTGTGCATTAAAATAAATCTTAACTATTGACTTTAATATACCGCTACGATTCCATGTGGTCCAAAGTTTGTATGGCTTACCGTTCGAAATTTATTGATATTTAAGCAGCACATATTGTGCATTTACAAAGACAAGTATTGCAATAAGACGTTTTCTTTTTTATATAGAATGAATAGGGTGAAATATTCTGTAAGTAAATTGAAGATTTCAGTAAAATATTCAAGTGTCTTTGTTGTAAGTTTCCAAGAGTCTATGTCTACAAAATGAAAGCTGAAGAAAAAATACTTAAAGAGATCCAGTAATTCGAACAAATAAAAAGGCCAATCAAGCCAGTCCGAGTAACAAAAATAATAGATTTTACTAGTTTAAGGCTCCCTTCGACTTTTTAACTAAATATTTAACCTATATTTCCTTTGGCTTACTAAGGACTAGTATTGGGAATGTCATACACTCATGTACCGATCGATTAAAAATTGTTCTAAAGGGCATGGTCGAAGCCAAATATAAAATACGCGGCACATTGAAGCATTTCCATAAATAGGGAAATTAAAATTTTAAATAAAAAAAAACCCAGTGTTTTTGATATGGTTTGGATTTTAAGTTGAAAAAATAAAAATAATGAAAAACAGAGGTTTAAAAAGTGTTTTCACCTTTCTAAATTGTTTTTAATATTGCAGACATTTACATTTCCTGTTGCAAAAAATAATTGTTATTTGAAACAGGAGAACGTTATCAAATTAAAAATCTTTCAATCTTCCAGTGGACAATTACTTTAATATGTTGATTAAAAAACAATTATATTCCTTACCTGACCGGTTACATAAAAGTTATAATTGTAATTATAAAGTTATACCCAGTATAAAATTTACATTTTAGATCAAAAAACTGATGCATGTAAATCTGATAGTTTCCATTCATCGGCAAATATGGCAACAGGTATCGGAATAATTTTATTCTGAATATAATCAGCAAAGTTATAAACAATTAAAAGAAATATTAATCACTTTAAAGGTTAACAACAATTTCAAAATTACAATGAAAAAGTAAAACAATAAAAAATATGTCAGCTTTTTTGGTTGTTTGTTATTTTTCATACATTTTGAACGATGATATTTTTAAAATGATGTATTATAGTCTAGTTATATTCATTTTCAGATGACATTGACAAACTGACTTTAGTCGATTATACTATCGAGGATGCGGAGTTGTTTATTCTTTTAAAACGACAATGTCTTCATCAAGCTTATTGTGAATTTAAGTACCTAGTAAATAGTAGAGTTAAAGGTAAAAAAGAATATATATTCACGCAGCGTGATGAGAATGGGTGCATTCTATTGCATTACGCAGCTCAAGGTGGATCTACTGCGATATTGGATAATATCCTTGAAAACGCGTCAAAAGATATCCTTCAATATACTTGTATACGTAAACAGAATGCGCTACATTTTGCAATACGGGAAAAGAGAACAGAAATGATCATGCATCTTATCAAAATATATTCCAAATCTTTTATAAAATATGACGAGACAGAGAAGTTAGAACAAAGTAAAACAACTGATAACCATTTAACCGATGGCGTTGATGAGACAGAGAAGATAGAACAAAGTCAAACAGCCGATAACCATTTTACCGATGGCGTTGACGAGACAGAGAAGATAGAACAAAGTCAAACAGCCGATAACCATTTTACCGATGACGTTGACGAGACAGAGAAGAAAGAACAAAGTCAAACAACCGATAACCATTTTATTGTTGGAGTGTTTGCAGTTCATTGGGTTGCATGGCAAGGAAACACATGGCTGCTGCGGGAATTCAACGCAGCAAATTTTGACGTTTCCATAAAAACTCGAAATGGATTAAATATTTTGGATGTCGCATGCCTGGCGAAATTATCAAATCAATCAAATAAATTTTGCACACATGTGCTTAAGAATGAATTAAAATATAATATTGATCCGATGAAAACTGATATATCGGGGTGGAATATAGGACATTATGCATCAATGTCTGGTCGAGTTGAGTTATTAAAATTCATTGAAAAAAATGAAAAGCTGCGTTCCCTAATAACGGCACCAACCATGTCGCTTAAAACTTGTTTGCATATTGCCTGCGAGTTCGCAAACTTTGACGTTGTGGAATTTCTTGTCACAAAGTTTGCATCACTTCTTCATTGTGAAGACCACCTGAACTGGGATGCATTGCACTTTGCTGCTAAGGGTGGAAGTTTGAAGATTTTAAAATATCTCTTAGAAAATGGTTTAGAAATTGACTGCTTAACAATAGATACAAAAACAATATTACATGTTGCTTGCATTTACAAGAATCTTGATATCAGCAGATATGCCGTCGAACACCTTTCTCCGGAACGTTTGAATACCCCTACCAATACCAGTGGTCTGCTAGCATCGCACTATCTAGCAGTAGAGAAAAAAGAGGAAGGAAATGAAGCGAAGATATTAGAAGTTCTTTGTGACAGTGCCATGGACCTCACAGCAACATGTTGCGATGGTTTCACTCTGTTAGAATGGGCTATTGATCATTTAAACATAGATTTAATCCGGGCGATAGTCAGTGTTAATTTCAGAGAGAAATGTGGTGTAAGTACCGAAAGTCTTATGAAAGCAATATCTAGAAAAAAGGACGAAACTATCAAAACTATTTTGCAGACAGCCTTAAATGAAATGAATGAAAAAAGTAAATCGCAGTGATTGTCTCTACTGCCTGATTGTATTTTTTTAAAACTTTAGGTTATTTTACCTTTTTTTAAATTGTATTTGTTTGTGTTTGTATATACATGTATATTGTGAGCGTGATTACTCGGATTCTGAAAGATGTTAATTTTATTTATTGTAATTGTTTGTGTTTGTATTTATAGTGAGCCTGATTAAACAGATTCTGAAAGATGTTAATGGCATGTACAAGGTATTTACAAAAACATGTATAGTTTTTTTTTTTATCAAACTTGTAAGGACATTTGCAAGATAAATACATGACATTCTAATTCAAAGCAAATTTGCAAGAAACATAATTCAGGAAGCTCGCAATAAAAGTAAGAAGTCAAAAAGGCTTTTTATGTTGAAGTCAGCACAGAATTTTGAAATTTTTGAATGAAGTATTTGTACAGGTACATTGTTGGTTGTTGTTAGAAAATGTACATATTATATGAATACATTTTGTCTAATTATCTCATGAAAGTGTATTTATTTTAGCAAACAAACCACCTGTTTGGTAAAATTTAATCTTTTTGATCATTTTAAGAAATGAATTTTATTCTGTCTTGTACAAAACTATATGACATAAGTTTGGAAAGTTTATGCTTTATCAACCGCAACACGTTAACTGTCTCAAACTGTGTAATACTCGTTTATTTTAGTCAAGATTATTTGATTTTGTATCAAATAGCCAAATATTAATTTAGGACAGGCCTAGTAGTCGTTTGATATTCAAAATCACAAATCAAAGCATGGTCAGCAAGTTGCGGCACAAGTTAATCAATTTCTCCACAATCGGAAGATTTCCTTTTAACCCAATTCAAGATGCAAAATGGCACAATACCTGAATGCAATATCCTACTTTCAAAAAATAAGAGGCCCATGGGCCACATCGCTCACCTGAGCACATTAGACATGATAAAATCAGTTTAATGGAGTCATTATACAAAATATCTAGACAATGTAGTATAATACATGTAGACCCTGTATAAATAAAAATCCATTTTCCCCCCTGGATATTCTTATGTTTATAATTAAGTCCCTTTTCTAAAGATTTTAAAGTCATATCACATGTTGAGCATTCCAGTTCTCAAAAAGATTCTAAACAATTGTTTATATATATATATGAGATATAAACCTACATCAGACTCTGAACCCCTTGTGAGGTCAATAAATCGTCCAAGTTTTAGCTTTTCTGGCCAATCAGTTTTTGAGAAGATTATTGAAACATACCAACAAATATTCAATAATTCTTAATTATCTCCCCTTTTAATAGTGCGTGGCCCTTCATTTGAACAAATTTAAATCCCCATTACCCAATGTTACATGTACTTTGGGCCGAGTTTGGTTGAAATTGGCCCAGCGGTTCTGGAGAAGATGAAAATGTGAAAAAAAGTTAACAACGACAAAGCCAACACCAACGACAACGACGACAGACAACAGACAAATTTTGATCAGAAAAGCTCACTTGAGCCTTCTGCTCAGGTTAGCTAAAAAGGTCACCAAGACACAACCAAACTGTTCACAGTGTACAAATCAGTAGAAGGCTTGAGCAGATCGGCTGGGTAACAAAAGACACAGTAATCTGTATATCACATGAACTATTTCTCAGGACTATTCATTCTTTATCAGACACAATTATGTAACTCGGCATATGATTCGGCCTTGTTTTCAGCAACATAAACTCTCACATATTTTGGCTTGTTAAGAGTCCGTGAAACATTGGCCTTGTAATGTACAGGTATCAAGATCAAAACCAACCAACTCTTCCAAATTACAATTATACTAAAGTCCAAACCAGATGGGTTTTTCCTCTGTTGTGGACATAATTCCTAACCCTTCGTCTTCAACCAGCCCAATTAAAACCATTCATAGTTATTTAGGACGTAGAGAAACCTATCCCAAACTCACAGTTTGTTAACACATTTAAACTCTAAATCGCTTACGAAATACTTGTTCCAATCTGTGTTACAAAAATGGACTTCAATGGACCCCTGGTCATAGTTAGCTAAACTAGTTTGTCTGAATCTGAAATAAAAACCAAGAAGAAATGGCGATCAGAATATCATTTGAGTTACTTTAGATCACATCAATAGTCTATTTTGAACTAAACAAAACATTGATTACCATTTTAAAGTTTTTGTAGGAATCCAATTATTTAGATTGAGGAAACTTCAATCCCCTATTGGGTAAGCCATCATGCTGCAACCCAAATACGTAGAGGAAGTAACTTTAACTTACCTGCTACAAACAACTGGTCCTAGGGGAATGTGTTGGGATGAACTGGAGAAAGCAGTCTCACAATATTTAGCTCGGTATCTACTTCCCAAGTTTTTATTAATTCACCTGGGTTCTAACGACTTCACAACACCAGATTTTACAAGCATACAGTTGATCCACAAAATACGGTGCAGCCTGTGTTGCTATATCATGCTCCTTTCGGGTATCACAATGACATTTTTATTCATGTTGCCAATATTGTACCGTATAGCTGGTTTTTTTGGCGGGGATATAATTTTGGCCTATTTTGGCGATTTCTGAAAATTCACCAAAATTAAAATCGCCAAATTTAGGTACTTTCTATACAGCTTTTATTGACAAACATGTAGTTTTTATAGATTTTTTTTCACACATTTTTAAAAGTCTGTGAGCATGATAAAAGGGACAAAATAATTGTTACATGCACACAGTGTTACAGACACAAATGTACATTTACTCAAAATCAATACAAAACTACTGTAAATAAATAAAAGCTAAACATTACTATAAATTAGAAGTTAATTGTTTAAACACCATATCACTTTTCCCTATTCATGTGTGTAATTAGCCCCAGTGACAGGGGTGTTGGCTTGTGTTGTTTTAGGCGACATGTGATTCATTATCGACTCAGGTGCAGATAATTGTCTGATTAACAGTTTCTTCACTAACAAAAACATTAAAATTGATTTTTAAAACGGTATACTTTTTTCATGCATAAATTAAGTACTATTTAGTTATTTTTTTTGAAAATATCGAAGTGAGACAGAGTGAAACCAGGGTAATGTTTATATCTTACCACCTTATAATGGTGACATACTAGGATTTTTGCTCAAGTGCATTAACTTCTCAGCTATTAAAAATAAACTGACAAGATTTTTTAATGAAGGGTAAAGGATTCACCAAAATTATATCCGTCATAATTAATGGTATACCTTGTAGGCCCAAATCCGCCAAATTTGTGTCCCGCCAAAAAAACCGGCTATACGGTATTGGCAAAGCCCTTCCCTTAGTGGAAAGAAAGATAAACACCAACAGAGCTAAAGTCAACAAGGCCATCAATAATTTCATTACTTCTGAAGTTAGTGGTTGTTACATACATTATGATACAGCTATAAAAATGCAGATAGATCGATAGCTAGATAGATAGATACCTAGATAGATAGATAGATAGATAGATAGATAGATAGATAGATAGATCGATAGATAGATAGATACCTAGATAGATAGATAGATAGATAGATAGATAGATAGATAGATAGATAGATGTGTATGAAGTCAGTTGATATTCTGAACTAGCTTCTAGCAAAACGCAATGCTTCTAAATGTAGATATTGTTATTAAAGAAATCTGTTTTTATTAGGTGTGCTAAGACTCAATTGGTATGTTCATGAAGAGAAGTTATATTAGACTAAGATATGTCTCAGATTTATCTTAGTACATTTCTAAGTCTTAAGACAGTTTCTCGAAGTAGTCCTTATTTACGATACCTCTTAAAAATCATCTTACATGTAAATTTAAGACATCCAAAACAGCTGTCTCATCCTATAAAAGCTCAAAAGTAAACATGAAAGATGTGAATCGCCACTTCTTAAAAGAAGAGTATACTAATAAATACATCATGTCAGAGTATGTTGGGATAGAAATAAGCACACAGACTAAATACATGTGTTTACATGTACATGTATCTGGATGTTATGAAGATACAGTATTTCTGAATTGCATGACTTAACAAACCTAGCTATAGCTATCTGCTTTAGTTTTATTTCATTTTGAGTCTTAAAAGTAATACAAAACATATATGGATGAATGAATAATTGACGTGCGCTTACATGTGCTGATCCGGAAGGGGAGGGGGTACAAGGGATTGATAATATTTTGCTTGCTGGGTGTCCGAGGCATATTTTCAGTAACTTAAGTTGTTTTTTTTTTTAAATTAGTATGTGAAATTAATAAATTTGAATTTCAAACACCCCCCTTCTAGATCCTGGCATGGATTATCATTGAGAAAAATATTTCCAGACGATTTTCCGTCTTAAATTTTATTAATTATTTCTAGATCTAAATGGGCCTTTTGGTAGGTTGTATTTTACACTATTTGAGACAATCCACCTTCCTTTGATTTGAAAATCCCCATTCTCCCCCTACCCATCCTGGAGTTAAATTTATTTAGTACGATTTTCTATCGGTTAACTACGTGTACTTGTGAGAGTGTTTGAAACTCTATATCGGAGAATTTCGATTCTAATTAAGGTGACAATGACTCACTGTTATTTTAAAATGGTTGATGAAATTTCAAGAATTTTTTTTAGACACGCATATTTATAATAAACGTACATTATAAACATGTAATGGGTTATACGCAATCGCCACGAATAAAATGAATATAATAGTCATTGGTTGATCAAATACCACTGACATTAGAAACACATTCATTTAGAATTTTTTACTTATTCAAGTATGTTTATAATAGGCATTTACAGAACTATTTTAACATTAAATGTTGTTGATAAGAAAGGAAACCTAATTTAAAAAAAGGTATCTTAACTAAGATACAGTACGTCTGCAATAGATTCGGTTTACATATTAAGATATATCTAACAATGGTCTTCAGATAAGATTGATGTATAGGACACGTCTAAATATGGATATTAAGATACTTTCATGAACATGACCCCATATATATTTATGCATGGGTATTAATTAAATAAAATCCCAGCTGAATAGATACAGGTAATTGAAAATTCACATTCTTATCATGCTCTATGTGAAAAAAAAACCCCATTTACAGTAACTACTTGGGTAAACCAATCCAGTGACTGCAAACTAGACAGCTAGTAAACGCGTTACCACCAGACTACGCATAATACATTTTTAGAATGTCGTTTCAATTTATGTCGCTATAGAATCCATGACTGCTTTTAGAAAAGTCACTTATTGAAATATTTGTATTCATATTCCGCATGAATAACCAAAGAAAGCATTTCATTGATTAAATGAAATCAATGTAAACGTGTACATTTACTTGAATATACATGTAAAATTATTTTACTGGATTTCTTTGGTTTAAAGTGCTTCAAATACTCAAATATCTAACTTTATATTGCATCCTAACTATTTTCTTATTTATCTCTCACAAACCCTGCGTAGTGCAGCTTTTAGGGTATGGAAATACATGTATGTCTTTTTCGTAACTCATTCACTCAGATAAGATGATTTACAAATTTCACATGTTTTTTTTTTAACCAACGCTTGTCAATGTCATCAAAAATCGATTTTGATATCTGGATTACATTTTACAAAACAAATTAGCTTGTTTCCTGCTGTGATCAATTTGTATACAATTAAAATTATCCCTTCAACATACAGGTTTATTAAAACATATTTGTGTGTACAGAATTGAAACAAAAGCAATGTAGATCAGTTCATTAGGGCCATGATATATTAATGACATGATGATATTTTCTTAACTTACATGATTGTATAACCACGTTTGCATACATCTCTACCTCTTTTTCTGTTTTTGGACCTGCATAAAACATATTTCAGCCCTCTGGATTGTTCTTTTTTCATTGCCGTTGATGAATTGACATATTCCCATTATTTTCCAATATGTAGAATAGCGAAGAAAACATTTCAAAGAAGCCTGAATCTATTTTTAAGTTATAACATTTGTAAAACTCAATTATTTGGAACCTTTGTATTACAGGTATATATACACATATAAATCGAGTAAGCAAGTAATCATTCTGATTTACTTGCAATATTTGATTTTTTCACATGATTTCGACCTGATTCAACAACGAAAAGACTGTCTCTCCTATCCACAGATAATGCACATTGGTTACGTATAAAAAAAATTACAAGTTTAAAGAAAGATATGTATTGTATTCAAAAGTATCAATTATTTTAATCATATTCTGCACATGTTTTTTTTCAAAGTGCGTGAATATCGACAATATTAACTCATTTAAAAATAAAATATTTTTTGTCGTTGCGTTCATTTGATCCCAAAATTAACAAACTTTAATTTTTTTAAAGTGCGTAATTTTTCAAAGTGCGTTGTAACAGAGCGGCAAACTTTTCAATATACATATACTGAATTGAAGCTTTTAGATATTCATTGTGTATCCCCAAACTGCAAATTTTCGCTCATTTGACATATGTACAGTTTATTTATCATTATATCTTTCATAATCGAATGATTTACTGTTAATTTGAGTGACCTTTTCCCAGGTGTGTTATTCCACCTTAATTGACAGGGAAAACTGCTGTAATGTCTTCTATTATGTACATACTAAGCATAACCATCTTTTAAAAGCATTCACAAAATTCGATATAAAATCGGACCAAGCAGCTTTAAGAAAACAAAAAGTGAATGTTGGCAGCAATGGAAGAAGAGAACATAGAAATTTCATCATTGGATGCTACATCGTGAAACTGAGAAGTAGTATCTATATCTGGTTTTTTTTTAAGTTAAAGTAATCGGAAGTTGGCATGTTTATATTCATGACATTTACAAGCCGGTTATAATCATACCTCTTTTATTTGATTTTTCTACATTTTAGCTTCTGTATACGCACTATATTTCCCCATCACTGCGTAGCAGCCCCTGTAATGATGTAGGAGAGTCCCGCACATTAGATTCATAATAGCCGGTGCAATTATGTGCGCAAACCCCTGAAACTGGTTCCTTAACCAGTTTAAATAATATATATTTTTGCTAATAGAGGGCGGTTATTCATGCAGCGGAAGTAGAAGTCTAGCGACATTAAAGCGCTGAGCTATGCTTAGCGCTTTAAAAAACCAAAGTTGACCATGTAAACATTTATTTTATAACATAAAATAATTAAAAACCGAGTTGAAATTATGTTGTATGCTATGCTATGGTATGTTATGGTATGCTATGACGAATGAGAATCTAATGATATACTATGAGATTCCAATGCTATGGTATGAAATTTCATTGCTATGGTATGTGATTTAAATGTTATGCTATGCTATGGTGTACATTGTATGTTGTAAAAGATATGCTTGAACTGACTGTAACACATATTAGATAACAAAGTTATCAGTGAAATCAGAGAAAAATGAGTGTAAGAAGACACAAAAGGACTTACAAAAAAGAAACAATCGCCAAAATTCACAATCAAAAAATATTGTAAGGTAGATGCGATTAGTAAGTTGTTGACCATCAAGCCTCCTTAAAGTGAAAATAATCATCCAGCCAGCCAATTTGATTTGTTCATTCAATGTTTACGTACATGAACTTTCATCAGATCATCTCTGTAAACCTTATAATCATTAATCCTATGAGCTTATTTAATGAGGGAAATTTGTCTGGTTTCACAAAAACCTGAAACAAAATATATTGATCAATTTATAAAGGCAATTCTTTAGAATCATGCCATAATTGAATATTAAGATATTATTACTACATCAGAAAATTAAAACTGTTCAGAAAAATTTTCTGACATTCTTTTCCATTGGATTTCTCTCGCTTGCTCTTAAAATACATTATGCTAATAAAATCAAGTATAAATGTATATGTATTAAAATACAATGCAAGTTCTACTAAATGTATAGATGGCAAATTTTTAAAGTAAACCTTATCACTGGTAGTTCAAGATATGTACTTATCTTTGACCTTTTTGAGTTCAGGCTACTGTATACTTGGCAATGAAGCAGCATATAGATCCTAAAGAATTTTATCCTACAGCATGTAAGAATAGCGTCCGCTGCCATATCAAAAATATTCTCTCCTATGATTTTTCTCGAATCGGCTGCCCATTATATCTACAATGGATCTCGTGACAACCTTTAGGTGCCTCTAGCATATTCCAATAATCTTACGACTAATGGCAAGGGCGAATTTAAGATTTCGTATGGACTATCAGTAGATTCCGCAATTAAGCTCAGTTATATTGTTGCACTTTTATGCTACAATAGCGTATGAATTAATATTTGCAACAATACTGGTTTATGTGGACACTGAGGACTAATCTTATTTCTTCGTGTTTAATCTTCGAAAGCGTATACTTGTTTTAGCATTTTAAAACATTTCAACCATATCGAGTAGCGTTTGTAGACCATCACACGGCCTTTATACCGCAATTGTAGTTCCTTTGACATTCGAAAAACATCGTAGTCCTTGCAACACTGCGGACGTCTTAAGAATTACTCAATGCGACTTACCAGTTACTGTGAACCGTCATTCAGTTACTGACAGTATTCCTTAAATAAATATAAATGTAACGCAAAATAGTATTTTAAGAATGAAATGTAGGGAATTGTACAACAAAGAAATAAACACATTGATAACAAAAAGAATGCTTGATGATAACTCATTGATAAATGAAAGTGCTTCAAATAAAGTATGTTGCTGCTTGTTTCCAGTCTACTGCGGCTTTATAAAATGTATTTGTTTGCCGTAAGAACTCTGTTAATACTTTAACGTTTACATTTACACAATCATTTTTGTTTATTGAAGGGAACCCTGGATGATTGTAATGATTGTTGTGAGCTGCCTATCAATAATAGCTATACCAGTGGTTATCATAATTTGTATAAAATGTGGCTGTTGCAAAGTCCAGCAACGGTTACCTCAGACACGAAGTAGGTAATATATATCGGCTCCCATTACAACTGTAAAGTTATTTCTTAATACATGAAACACGTTCCGTGGCCTTAATATATTAATATAGAAACATAATTGATCATCATTGATGATACTCTTATCATATCTTTTTATTTATTCAAAATGGTGGACAACAGATGTACCCTCCTCCTCCTTATGGATACAGTAACCCGGCTGACAACTCAGGAAATCCCGGGAACCAGTTTGATTATGCAGGGACTCAGGGGTTCTCTAAACCCATGCAAAACAACTATGGTTCTCCAATGCGAACATATAACACAGACGGAAAGTATAAGTTTACTAAGTTATGTAAATTAAATATGCAACTTAATGATGTTAAATATCATTTTTGCTTTTCGTTGCTTTATTTATTCATTTTTTTAACTTTGATGTCACAGTAAATTTTTTCTCACACATTGCCTTTGTATATGTTCAACCCCCTACTTTTGGGAGATTTGTTATTAATTATTGCATGTGATATAAATATGTATTTATTTATTTTCAATTGTGCTGTTTTTATGGAAAATAAACACATTATTATGTATTTTACTTTTGTTTAATTATTTGTGTGTTAAAAATACTGTGCCGTATCTTTATGCAAATACAAAAATGAGAATTTTACACCCGTTACAGGTGCAGTTTTTATTAAATTGATAGACAATTGCCTAAAGCGTTTTATCACTCTGTTTTAGTGTATCTCACCTGACAGATAATGTGTTTTAATTGCAAAAAAATAATTCCAATTTTTTAGGGAAAGAAAGCTTTACCACGAGATTTTAATAAAATCGAACTAAATTAAAGCCATGGAGGATAATATTATTCCTCTCGAAATTGTCATTTTTCTATTTTATTTTAATATTTAAAGGTACACGTAAGTAACTCACTTGTCAGGTGAGACGCACTCAAAGAAATTTAGTTAAAGTTATCCTCTACATATACAACATTCTATCATATTTCATATACCATAATCCTACAAAACTTCATCTGATGTAAGTGCAAAATATGCCAACTTGTCTCTCGCAGAATTATCTAACATAATGTTACATAGAATCGTAAAAATTGTATTTGCAAAGTTGTAATTCTTAAAATAGTTTTAGCAAAGTAGGGATAAAAGAAAACTTTGGTCACAGTAAGACACTCCTGATCGTTTTAACGAGGTAGTCCATATACCTTCTGTTTGTAATGCTTATCAAATACTTATTTACATTTACTGCATCAAAGTTTTACACAGACGTCTTTCTGGATCTCTTCAAATAACACCCGCTTAAAACTCTACGAAAAAAGGGTTTTATAAAAATCAAACTTGTTACACCTCCATTCTAAACACGTGTTGCGTATCATAAACTTATAAACTGACGTTATTATTCCATAGGAGCAGGGTTTTTCTGTTACAGAAATTTACTCTACATTAAAAATAAACTAAAAACACTCCTTGTATGGAGACATTTTGCAATCCTTTTTATGAATTGATCATTAAAGGCTACACACCATCTTGTTTTGAATGTTCGTTGTTTGCAGTTAACGGTGCTTCTAACGAACTGATCAATTAGAAAAGAATTAGGAAAAATGATGACAAGATTCGACAACATAGTAAACATCGTAGGATGTGCGATGATATGTTTGCAATGAAAAAATAATTATTTTTTTAAAAAGAATTTTATTGACTACTAAAGCCTAATTGGCATGTTATCAGTTGCTAAAGGTTTTAGCTCTGCTTTTCATGAAATATTGACGATCTGTGCTCTGTAACTGGACATATTGTGGACTTTTTTTCTAGATTAAACTGTGATTGTACTTTAATTCATTACATGTATCTATTTATGCATATCAAAATCGTAAATGAAGTGTTGACAAAAAATCGATATCATCCAAATTGATCCTTATTGTCTTCCAAATTGTTGGGTTCTGTAAATAAACTTTTATTCGCAAGACTTTATTTCGTGATTTACCTGAGATGAACTAGCGACTAATTTTCGCGACCAAGCCGTATTTACACTTGCTTTTTTATATTACAGCTATATGGTAAATATTGTTCCGCGGCGAGAAATATTTGCGACAAAGAGGCTCTCGCGAACAATGCATAAAATTCTCGCACGCGAATAAAGGTTGGTTTACTATACCAGCCAAAGGTACATAATGAAATAGAATAAATTAAGTTCCTTTTTGCAAATCAGTCACGACCAGTTTCAGAGAGAACAAGGTACCGCAAATGCCAAAAAGAAATAACAGAAGGCAGAGTTAACAGTTGATGTCAAAAAAATTTTAGAAGCGAGTAAGATGGGTGGATTTTGTTAAATTCAGTCATTTAATGTTTGTCAATTTTTGTTTTATAATGGTTTGAGACAGTTTCGGGTTAAAATATATGACATTGTGATAATAATGAAATATCTTAACGTTGCTGTCCAATAACCATATCTTATAATCTCACCTATACCACAGGGGATTGTTTGAATATGTTACATTTAGAACACTCGTCTGGATTTTTCAATAAAGGCTTAGAAAGTGAACTGCATTAGTGATTTATTCGGTGCATTTATGCTTCAAGAGAAGTTTGACTTGCTTTCAACGATACTCTACGTAAATAAATCCTAAATAATGCCAGATTTCTTAATTTATGAATACAGGTAATATTTTCAATCACAGTATGTCTTTTTATCTGGTTATTGTATCTAACCTTTACCTTTATTCACATCGCGTAAGTTAGAATTTAAGGTTTTTGAAATTAGACCTACCTTTAACATGGGAATGGTGATAATATAACATTTATATTTCAATTCACACAGGTAAGAAAAGTGATTTATTTGACGTGTTAAAGAACAAATATGATATCAGTCAAATTTGTCCCCCATAATTACATTTATGACCGTATTGTGACAAATGCTTTAAATACCAGTGCAGGAGTAACAACTCGTGCTTGCTTGTTCGCAGTCAGGTGTTTTTGAGACCATGCATTTGATATGCAGTGCACTTTTCATCAAGCCTCTAGTGAAACTTATGGTAGCTGGTTTATTTGCTACCATCGGGCATCATGACACCCAAATCAAAACAAAAAAAAATAAGAAAGGGGATGTTGTTGGTTGTTGGCAATCACACCTAAGCGCAAAAGGACTAGTCGACAAATGGTCGAGGTAATGCCAACCCACAAAAGCGGACCGGAGGACAAACCCGTCACCCAAGAGGCCGTCCTACAGAAATTAAATTTGAAAGTTTAAAAATTGTAAACATTTTAATACCTAATATGTTTACGTAACATTCGAAAGAAATTCACACCACTTATCGGAACCTATATTTATATAAGATATTTTCAAACCTTTATTTAATACTTTCGAAATCTGCATCTCCATACATGCTCGTTCCAATTTGATGAAAATCTAGCCATTCTTACTAATGCCCCAGTCACACATTCACGGATCAACTCCACGGTTCTACTACGGAATATTTTCCACGGTTGACACCGGAAAATCTAATCCCCAGTCACACATCCACTGATCAACTCCACGGCTCTACTACGGAATATTTTCCACGGTTGACACCGGAAAATCTAATGATCGTTAATTGATACGGAGTTAGTACGGATGCACTACGGAATGGATACAAATTGATACATACGAATTACTACGGATTTATACGGAGTTAAAACGGACTTCTACGTTCTAAAACGGTTTAGTAAGTTTTACTAAGGAAGTACTACGGTGGTTTCATCCGTAGTGGAATTTTGAACATGTTCAAAAATTGTCGCAGCTATACAAGTATTTCTACGTTTGGATACGATAACAGACGGAAAAGCCACGGGTCAATACATCTCGCCACGAATGATGCCGGATCGCTTCCGTAGCTAATCTGGCATTTAATCCGTGAATGTGTGACTGGGGCATAAATAAAAGTTTATTTGTTCTGAATGCAAACGGAAATATGTTAAAGATTTTCCCGATTTCAACCTATTATAAAATCCTTATCTGGTGTATTTTGCCGATTTTAGTACGTCTCATGTGGTGTGTTGAAGCTTTTATGTTTTAGCTTATAGCATATTTTTTCTTTGTTTATTGTGTGTACAACATCCAGAAGACTCAAGAAGAGGTTAGTTATGTGTTTATGTTGATTGACCAGTAAGGTATGTAGATTTAAGTTCAATTTTTTAAGCCAAAAGGGTGATAAATTATTTTAAAAGGTCAAACGATCATACCCGCTTGTCAGTTACCAATCATAAGTGGTACATGTAATGGAAAGTGCCTGCAAATAAAACTAATCTATTACCATAAAATAAATGAATTAATAATCAGAATCAGTATTGAACATGCTTCATCAGTCTCGTTTTCTTCTTAAGAGAAAAAAAGGTCGACGTTTATTTGTCTGCAATTCATGCACTCATTATTGTGAGTCATATGTTTGTTTTTATGATTATAAAGCTTCGATCAATATCAAAAATAAAATGAATCTATTTTCTGACCCATTAATGGATCAATTAGGATTGACTTACCGACATGCGTAAGTGTACATATACATAAAGGCAGTTCAAAAGAGTATTTTTCTACCATTAAGTATAACAAACAAAAGTATATACCAAACTGTCCACCTTCTAGAAGTTTTTGAC
>WFKH01003881.1:31960742-31986993 GCA_016163765.1 Magallana hongkongensis | reverse complement strand
AGATGAAGAGCTTTGAAAATATATATGTACAGAAAATTGGTATGTCAAAGCTTAAATATAAAGAATTGTTTTTAAATAAAATTAAGTTCTAAATTCTAAGGTAGATGAGATTGTTAAGTTTTTGACTATGAAGCCTCCTTAAAGTGAAAATTATGAAAATCCAGCTAAGGTGGTAACAACGTTATTGTTGACAAGCCAATCGTATTAAATAGTTCGTGTACCGTTGGTGATCGTTCGTGTAGCGTGCGGGATCGTGCGTGTATCAGAAAAATTGATTTGCGTTTTTTATCGTGCGTGATCGTGCGTGATCCTGCGGTTTTTTCGTTTTATATCTTTTTTTTCGGAATGCCAGGATTTATTCTAAAAGCAACGACGAGTAGTTTTAAAACAACACAACAATGTAAATTTAAAGTTTTTTTTTTCAGAAGATTATTGACAATTGTTAACATACATGTATCATATAAGCGCTACTCTTCAAAATAGTATCTCTTTCGTCGTTATAAATACCGGTAGTAAGTATTTTAACAACTCATTTAATCCTTTGATCGGTCGAGTAACTTTGCATGATTTTGTAATCAGTCTATATCATGCATTCATTGTATCTTGACACATAAATTTAATCATATTAGCAAGATATACACGTTGAATGAAAGCGGTCAAGCTTACGTATTTCGATTCCCGTTCAAAACTTAACAGTTTTCTTTCAAATATAAGTACGTACGATACGCATTCCTCTCTGATACATTGTTTAAACATTCATAAGAATTAAAATTTATTTAGACGCTTTAAAATTCAGAATAATAGAATTCAATCAATTATGTACCGTACATTATTGAAAAATGGAATGTGTAAAATCGAAATTCTTTGGAACAAGGTAACAAATATACCTGTATCTCGCATAATTAATTCGTACGTAAGGAATCGGATTCGGATTATTTAAACATCAGCTCGAATGTAAATAATTCCGTGTAGTGTATGCATTATCTTCATTTCTTTTACACTTAATTTTCTTTAACTTATGTTAGTAATTAATATTCGTTGTGGAGAAAAACAATTTAATTGGTGTATGGACGTTAAAAAAAACCAATGCATGGCTACTGTACATGCCACTTTTTAATAAAACTCAAGCTTATTGTAGTACAAATTAAAGCAATACGTTTTCTTAATTCTAATCTTAAAAATTAATTTTGATTTTGCGTCTTTAATGGTGTAGAATCGTTCGTTTGCGTGTTTTATCGTTATCGTTCGTGTATCCTGAAAATTCAGTAAGTTAGTGATCGTCCGTGTATCCTGAGTAATCGTTCGTGTGTCGTGCGTGATCGTTCGTGTATCAGAATCGTGCGTGTCGTTTGTCAACAATAAGGTTGCTACCACTGTAGCCTATTTGATTTGTTCATTCAAAGTATACGAACATGAACTTTCATCAGATTATCTCTGTACACATTATAATCATTAATCTTATGAGCTCGTGTAATGAGAGAAACTACTCTTGTTTAAAAAAAATAAAAAGAAAAAAAAAATAACAAAATATATTGATTAATTTATAACCGCAACTATCTAGAGTCATGTCATTATAATGGACTATTAAGATATTATCGGTTCATCACAAAATTATAGCTGTGAATTATCTGACATTTTTTTCCATTGGATTTCTTTCCTTACTCTCAAATTACATTATGATAATAAATCAAGCATATATGTATAAAAACTGTACAACAAATTATCTTAAATGTAGATATGGCAAATTTGAAAAGTAAACCTTATCACTGGTAGTTAATAATATGTCTTTTTCTTTGTGATTTGTGATTTTAGGTTACTGTATACTGGGCAATGAAGCAGCATATTATAGACCCCAAAGAAGTACTACAACCAACAGCATGTATGAATAGCGTCCGTTGTCATATCAAGAATATTTTCTCCTGTGCCTTTTCTCGGTTCGGCTGGCTATTATATCTACAATGGATCTCGTAACACCCTTAGGGGTCACTAGCATATCCCATTAATCTTACCGACATTTTAGATTGTTTAAAGACTATCAGAAGATTCAACAATTAAGCTCAGTTAGGCCTATGTTATTGCATTTTTCAGCTAGGATAGCGTATGAAATAATATATGCAACACTACCAGTTTATGTGAACACTGTTGAAGATTAATATTTTTCTTCGTCTTTAATCGCAAAAAGCGTATATTTGTTTGAACATTTTTAAAACATTACAACCATGTCGAGTAACGTTTGTAGACCATCACACGGCCTTTATACCGCAATTGTAGTTCCTATGACACTCGAAAAACCACGTAGTTCTCGCAACTCTGCATATGACGTAAGAATTACTTAAAGCGTCCTACCAGTTATTGCAACTTCCTATCATTTACTGACAGTATTCATCAAATGAATACGAATGTAATGCAAATTAGTATTTTGAGGATGAGATGTAGGAAACTGTACAATAAAGAAAAACATTAAAAACAAGGATGTTTGATGATACTCTAGATTCTTAATTAAACGCGAGGAATTAATATTAGCGTAAAATCGCAAGAAGCACATCTCGCGGATTTTAAAAATCTCTTTTTCATTTTTCAGACGGATATAAACTATAGGAAACTATGACAAAAATTCGGCGTTCGCGATTTTATATCCTCGCGATTTAATGCAAAACGATTAAATACTCGCGTAAAATAAGAAATCTACAGTTACTGTAATTCATTGAAAAATGAGAATTCTCCCAATAATGTTTGTTGCTGCTCGTTTCCAGTTTACTGTGGTTTTATCAAATGTATTTGTATTCCGGAAGAACCCTCTTAATACATCAACGTTTACATTTACACATCTTTTTGATTGAAGGGAACCCTGGATGATTGGGTTGATCGTCTTGAGCGCCTTAGCAATATTAGCTGTACCGGTGATTCTCCTAATATGTACAACATGTGGCGTTTGCAAAGTCGAGAAACGGGTACCCCAGACACGCAGTACGTAATATATCGGCTTCCGTTACAACTGTTAAGTTATTTCTAAATACATGAAACACGTTCCAAGGTCTTAATAAATTAATATAAAAGCTTATTCATTGATGATAGTTTTATCATATCTTTTTAGTTATTCAAAATGGTGGACAACAGATGTACCCTCCTCCTCCTTATGGATACAGTAACCCGGCTGACAACTCAGGAAATCCCGGGAACCAGTTTAATTATTCAGGGACTCAGGGGTTCTCTTAACCCTTGCAAAACAACTATGGTTCTCCAATGGGAACATATAACACAGACGGAAAGTATTAATAAAGTATTAATATGTGTAAAGTCAATATCAAATTTTAAACGTTGAGTAGTTTTTGATTTTGTTTTTTATTGTTTTCTTTTATCATATTTTTAACTTTGATGCCAATGTTTTTTGTTGTTGTTGTTTGTTTTTGTTTTTTTTTTTTATCTTAGATTGCATTTATTTAACGTCCTGGGGTTTTTTTGGTTTTTTTTTTGGTTTTTTTTTTTTTTTTTTTTTTTGGTTTTTTTTTGGGGGGGGGGGGGTGGGGGTGTTGTTAATATTTATTAATATAAATATATATTTATGTTTTCACAATGGTGTTTTTTTTTCCTGATGGCGGAATAAAAAAATCTATAAATAGCATTTTTGTTTTTATGTATGATTACAATTTACTCTTTAAATATATAGTATCGCCCAACGTGAAAAAAGTGTATATCTTTTAAGAGTGCTCCAGTTGAAGTAAGAAGAAAGATTCACACGCTTTACCTTAAACGCTCACATTTTAACACGATCTTTACGAAGAGTTTACCTTTACATGATCTATTAAATCTTTGAATTAAGGTACATCAAAGATGGTTAAGAAATGTTATTCGTAAATTTTCTAGAGATGAGTAATGAACTCTAAGCCAGATAATAATCCAAGTACACAAGTTGAATTTTTAAAATTGTCTTAGATTCAGTTCAACAAAATCATATATATCAAGTTATAGACCATTGTCCAAAAAGTTAATAACCACTTGTGTTTTAGTGTATCTCACCTGACAAGTGATTTATTTACTTTTCAAAATTAAAATCCCACGGAAAAATAAAATTTTAACGAGAGAAACATTTTTCCTGCAGTCTGCACGGAATTCGTACCGAAATGAAATCATTACACAATGTCATGTACATTGTTTATAAATTACCTTCCGATATGATTTGATAAAATTCTACCATTTCAAAGCGTCAATACTTTTTCTTCTACGGGATAAAGGTTCAAATAGGATTTTTTTTTTGGAAATTCTACTTGATTAATATCCTAAAGAAAAATAGTTTTTCTTTTCGGAAACCTCATTTTCCAATTTGATTTTAACATTATATGTAGAGTATCTCACGTATTAGGTGAGATATACAAAACAATTGGTTAATATACACTTTATTGACAGCGTTATATCATATTGAATAAATAAAGATTTTCAAAACTGCACCTGAGTCGAGTGCAAAATTAAATATGCCACCTTGCCAATAGCAGGATTATCTGGCACATTGTTACATTTTACACGCCATGAAGTGATAAAAGGAAGCCATGGTCACAGTAACAATTAGACCATTTCTTTATTCTCTTAACTGTATAATTTACAGTGTTGAGAAAAATCTAATTAACAAAAATTCACATTATACAATGCATGCACTGAAGGGTGAAAATATAAGAAAAGAATTGTAACACAAGTCTTACAAAATGCACAATATCACTAATACAACTTCCTGCATAAGGACGTAGAAATTTGATATAGCCTATGTGCATTTTACCGATCAAATATGGAGATGTGAAAAATGCGCCGTCTCAAATATACTTTGAGACTCGGAGACAAACGATGTAAGGTAAGAAAACTGATTAAATTCTGATCGATTTCTGATAACAAATATAGCAAATTGATTATTATTAATACGTGAATAAATATTTGAAATTTATGATTGTATCGAATATAAAAATCGAATTAAAAATTGCATAAAACTGTTCTTAAACATTTTTTTCTAAAATAGTATAGAAGTTATAACTCGTAGGAGATAGGCATCTAATGCAAACTAAGACGATTCTTTTCATGACATGCACATCTGGAACTGACATTTTTACATATTTCAAAATTCACTTGTTAAACCGAAAGTATATGAGGCTAGATCTCAATCGCTTGAGTATTTGATAAGTCTCAACGTTATTGTGAACGGTTTTTACTTACGTCTACGAAAAAGCAAAAGAGATTTACACCATGAATAAGAACCTAATTTACTTATCTCAGATAGTTTCCTTATAATACTACATGTAGTTCCAAATATGCATGTCCATATATACTCGTTCAAAGTGTAGCCAATAAAGTTCGTTTTTTCTGATAACTGTTTGTTACATGTATGCGTTGGATTCTAAAAATCGTCTCATTGTTTTAAATTTAAGTTTTGTCGGATACAAATTAATATGATGTTAATAAAACTCATTAGAGCAATTGTGATAAATTGGTTTGCTGGTGATTGTTTAATTTAAACCCCGAACTCAATCTTTTTTTAAAGATTGTATTGCATTATATTTTCTTTTAAATGCATACGGAAGTATTTTCAAAAAAATTCCCGATTTCAACCTTTTATTTCAATCCTTATTTGATTGTATTATTCGTAAAAACAATTTTCGCCAATTTTTATACGTTTTGTATGATGTGATAAAACACATAGTTTCTTTCTTCATTATTTGTTTCTTAATCTAGAAGATTCACAAAGCGAATAAGACATTGATTTGTGATGTGTTTATGGTGATTGGTCGTTAGGTTATGTAGAATTATTTTCATTTTTTTCATTAAGATTATATAAATTGTAACAGTTTTTAAAGGTCACACGATCATACCCGCTTGCCAAGTACCAATCACAAGTTGTACATTTAATGAAAAGTACATGGAAATGAAATGAATCTATTATCATACAATTAATTGAAATAATGTTCAGTTTGAACATACTTCATCAGTAACGTTTTTCTTCTTTCAAGGCTGTAGTTTATTTGTCTGCAATTCATAGGCACATTATTGTAATATTTTTTTTTTTTAATTTTTTTTGTTTATGAATAATAAGGTTCGATTAATATAAAAAATAAAATGAATCAATTTTTTGATACATTACAGGGTAAATTAAGATTAGTCTACCGCCATGCGTAAGTGTACATATACACAAGGGCAGTTCAAAAGAGTACTTTTCTACCACAAAGTATAACTAAATAATATACCCGAACTATTAAGAAACAGCACGCTTTACATTTCAATGCAGAATCATACATAATGTGCCTGCGCCAAAAGCTGACTCTATTTAACGACTCTTTTTAATGATTTTGCATCTCTAACACTGGCTTATGTCGTTAATTCCGTGTGACTAGGTTCTAAATATGTCGCACTGTTATCGATCGAGCTGATAAACCCGCCTTATGTTTCTGTAGATAATTATCATTACATGATCAGAAAAGTAATAGTACACAAAATTCTACCAATTGTTAAGCTGGTTTAAAGTAATCTCAGAATGAAAAGGTAATTCTGGAGGACTTGGATGGTTTTTAATTTTTTTTTCTTCTCAAGGATGTAAATGATGTGGTAAACGTTGTGTCTGCGAGAAAAAGTATGTTTAAAATACTGTTGGTAAGTGTATGTAGTAGTATAGGTGCATGCACATGGAAATACTGTTTTAATGTTAACTATATCAAGAAGTAGGAAACGGCATAAAAAGCTAATTGGTACGGTGTGTGTTTCAACATGCTACAATTGCAACTAGGACGGGAAAATTGTCGGTGCAGTATATCGATTTGTGATAGAAATCATTAGGCATTGCAGAAACTTGTTCAGTTAGATTTCTCATATACCTGCTGTTAAAAGGTAAGCAAATCTATCAAATATACTACCAGCTGACAAACTGATTATCTTGAAATATCTTTTAATGATATATGTAAAAGCAATTATTGAAAATGAAATTAACAATAGTTCGTGTCTATTTAAGTAAGCTATCTATTTGATCGATAAACATTTTGAAAAAAATAACACATAGTTATTATTCATCTCTGTCTAAAGAACCATTTTTTTTATTTTTTCATTTAAAAAGAAAATGTTTTCAAACTTCATAATTGACAACAGTACAATGCAAATATATCAAGTTTTTGACAGCATTCATACACGTTGCTTTATGCATCGCTATTAAATACATGTTTATGCATGATGTGACTGAAAGCGAAAGTAGGCTTGAACTAAATTAACATAGTAAACGTAATTGTAAAAAAATGTTAACTATTTTAATATTTATTTTTAATTGTTACCATGTAATATAATAACATTGCTATTAAAACTCGTTTCGGATTTTTCCGGACGATTTAATCACTATATCTATATATGGCAAGGCTGTTTTGCTATAAAAAGTAGGGCTTTCCCCTTTTAGATAATTACCGGGTTTTTTAATGATAAAAATAACGCGTGAATTCACGTCATGTTTAAATATTGATCTTCATAAGTACTATAGCAATGTACTATGCATTAAACCGTTTTAAAATATTCACAGGGGCCAAGCCCCTTTTTGACATTATGGTTACATTGAAATTAATGTCAAAACGGACTTGGGCATTGTAAAAATATTTTTTTTTTCTAAAAATATTATGGAATTCCTTTTGAAGAATTATAATTTGTATAATTTCGAAATCTGCGTGCCCATACACATTGTTCCAGTTTGATGAAAAAATAGCCATTTTACTAACTTAAACCGTTCATTCCTTTTTTTTTTCGCCAGATTGTCATAAAGAACAAGTGCACTTAAGCTATAGAGAATGGGCCCTTTTCAGTGCCGTTTTTATGTAGAAAATATCAACAAATTGCTTTTTTCCAGTAATATTGAAGCACGGATTGATACTTCTGATTTATATGCACGCTTAAATTTACCAAAAAGAGCATACAGTTTAAACAATTGACGATTTTTAAATGTCTATAGATAATCTAAATCCGGAAAAATCGTACCGAACCTACTTGAATTGTGTCTAGTATTTAAATCAGCTAAAGGAGACATTTAAATCAACATTATTCTGTTTGTGGATCGATTGGCGCTTTTGCTGAATTATACTTTATGCATTTACTTTACGTCTGAAAAAAAAATCCGAATAAAGCTTTGAAGTTGCATATTACCATAGTGATCAAACAAACATTCCTGACCATACAAAGTTGATGGAAAGCGATTTAAAACGTGCCAGTGTTTTACAGTGAGCACATTTGACAATACTACCTGGATAGAACCCTCGTGACTGCTTGAAATAATTTATTCCATACGTGGGTTCAAACATGGGTCTCGCAGGTAATAGCTGCTACTTGCTATAGGTAAAACCTTGAAATTTTCATACTTTTTTCATATTTTAGGTACCAGCCTAATGTTGTACAAATTTCTTATTTTCACAGGAGTTTTCTAAATGTATAATGCGTCTTTGTACAGGGTTAAGCTGACAGTAAACAAAGGCTTTGAATTGAATGCCCATTCTCGATTTACTTTATAAAATCACGAATGACGGCTGACTCCTACTGTGTTGTAAAGGTTCGTGCTATTTATATACACTAAATTCAGCGTTGATTCTTATGGTTTAAATATCAATAGATGGTGTGAGATAAAACATGCTTAATTGGAATCTTCATTTTTTTTTTCACTTTTTACCTGGGCCCATAAGTGCACTTGTCCTTTGATCGATATTACATTGAAGACCGAGATATTGGTCATTCTGAGTGTTTATTATTAAAGGGAAGTAAAGCTTTTGAATTATTATTTCTTATATTTTTCGCACATAATTGCACATTGTTCCCATGTTGTACCCTTTATCCTTTTATTAAACTTTGTGAAAAATTGATAACAGTTATTCTTTTTATTTAAACAATATTTTATTATTTAAAAAAAAGATGGATTGGACCGCAGGCACATACTATACAAGTCCTCTCTATGGTATAAAATAACATTTTTTGTATCACTCAATGTCATGGAGACTCCAAAAATTATAAACTCCTAATCTGTAGGTAGAAAGTGTTTGATATAATGAATAAACATAAGAACATCTTATAGTAGTTAAGTAAGTAGAAACAATATTTATACAGAAGTTAAAAGTTCGCATACCATACAAAGTATAAAGAGTAAAATAATTGTATATAGAGCTTCTTTCTTTTATTTTGTCATGTCTAATACTCTAGAATTATTATTACAGTGCTTAACAGAAGCGGATATGGGTCCATTTGAGTTATTAGTGCTAATGATTATTCCAATCACAGCAGCAAAGGTACTAGTTTAAGTTTTTCTTTCAACATTAAGTACATATAGTAAACGAAAAGATATATCAATCAAAAGCAATGTAGATAAAAAAAACGTACTGTAGTTTAGCCCACGGAAGATACGATTGATGACTGTTTAAGTACCTTCATTTACATTCTAATGATCAAAGAGTTTTTTTGAATGCAATAAAGGTTCTATATCTGAATCTTAATGGGATTAATTTTGAATTTGGCTTGGAATTACATTATAGGTGTACATTTGTAAATCCAATCAGCAAAATTTATAGACATAAGGACAAATATATATGTTAAAGTGCTTACATTTTTGCCATCACCTCACTATGAATTCTCGTAGGCCAATCTCTTATAATTACAAATATTTGCAGGTGCTCTGTGTTATTTCTATGAATAGATATTGAATTAAAAAAAAAACTAAAATTTTTAACATTAAATATTAACAAATGGTATCATTATTTGTAAAAATGATAAAAAAGATAAAGTTTGCTATATGTAGAAATATAAGAATATATCACAGAAAATACACAACGTTTGTCAATGTATTTCATTGCAAGAGCAACTTTACGAAGAGTGGATATTTTCCGATCCCCGTGTGTCCAAAGAATAAACAAGAATGGCAGGTTTCATCTCAGCGGTTAAATTGTAATGATACCCACAAATATCACTGTGCACCGTACTATGATCTCTCGGAACTCTACGAGTTTTGCTATGAAAGAAGATTATTAAAAGTTGAAAAAGGTAAGCTTAGTTACATGTATGGTAAACATACTAGTATATTTGCACGCACACAAAACGCGTAAGCACACACGTAATTGTGCCAAATGAGTGATAGTTTATTCATCCATTGTTATTTTATTATTCATTTTAACGATGTCTTTTAAATTCTCCTGAGCCGAAGGTGAGCTATTCTGATCAAAATTTGTTCGTTGTCTGTCGTCTTCATTGTCGTCGTTGCAGTCGTTAACTTTTCACATTTTCATGTTCTTCTCCAGAACTACTTGACCAATTTCAACCAAACTTGGCACAAAGCATTTTTGGGTAAAGGATATTGATTCAAGTATGTTAAAATGATGGGCACCGCCTTCTTTAAAAGGGGGGGGGGTATAGTTGAATATTTGTTGGTAGTTTTAAAAAATCTTCCCCTCAAAAACCAAATCGCCAGAAAAACTGAAACTTATATGAAAGCAGGTGGTGTAGATTCAAGTATGTTAAAATAATGATTCCCAGGGTTAGGATGGGGCCACAATGGGGGGCATGTTTTTACATAGGAATATACAGAAAACAAAAATATTTAAAAATCTTCTCAAAAACCAATTAGCCAGAAAAGCTGTAACTTGTATGGAAGCATCCTCAGGTAGTGTAGATTCAACGTTGTTCAAATCATGATTCCTAGGGGTAGGGTAGGGCCACAATGGAGGGGGGTGGCATCTTTACACAGGAATATTTAGAAAAAAATCAATAAAAATCCTCTTCATAACTATTTAAACTGAAAAACGGTAACTTGTGTAAGAGCATCTCCAGGTAGTGTAGATTTGAGTTTGTTTAGATTATAATCCCTGGGGGTAGGGTGGAGCCACAATTAGGGGTCGAATCTTTACATACAGTCAGTTCAAGCATATTTTTTTACAACATACACCAAAGCATTGCATAACGTTTAAATCTCATATATTTACATTTGCAAAGATGTTTCCTTATATGAACCTACAGAATAACGAAAACGTTCAATTCTGTATGAACTTTTTCATGACGTCACAATGATGATAGCACGCGCTTGTCGCTTGTCGCTTGGATTATTGTAAACATAACATCTCGATAATTTTAACGGTTCTGAAAGATTTGTCTTTTCAAACGTAAATATAAGTAATAAACAGCAATGTTAAAAAGTTCACAGGGATATGAAGTTGGTTGGTACGTGATCAAATCTACTGAGAAGCCCTTCGGGCTTCACAGGATTTGATCACGTGACCAACCAACTTCATATCCCGGTGAACTTTTTAAATTGCTGTTTATTTCTTAAACCATAGCATTGAAATCTCATAGCATATCTTTAGATTCTTATCCGTCATAGCATACCATAGCATACCATAGCATGTCATAGCATATCATAACATAGCATACAACATAATTTCAACTCGGTTTTTGATGACTTATTTTAAAAAAATAAATGTTTACGTTCAATGCATATTAGTTGTAGATTTTGGTTTTTTTTTTTATAATTTTACTTCGAAATGTTTGGAACTCTTCTGTATGTGGAGGCTTTTTGTTTAAATCTCATAGCATACCATAGCATACCAAATAAGGCCTTTCATTTCAATTCTCTTAGCATAGCATACAAATTTAAATCTTATAGCATTGCATTAAAATCTCATTGCATACCATTAAGATCGCCAACCATAGCATAGCATAAAATTGTAAAAGATATATGTATGCATGAAATGACTGTAGGAATATACTGTAAAACGAGACAATATGACGTATACGTATTTTAGCGCAAACGCCAATACATTGGCGCAATTAAATTTTAACGTGCGCACGCATCTTTTTTTTAAAGAAGGTTATAAATAAAATGTTCTTGTTTGATCAACGGTTATGCCAAAATTTAACTCTATGTTAACTCAAGCACGTGAACACAATGATTTTGATTTCCAACTCCCGTACACGATAATGTGTCGTTAAGAACAATACACATACTTTTATCTAAATCGTTAGTAGATAGATATAAAAACTTCATACTTCAAACTTTACGATGGTGTTAAATTTAACAAGTTTGAGTTATTGGACTTTGAATTTAACGTAGCGACTGGAATAACACTAGAAGAGTTTCGAAACTAAAGTTAGTGAAATCAGATGCTACATCACCATTAGCTTTTTTACAGTAATTTTACATTAAAATAACACAAACGAATATATCTTCTGAATATTTTTATGTCAGCTTATCAGAGAGCTAGAAATCAATTAATCATGGATTGTCAGCGTGGTCGATCGCCACGCTTAATCACATTTTCACCTTGAAGGGCTAAAAGGACGTGACACATGGGGAGCCCAATTTCGAGACAGTGTGCTAGTGATAGATACTAATAAGCAATAAAACTGAATTAATTCATCTATGTTTTAGTTTAACTTACTCGATCACCCATACTGTTTACCTGTGTAGTTGTGTAGTTTAAACAAACAGACTCGACCATCAGAAATTATGTAAGCGCACACTTTTAGTATTAAAAAAGGACCAAATTTATTGTTTTATAACTTGAAGAAATTAAATAAATACCGAATATCGTTTGCGCACTATTAATTTTAGCGCTCAAGGGCAGTTGCGCCAAAGCTGCTAAAATTTAAAGTGCACCATATTTTCTCGTTTTACAGTATAGAAAAAAAATCTTTTAAAATATTCTTCTCAAAATCCAACTGGCCAAGCAAGCTTTAACTTGTGTAGAAGCATCCTCAGGTAGTGTAGATTCAGGTTAAATCTAACTTGATTCCCGGGGGAAGGTTGGCGGCACAATAGAGGGTCGGATTTTAACATAGAAATATAAAGAGAATATCATAAAAAATCTTCCTTTGTAAAACAATTCAGCCAAAAATGCTAAAACTTGTATAAAAGCCCAGGTTGTGCAGATTAAAGTTTGTTCAAATCATGATTCCCTTGAGAAGGGTGGGGCCACATAGGGAGGGGGGGATTTTTGGACAGGAATAGAAAAAATCTTCTCACAAATACTGAAAAAGGAGGGGCTTGATATTTATTATAAAAACATGTGGATAAAAGTAGGAAGTTTTATTTTTTAAGTTTTTGAGCAAGATCTTCTGTACTAAGTTGTCAAGATATTTTGAATTTGATACTTTAATGCTGATTTGATCATAGTTATGGTTATTGTTGCTCAGGAGAGCGATGTGACCCCTTGGCCTCTTTGTATAAGTTATAACGCAAAGTTCCAGCACATATTTTTATGTTTTTTTAATTGTTTGGTATTTTTCTTTCTTAATGCGTTTAATGATAAAACGTAGAATTGTGTTTGTTTTCTCTATTTTATAGGATTTTGCCTTGGAATAGCAGAAAGTGGCATTTTGAATCGCTTAACCTGTGACTTTTTTCCTCAAGGATGTCCACCTGAAGACTATGACAGTAACCAGTTGTACAAATGTATGCAACATTAATGTGTCTCTGCTCTCTATGTATTTTTTTTTAAATTAAGGTTTACCGTTTCTAACGGAAAATATTTTGGTTTTCGCATTTTTTGTTCTTGTTAATATTTTCCGTAAAATTATGTCCTGGCGATTTCTCAAAAACTATCCAACCGATTCCTTTCATTTTTAAGTCACCTGAGTGACTCAGATTACCTATTATCATTGCCTTTTGTTCGTCGTGGTGGGTCGTCTATCGTGCATCGTCAGTTAACAATTTTATATTAACTTCATTTTAAACTACAACGTAATTACTGAATTTCTTTGCCTTCACAATACTTTGATAGCTGAAGAGGATTATAAAGTCTAACTTTAATCACAAAAGTGCGCCAAGATAACTTTCTTGGTTACTGAATTTTATTTTACTTATTTTAAAGTGACCATTAAAGGCATGCTGGTCTCTTTACAAAAAGTTTACAATTTTTTGACCCCTAGAGCTAGGGTATACATAACCCAATATTGCTCCGACTCTTGTCCTTTTTTAAGAATTTATGTTTGCAAACTTCAAATAACAAAAGTAAAGGTATAAGTCAGAGGAGTCTCGTATTAGGGCTTAGTCTCAAAATGAAGCTTAAAATGCAAAAAATTAGACTCTCTGACAGGTCCATTTATGGGCTATGGTACTCAGGTGATTGTCGTGGCCTGTTGACCTCTTGTTTAATTTTTTACATATGACGATAAGTGGATTTAATTTTATATGTTTTTGAAATTTTTTAAGACAATTCTAGTTCTGTTTTATCGACGAATTTTTTTTTTTTACTTTTAAAGACCCATTTCGTGTAAATAACTTTTCAGAAACTATTCATGATATGATAATGTGATTTTCAGAATAGGTTAACGAGAGATAGAAAATAAACTAGTTTAATATTTATTACGCAAAAAAATTAAAACTGCGTAGATTCGCTGGAATATAAAAGTAAACATTGTAGTAAGGAATCAAAAGTAGTTTTAAAACAAACTTTAAGCACATTTTGTATACATATACAATTAAGTTCATGTACAGACTGCTCTTCATTCCATTTGTAAGTTGAAGTGTTAACTATATTGTTTTTGCTGATACAATTATAAATCACTTTTGTACATTTCTTATTTAATAAAATATTTTCAAAATAAAAAGGTAGATATAGACCACATTTACTTGTCACAAGATTTCGGTTCACTGACATACATTTCAAAAGTCTGGAAATAGCAGTAATAATATTATTGAACTGCATTACACATATTCTTGAAATATTGGACTTTCGCTGAAATAAATATTTTGATAAAAAGTTACCATCACTTGATAAAAAAACACCAACATTTTTTGCCCCATTTTTATACCATTGTTTCAAAAAAAACCCCAAACTGTTGTTATTAGTTTTTACATTAGAATTAAACCATACTGGGGTATTATAAAATTGTTTTTCACATACATTTTATTTCCAGTATTCTTCATTACATATAGACATGATGGAAAAAAATACACAAAAAATCATTATTTTTAGGTATCAAAATATCTGAGATGAATGCATCAGCAAAATCAAGTATTTTATTTACAATGGTTTGTTGTTTTTTGTTAGTTTTTAATACAAGAGCATTTCAAAGACTTGATAAAAAAAGTCTACATCAACAATTTTTGAGCCCCCAAATAAGCAGTCTTGAGATTTAACAACTCTTTCTACTTTTAACATATTTTGATTTTCATGTAAATTCTAATAAATCTTTACATAATGAAGTTATTTTTTCATACTTTTTTGCCATTTTTCTTACTTGTTCGAAGTAGTGAACCCATATTTCCTCACCAGTAACAACATTTGCAAATTATCTTTGATTGAATTTTGGAAACATTTTTCGCAATTGCTTTGCGGTTGGTACTCGTACCCGTTTTTGGTCTTTTGTCAATATATGCAGTATCAATCTGACAAATATTTCGTACGTTCAACATACGCTTCAAGATGAAATGCATCCGCGATAACGATATATCAACACTGACTTTTGAGACATTTGCCTTGCCTGTTACCACCACAGGTCGGCCAGATTTTGCACTATCTTTGAATATGTGCCAATCAGAAATGTTTTCCGCCACCAACGAAATATCTTAAAAAGGCCCTTTTTGACCCATTAACCAACAAAAACTTCCCCCACTTCAGTAAAAATCTGCATTACCGAATAGCCGATTTTTGTGCAAACTTTTTATAAGCTCTAATTTCTTCAATATTCTCAACCTTTTTCACAATAATGGTCAACCATTGCTCTATTGAAATGATTATAAGTTGAAAATTATGTGAAGCTGAAGGGTCGTTTTTTATACCATTTGAAAAAGGTCTTAAATAGAGCTATTCAAGAGTATTCATCATATACGAAATCTTGCTAAGAGGTATCGTGCTGCGCTACAATACACATTACATATCAAACAGCCCTCGAACAGTTATTTACCCAAACAGTATAATCTTTTTCTCATATGTTAAGTAGTTAGTGATATTAGGGATTAAAAGTCGATTTTTTTTTTATTTTAAAATTTTTTATGTTCCTATGTTATTAAAAGCCAAGACAACTGCACTCAGTTTTTGATGTTAAGCATAGAGAAAACAAAACAGGTATAGAAATGAACAAATGTCATTTATTGAAGTAAATGACGAAAAATAAAATATATACACCATCAAGGGGGTCAGCATAGACTAGAAAACAACTTACTAATTATACTGTGTAAAGTCTTTGGCAGTATATTATGCAATATGCTGACCCCCAATAGTAAAACATATCAAAAATCAAGGCAATGATATGCCAAACATCAAAAAGGGTGGAAAATAACAAGATACACGCAATAACAAGATACATACATATATATATATATATATATATATATATATATATATATATATATATATATATATATATATATATATATATATAAACATGGCGGAAGAAAGGGGTGGATGGAGGGTTTTCCCCAAAAATCTTCTTCAAGTTAAGCGTGGCTTTTTCCTCTAGTAAATAAAACAATAATGGTCACGTTGTCACGAGGAGCCACGCTGATTGGTTTTAACATTATCCTACCCAGATGGAATTAAAAATAGAATCTTGACCCAGAGATTAATTACATAATCGTCAGACGCCCAAAATAGGAGACATAATGAATGTAAACAAATATCATTTGCGATAAAACAAGAAGAAAACACATCTCACATAAAAGGTATTATCATTAAACACAATAATTACTTCTATTAATAATTATAACATAGTCCCATTTACATGTCGAAAATTTTGATAATTTATATCTCATCATGGAGAACTATTTTGAAAAACAATATGTCCGACAAGATGCTAAGAATGTTCATAACAATATGCTACAATTAACAATATGATTAACGATCCCTATACGTAGAGAAAGAGTCGGCCCCTAAAACTTTCTTTTTGAGATTTCGCAAGATCAGTAACCAATTTATAGACACGTGTGGAACAGAATGTGTTAAAAACAACACAAGTTTTCGTTTGACATTAAGAAAAAGGGCCTGGTGCTTCGAATAAGGGGCCCACTGGGGTCTTAAGTCTAAAATCTCTCTACTGAGATATATTTTGTTTTACATTACAAAACAAAAGTGTGGGTTGCTGGGTTTTTTTTTACAGTTATTTTGGTGATAATTTTGGTCGGGGCGTGGTCAAATCCAATAAAGTCCGAAGGGCTTTTTGATAGATTTGACCACGCTCCGACCGAAATTATCACCTCATAATACTCAAAGAATGGTTCCTTATTGCTTATATTTATATAAGTTTTAGCAACTGTACGATTAAATATTAGAATATTGACATATTTCCATTACTTTTAATTATGCAGACCCCGCTTGCGCCCCAACGATACGTCATTTAAATCTATTGGACTGTAAAATCGATTCGTAGTGTTATCACAGACAAAGACAATACAAATGTAAATATCTACCTATCCAGTATAATATTTTTCTTTCTGAAAATCGGACGGATGACTTCCTCGTTGCTCGTAAAGAGATCGCGTCTAGTGTTCAGTATATTTATTATCTTTTGATTATCATGAGTAAAGGAAGAATAATAATACTTTGTTAATGAAAATTCATTTTAGATCCAAGTTGTCTCAGCATTGAGGGTAAATGTTTTACAGAAGACCACGTTTGTATCTGCTCCTCGGCAAAAAAATCTAATAATAGGTAAGAGGTTTTTCAAACACATATGGCATTCAAGAGAGAAACTATTGATGTTAACTACCTCTAGTAGATTTTCGATAGACTTATAGACAATCATGTGCATGACATATTTGCATAGAACTCGTTTTGTAATATAATTCAAATTTTACACATATTTAAGTTTACTTTATTGATCACCGAATCCAATAATGTAACAATATACTGTAAACGTATTGTATCTAGCGTGTACGATATTTAGCGATAATTGATTTCAGCAAGCTAGCGTGGATTTGAATTAGCGCAATTTTTAATGTACCTGTTTAATTAAACAATACAAAGCTTTCTTTGGTGATTCATGCATGATATGATGGTGGCGACATTGCAGAATTTTTTTTTTTTGCAATGATCGCTTCCTTCATAACCCGCATGGATCATCAATGAAAGCATTTTTTTGTTTATATCTAAATCTTTCTTTTAACAAATTAATAAAGTGATTGTAAAAAGTAATTAAAATTAACTTAATTACTGTTAACGTACATGACTGGGTTAGCTAAAAAAAAAACCCAGCAAAATCGTCTCCTATGGGAATTTTAATCTGACATCATCATGATTATTTCCTGCAATCCGTGATTTTTCTTTGGTTGCTGAAGGTTTCGACCACTCCATGTACGATGCGTGTAGATTTCAGTCCTGTCAGTCTCTACAGAGCTTGGAATTACAATCAATTTCCATAAGAAATAGAGGAAATCATACTCGACAGATGTAAATATTTAAGAAGTAAACAACATTGTTTAGTGAACATGGTGTTATGAATAGCAATTGCTCTGCTGGATGCGAGCTAGCGCATCATAGAAAATATGCCAGCAGAGCAATTGGTATTCATAACGCTATGTTAACTAAATAATCGTTGTTTATTACTTATATTTGCATTTTACCACTTGCAGATCCCCTGTATTAGACATTGACATTTAGACATTGCATCAAAAATAAACGTTCAGACTGTTATGTATTTTTTTTTTTAACTCACATAGATTGTCAAATTTATATTTGTTAACAGAATAAATGATATGTTATAACAATAATTCCTTTAAAATGTTAATATAAGACATGTTTTTAATGCACCAATTTTAGGAAGTTGGAGAGAAAATACATCGTATATAGTGGTTTATTTAGACTCTGCCTTATGTTATGATCGATAACGTCATTGAAAAGTCTATGACGTCCCACCTTTCTGACGTCATAGTACGGAAAAAGTAATGTACATAAACTATGGTATCTTTCCATTTAGGAAGAGTTATCTTTCCTTGTACATTGAATTTTGTACAAACAAATATCAAAATAAAACACTTTTGTTTTATTTGGGTACATTTTTTTTAATAAATAATAAACAACATTTGTAATGGATTAAAAATAAATATGAATAAAACTAAAATACCTTGTATTCTATTTTAAACTTTAGATAATTTATATGAATGCTACATATCTTTGTTATTAAAAGATTCACTATATATACAAGTAAAAATCATATTGTGAGAATTCGCTATCTAAAGGTCAGTGAGGCAATTGCAGAGACAAACAGAGCAAATGCGATTATAGAAAAATAAATGCAGCTCCTCGGTGTGGGCTTATAGTGGGAAAGGACAATGGATAAGCAAATATATACACATATGCTTGAATGTTCGCCTAAAAAGCTATTTAGAATACACAGCAAACTTTAATACGTTTACAGTACATGTGAGACCGTTTCACCTATCAAAAGTAATGTCAATATAATGATTGCCAAATGCACACCGTAACAAAATCCTCTGTATCGTTACTTTGTAGAAACATGTTAAAAAATGAAGTTAAATGGTTTTAGTTTAACCAATTGTATTTTTATACCTCCGCTCTGAAGGAGAGGGAGTATGCTGTTTTAACCTTGTGTGTTTGTCTATCTGTCTGTCCGTGTGTCTTGTCTGTCTGTCTGTATATTCTGTCTGTCTCTCCGTAACAAATCTCTGTCCCATTTTTCTCAGCAACTGGTAGTTGCAGATGCTTTGAATTTTAACACACTATTTCATTATATATACCACATGGTGGTTTTTATTTTTGTACCAATCAGAAATCAACTTCCTGTTAAATGACGACTTTGTCTATGTTTAGCCTAAATTTTCGTCGATGGTTTTTCAGCAGCAACTATTTATCGTATATGGTTGACACATTGTTTAGGCGTGTCATATGGTTGGACATTTTAACAAATTTAATTTAATAACTTCCTGCTGAATGTCAACTTTGCTTATTTCGTACATTCTCATCAGAGCGGGGTTATCACGAGTGAGCATAGGATTACAGATATTTTGATAAGCATGTTAATCAATTATCATTTTCTGCCATTCGTGTTTTTTTTTTCTTATTTATGATTGAATATCAAGTTAAATGTCAGGAAATATAATATAATTATATTTTTTATGTGTATTTACAGCCAAAACGTCAAAATAAACAAGAGCACAATTACAGTCTCCGATGAAATCCAAACGCAATATTTCATACCATTCGTTATACTTTGTATTATTTCGACGATTTTGCTCGGCTTCAGTATAGCACTTGGAATAATGTATCAAAGATTAAAACGAGGTTAGTAAGTAATATCAACATATTCTATTATGTAAAACAAAACTTAATCAAAAGAATAATTTGTTTTATGTTCGATGAGGCATGTGATGACTAAATATTATTTATCTTTCACGCGAACTGTAACAATACCAGCATGATTTATTATGTTAAAAAAGAAAATATTGTTATTGAGAGAGAGAGAGAGAGAGAGAGAGAGAGAGAGAGAGAGAGAGGGAGAGGGGGGGGGGGGGGAGGGGCGGCCACAAACTGTAAATAAGAATAAATTTTAGAGACTACAGCAAACATCAATTGAAATTCATATGAATTGGATCCAAATCTCATTATACCTATGTTACAACGCACTTTAAAAAATTACGCACTTTGAAAAAATTTTTCAAAGTGCGTTAAATTTTGGACCAAGTCAACGCACTTTGAAAAAAAATTATTTTTTTTAAAAGTACGTTGATATCGTCGATATTAACGCACTTTGAAAAAAAAATGTTCAGGGTTTATTCGAAATAATTTTTAATTTTAGATACAATAAATAATTGTTTTAATCTTGTGTAGCTTAATGGGATATACTTTAGAAAGAACCCACTGCATTCTCAGCTAACTTGATTAAAAGTTTCTAGATTAGGATTTTTTTCCTTTTCTCATAAGCTTACGCAGTTTGACAATTTACATAAAGAACAACTCGGGAGATCTGAATTATCCAAATATGACATAAACTGCATCGCTTAGCAACTGCATTTTCCTTTTTTGTGTATGCAACAAACTTACTAGTTATCTGTATAATGTATAACATATTTCAACTGTCTTCATTGCATGTGCTTATAAACAAACATGATTAAAAAAAGGATACGATAGTTATGGTTATCAAAAACAACATGATCTTTCAGAGGATCAGTTTTTAAGTTTATAATAATTTAATGTTTGTCAATGTACATGGAGGAGTTTTTTTTTTAAATGAAGTGATTTATTTAATTAGAATTTGAAAAGAGGGTTTATGTTGAAACGCTTATAGATTCTTTAACATACAATTGGAGAAATAATTGTTTGACCAGCTCGGTTTTGTTTTTCAATATCACTGTACTTAATTTACAATAAAGCGTATTTCTTTTTCCGATTTTATACATTTACTCTAAATTGCTGAATATCAAACATGTTTTGGAAGGAAAAAAGAGGGGTAGGGGACCTTCCTGTAATCAATGAAATGAAGCAGTGGTAATTGACCTGTATCTTTGGTTAACCCCCACTCCCACTCCTATCCCCGATTTTAAAGACTGTAAATTAGATTCATTGGTGTTAATAAATCATCATACTATCAACAAATTAGGAATTTAATTTCACAATTTGTGATTTATACATATTTTTTTCAAAGTGCGTTAAGTGTCTCGATACTAAAAAATGTTGATGTACCTTCATAACGCACTTTGAAGTTTTTTTTCAAAGTGGGTTAACTTGGTCCAAAATTTTTCAAAGTGCTTAATTTTTTCAAAGTGCGTTGCCACATACCTATAGTATGTTATCAAATCAAAATAGCAATAATTACCTTTTTATAGGTGTTTCCCAAATATATTTCTTGTTATTGGTTATTTCGTATTAGAAAAAAAATGAAATTTTCAAAGTGCTGCATTCAAAAAGTATATTCATTGGATGTTGACATTTTCTATTTGTAAATACAAACGTACATTCGCATTGTGTGCAAATCTTAGAAATGTCTGAGTACAAGATCATTACTGGATCTACCTAATTCTATAGTTTTTTCTCATGCTTGTAAATATTCAAGAGATTAATTGTAGTTCATAGCCGCGTTTAGTTTTCAAATGTTTTTACGCTATTGAATAGCAAATACTATGTAATATGCCGCGTTAAACGTTATTCGCAGTATCTTCTTTTCATACAAAAATTACGAATTTCGTGCCTTAGTTTGAAGAGTTTTGATGGTATTGCTAAGTATTTATGTTTTGATTATTCAAACTACGCTAGTATATTTAACTGTCGAGTACTATTTTGGTTATTGATAGAATGCAAGGCTGCAATATAAAATATACAATATACAATGGAAAAGTTTAAATTGTGTGAAAAGTTTCTTCATTATATTGTAGAGAGATTAGGCAACGATCATATTTTATTCATACTTATTATTTTTAAAGCAAAGACAGAGACAGAGGAAGTTCCATTATTAAACGGTATGAGAAGAATTAAACTTTGATTAAAAGTTATCACATTTAAACAGTATACAGTCAACATATACTTAAAAATATTAATATAAAATTGATCTAAGTCTACTTATGTTATGGGAAAAACTGTGTACACTAAGGTATAGCAACGTATTGAAAGTTTGATATCGTATTTATCTTTAAAATATTGTCATACTTTACCTTTCGGAGAAATGTCAGCATAACTGATTTATAAAAGTAAAAATACTCTGTGTTTCAGCAATTGCAGAAAATGACGTCAAAAAAACTACTATTATGGGATTGCTATTCAGATTCCCAAACGAAGATCGTATGTATTTTGATTCAAGAGTGTGCCTTCACTTAAAAAAACCCCCAGTAAATACATGTAAAAGGTTAAGAATGATTATTCAATATTTTGATATCTACTCATAAGTTTATTTTTAAATCTTTGTTTGATAAATTGACGACTCTCTAGTAGTTCATTGATACTGTACGGCATTCTATAATAATTATTTGGATCTTTTACGCTTTTCTAGTGCTTTATTACATTATAATTGTGCATTTAGCTTTTTTCCCCATCTGAACCGAAGGTTCAAGTGAGCTTTTCTGATCACCTGTTGTCCGTTCGTCCGTCCGTCTTGTTGTCCGTATGTCTGTAAATTTTTCACATTTTTGGCTTCTTCTCTAGAACCACTGGGCCAAATTTAACCAAACTTGGTACATATCATCCTTAAGGGAAGGGGATTCAAAATTGTCAACATAAAGAATCCTTTTTTAAAAGAGAGATAATTACGAAACAGTGAAAATAGTCGTGTGTCTTTAAAAATCTTCTCAAGAACCACTTCAACATAAATGCCAATGTTTATACCAACGCTTGTACATGTTTATAAATTGAATATTTTTAATTGTTAAAACCGTGAAACCAGGACGAATACCAATGCCCCAATAGAGGTTCAAAGTTTAACATAGAAATATGCAGCGAATATGTTTAAAAATCTTTTTCTCAGTAACCACAATGCTACAATTTGTGAGATGTCATTGCAATCATCTTCAGATAGTGTAGATTGAAAATTGTTTAAATCATGGCCACTGGGCTAATACTGGGGCCGAAAAGGGTTCAAAGTTCAACTAAGAACTAATAGAGAAAATGTTTTAAAAATCTTCTCAATGAAATCGTAAAGTTAAATTACTGTTTTGTTTTAGACCATCAATTTGGGATATTCCGTTTTAAAAAATGTCAATGCGATTAAATCGGATAGTATGTTGCTACCATCTCGGTGTGTTATCACGTGATAACTATAAATAGCTTACGTTTATTTCTTAATATAAACTGAGATAGAACAACACTACCCTGCGGTTTCCACAAAACAAGAAACATATCAAGTAGACGGAAACATCTCGATTTAAAAAAAAACAAAAAAAATACAAAAACTAGACACGATCTCGTTGCGAGCAACGAGTGGGTCTTCCGTCCTTTTTTTGAATAAATTAGATAAAATCCATCACTTGAATGTAAATCTACGCAAAAAATTAGGAAAAAAAAATTCGGCACTCGGGGCTTGAACCCGGGTCGCCTGGGCACATGTCCACGACTCTAACGACTGAGCTACTCGGACTCTCGCTTCAGGACTTGGATGCTTAATATCTCGATTGATTGATTTCAAAACAAATTACATATTCTGAATCAGTGAAAGAGTCACTATCATCTTTTTTAAACAAAAATATAAAACAAAAAAGTTTAAAATTTTCATTTTTTAAATCTGCTTCCGGTGACGACCAGAAGTTACGGCGGACATTCTTTTGACCGAGGTACACCAGAAAAACGAGAGATCTATCATCTCTGAAAATTTCAGCCTTCTATCTTCACTCGTTTTTAAGAAACGTCTCAGACAAAATTGACTTTTAAAAATTGTAAAACGACGATTACTTCCGAACGGAAGTGAATTTTGAAAAACTTTCACGGCGGTATAAACTTCAGATGAGTAGGCATTAGCTCTGAAAATTTGAAGGAAAGCTAACGAGCCATCTCCGAGAAATCGCCTGCACAAAATGTGTAAGGAAAAAAAGAATAATAACTAGATCGTTCTCGTTGCGAGCAACGAGTGGGTCTTCCGTCCGATTTTTGAATAAATGAGATAAAACTCATCGTTTTAAAGATAAAATTGTGAGTCTACGCAAAAAAAACGAAAAAAAAATTTTCGGCACTCGGGGCTTGAACCCGGGTCGCCTGGGCACTGTCCACGACCATAACGACTGAGCTACTCGGGCTCTCGCTTCAGGACTTTGACGCTTAATATCAAGAAAATGCGTTGATCGATTTTAAAACAAATTACATATTCTGAATCAGTAAAAGGGTCACTATCAAACCTATAGAAAATTATTTTAAAACAAAAAAGTTTAAAAATTCGATTTTTGAAATTTACATCCGGTGACGACCGGAAGTGACGGCGGACATTCTCTTGACCGAGGTGCACTAGAAAAAAGATAGATCTATCATCTCTGAAAATTTCAGCTCTAAATCTTTACTCGTTTTTGAGAAACGTCGCAGACAAAATTGACTTTTAAAAATCGTTTAACGACGATAACTTCCGACCGGAAGTGAATTTTAAAAAACGGTCGTAGCGGTGTAAACTTCAGTTGACAAGACATTATACCTGAAAATTTGAACGAAATGGATAAAGCCATCTCCGAGAAATCGCCTGCACAAAATTTGTAAGACAAAAAAAGAATAATAACTAGACACGATCTCGTTGCGAGCAACGAGGAGGTCTTCCGTCCGGTTTTCATAGTTGAGATACATGAATGATCTAGCGTTTGCTATTTATAAGGTAAACATGATAAAAAATAGGAAAAAAGTGATATTTCATTGAAAAGTCCAGAAGCTTTTTTCTTTCAGATTCATGTTTAAGAACTTTCGTTGGAAACATTTAGATATCTCTTGGCCCCTAATTTAAAGGGTCATCCCTTTTTTCTTGATATTAAAAGAAATTAAGGTATTTCAATATCAATAACATTTTGTTTAACAAGAGATTAGAAATTCGTTACCGTTTTTGAGATATTTTAGGGTTTTTTAAGGGGCCAACCCCTATCTCCTTATAGGGGCTTTTTAACGAAATTTTGTTGGTGAAATATTGTTGAGTACATCTTTCTTAGTATCGTCTCTTCTATAATCCTTTTCAAAATATTTGTCCTTTTAAAGATATAAAGATCTAAGAATTGTACTTCTAGCCCTTTAAAATATCTCATTATGTAATACATCCATTTTTTTTTATCACGCATGAATGAAGAACTGAAAGATAACATATTTGCTTCTATAATACTTTACAAAATATTTCTTACGAAAGAGATATCAATAAAAGACTGAAAAAACCCTTTGGCCCCTAATTTGAGGGGCCAGCCCCTTTTTCTTTATATGAAATGAAAGGTATTTTTAATCTAAATACATTTTGTTCATTAAGTGTTAAGAAATTCGTTACCGTTCTTGAGATATTTGAAAAAGATTGTTTTAGGGGCCGACGCCTTATCTCCTTATAGGGGCCATTTTACGAAACTTTGGTTGATACATATCATTACGAACATTATTCTGAGCATCTTTTCTTCTATAATGCTTATCAAAATATTTCTCCTTTTTCAGATATAAATGATCAAAATATTGGACTTCTAGCCCCTTAAAACCCCTAATTATGTAACATATCAGAATTTTTTAATCATGTATAGATAAATAACAAGAAGATAAACAATTTTGCTTCTATAATACATTACAAAATATTTCTTATAAAAGAGATACAGATAATTGACTTTAGACCCTTCTGGGCCCCTCATTTAAGGGGCCAGCCCCTTTTTCTTGGTGTCAGTTGGAAGGTATTTTTAATCTAACACATT
>WFKH01003881.1:31936632-31960083 GCA_016163765.1 Magallana hongkongensis | reverse complement strand
GAGAAGATAAACAATTTTGCTTCTATAAAACATTACAAAATATTTCTTATTAAAGAGATACAGATAATTGACTTTAGACCCTTCTGGGCCCCTAATATGAGGGGCCAACCCCTTTTTCTTGGTGTCAGATGAAAGCTCTTGTATATATAAACTTTTATTGTTCTATATATGATAACAAAATATTTATGACAAAAAAGATATTCGTGATCAAGTCTCAAATTTCCCCAAAATTGTCAAAAAAAAATAACATCAACATTTTCAGGTCCAGGCGAGCTTCAAGCATGAAATCTAAAACAAGCATGCAAATCTACCATAACCACTCTATCTTGCATAAAAATTTCAAGTCTCTAACTATAACGGTTTTTGAGAACATGCGTGGACAAAATCATGATCCAAAAAACACGAAAAAGGAAGATAATTCAAAAGCGGAAGTGAATTTTCAGACAGAAAGTGGGATGCAAAGAGACATTCACCTAAGACATCATCCCTGTAAAAATCATTAAAATCGATAAAGAATGGCTGAGAAATTAAGGGTGTCTACCAAGAATAATAATAATAATAATATAGAAGAATGAGAAACAGTAGAAAAACAGTAAGGTCTTCCGTTGGAAATGGAAGACCTTAATAAGAAAAGTGAAAAAGAAACAATAGAATAATAGAAGGGTCTTCCGCTGAAGACGGAAGACCCTAATAAAATTGAAAAAGAAACAATAGAATAATAGAAGGGTCTTCCGCTGAAGACGGAAGACCCTAAAAACAAAAACAAAAACTACTGCTGCATCCTATATTCTCCTCAATTAAATAGTTATTCGTCCAGTTCTAAAAAAAACATTCCCCACTTTTATACAGTTCGCACGGAAATCCGTATGTTGCATCAAAACAACGCAAAACTTAGGATTCTAGCAGCACTTTTCAAGTTAAACATTGATCAAACTATTATTGATACGTGTTAAATGTGAATTTCAAAATATGCGAGGTAGTGTTGCTCTAGTCGGATTTTTATATTGTAAACAACGACAGAGGAAAGCCTGGCTAATGAATAAAAGCATAATTACATGCCTCTTAGCGGATACAGATACAGTTAATATCTTGTATTCTCTTGTTCAATCTTAAACAAATCACACCAAAATACGTTTTTAGAGTTCTTAGATTTTTTGTATTTACAGTGCCTTTCGATCAAATTTACACGACATTCCACTTTCAGTCATGACGTCATTAATGCGTAAATCTAAGTAATACAATCTAATTTATGAAAAAATATAAATAGTTTATTTTCCAATTTGGTTCAATTAGATAGGTTGAGGCTAGGGATAAGAAGATTGGTATGTTGATGCATCTTCGATATCATGATACATGTATGTGAGATATTATATCTAAAAAAGTAGGCTTCTGTTCAGGTATTCTTTTTATATATTCTCAAATCCTGGAACAAGTAAAATTTTCTGTGAGTTTTAAATGATTTTAAAAGAGTTTAATACGTATAAATTTCGAAAGAGATATAATAACTGTTGTTCAGTTGAGCGATGTTGCACATGGGGGCTTTTGTTAAAATTAGAATCTTGGTTGAGTATGGACTAAGTCACCTTTGCAAATATCACAATACAAACATGTCAGAATTATCTATGTTTTAGATAACATTTACAAGATGACATCAGTTGATTATACCATTGAAGATGGACAACTATTTCAACTCTTAAAACGTCAGTGTCTTCATGGAGTTCTCTCTGGATTCAAGTATCTTGTAAATACTAGAGTACATCCAAAGGAGAAAGAGTATATTTTCAAGCAGCGTGATGAGAACGGATGTATTCTCTTGCATTACGCTGCTTGTGGAGGAAACATTCTAATTCTCAATGAAATACTTGAAATTGCGTCTGACAAAGTTCTTGCGTATAGATGTATACGTGGTCAACATGCTTTGCATTTCGCAATTAAATACAAACAGAAAGACATGATAGACCACCTAATTCAAAAATACTCTTTATTATCGACAACGATCCCAGAGAACATGTATACAACGGAAAATATTGCAATAGTTCATTGGGTTGCATGGCTAGGCGACGTACGATTGCTTGCGAGTTTAAAGCAAAATAATTTTGACATATCATTAAAAACTAGAAATGGATTAAGCATTTTGGACTTGGCATGCATGAAAAAAGAAACAGAAGCATCAGAAGGAGAATATGAATTTTGCATACACTTGTTAAACAATGAGGCAGGAAATATTGATCCAAGTAAAACCGACGTTTCTGGATGGACTATAGCACACTATGCATCTTTGTCCAATATCAGACTATTGGATTACATGGAGGCTAACAAAAACTTCCGTGATCTTATAATGGACAAAACCAACAGTCTTAAAACGTGTTTGCATATTGCATGTGAGTTTGCAAAACATGAAATTGTTAAATTCATTGCAAAAAAATTTGAGCCACTCCTTCAAGTTGAAGATGAACTCGGATGGAATGCACTTCATTTCGCCGCCAAAGGTGGAAACTTAGATACCTTAAGATATCTATTATCGAAAAAGGGCATGAAGATTGATTGTCGAACAAAAGACGGTAAAACTTTATTACACGTTGCATGTATTTCCAAGCAAACATCTATTTGTGAGTTTGTTGTAAGCGAGTTTTCTGAAGAACTTCTGAATGCAAAGACAAACAATTATAATCTTACAGCAGCGCATTATTTAGGAGTAGAAAAAAAAGAAGATGGGAGTGAAACGAAAATCTTTGAAATACTTGCAAGGAGTAAGATGAAACTTTCAGCAAAAAGCTCAAAGGGGCTATCTGTTTTAGACTTTGCAATAGATCATTTGAACAGAGAATTAGTTCAGTGCATGGTAAAAACAAAATACAGAGAAAAACTCGGTTTAAATTCCATAATTCTTGCAAGATGCAGAGAGAATACAAAGGACGATGTTATCAAACAAATCATACAGACAGCTATCGATGATCTATAAGTATGAATATATAGATTGCTTTACTTGTCACTCTCTTTAAGAATTTATATTCAACATTAATTATGATATTTGCCAATTATGTGATTACCTAGTCTCATATATAAAATATTTATTCAGCAACAATACTAGTTATCAGCAGGTATTACAGATTTTTAAAAATAATTTCTAATTTCTGTTAAGCACCTGTAAACAGATTTCCTGGCGCATTAAAATCAATGAACTTTTTATAGAGAGAGAGTTTATTGAACGCTTAGCCTCTAGAGTTGCTTTGTGTCAATGGATGATTACTAATTCTTAACAATGGGTACAACATGTAATTACTTGCGAGTTAAAAAGGTAATACAGATTTTATCATTTTGTTTCATTTATGGAAATATTTTGACAAAAAGGATTTCAAATCAAAAAAAAAATAAAAAATAAAAAATGCTGTAATATTTGTTTTAAAGAACGTTTTAATATATACTAAACAATTTTTTTAATCTTCACTTATCGAGTTAAATAAAGTTGCATCGAATAAACTTGATATCAACTGCTGATAATATTGTTTTCTTTTGCATTCTGAGAAAGATATATTAAGAATGAGAGAAAGAGAGAGATAATACCTGAATACATTAACAACACCTCAAAGTATTCAATGTAAAACATGTATAGATAGAATTCTTGATAAGTCAACAATTTAATTTAATATAGTTCTGTCATGAATAAGTTTTCCGTTTTCATTCATATGCTCATTAGTTTTGGACTTCGGATTCAAAGGATTGTGCCTGATAGCCTTTGAAACTGAAAACATCACATATGAATAGAAAAGTTTAAATCAAATAAATCATCTTTTGAATTTTAATGCTTTACATCTATCTCGTTTTCTATCGTATTTCTATAAAGGGTACTTTAATTTATACATTCTTCAATTGCAGCATTTTCGATACGAAGATTCATATAACATTCTTTAGTTGATGGTTTCGTCAAAAACAATTTCACTACAATATGAAAATGACAATATAACAAAGTTTAGTTTTCATCTTTTATAGCTTAAATCAGAAGATAAACTATTTCTGTATTGCTTCAATTTAAATAAAATTGGCAATTTATCTATCTTAGGTTACCATGGAAATTTAACTATTATTAACTAATGTTGCTTTTTACACCGTTGTGTTTATGTACCTACATTTGGAGTATCAAGGAAATCGATGAAAATGAGTGCTGGGACCCCTTTATGAAATTTTGAATTTTACGTACAATCGATACTAGAAGTATTAAAGGTAAACATTAGGTATAATCCAATAGCTTTTCAGGCATATTTTGAGAGATATATTTAACTGTCAAATCAATTAAATGAAAATTAGTATGCGTCATTATTTTAAGCAGATAGCATTCCCATCAAAGGAGGTGTTTAAGTTATTATATTTTTTATGTATACATTGCATCGGTTTTTTTTAATTTAGGAAATATTTTTAATATATCAACTGGAATGATACAAAGTGAGAGAACTCATCACAATTAAACAAATCAAAAGATTCTTTAAAGAAGTGTAATAATATAATTCACAGACAGATTTGTTTAACTTACATAAACCAAAACAACAGAGCTTTGAATGCATACACACCAGGTGTTTTTTTTTTTGTTTTTTTTACAATTGTATGCTTATCATTTTATACATATAATCCACATATGTGTTGTGTAATATCTTATCAGGTGCTTTTTTCCCTTTTTTATAGACATATTTTCTAATCGAACTTTAATTAACATTTTAATAGATTGGAACTTTACATTTTTATCTGTGATTTTCTTCTAAATGACTTTTAGGAAATTACGGAAGGAAACATATTTTTTTTACAAGTCAGATTTCGAACTTTTGGTTAATACCTTATATTGATTTTATAGGAATAAGGGACAAAATATAAAAACATATATTAGCCTAACTTAACATTTAAAATAAAATTCTTGAAAGTAAGACACGGGTTTGATCATCAAAGATTCTAGAGAAATACTTCAATTTTTTTTTTAATATAAAAATTGGATATTTATTCAATAACTGTTTATAAGTACTTGTATGTGTAGTCCTTCGTGTTTGCCAGTTATTTGATCATTGCATGGCAGTATCTTTTCTGATATCATTCTTACATATGTGTTTAATCATTAATTATACGTTTTGGTAGTTTTGTACTCTCGTTATATTTTGTTTTTATATTCTTATTTGTTAAGTAAAAGCAATCTTAAAAGAAATAAATGCATATCTTTTTTTTCTTTCTATGTGCTTTTTATACTCGCACATACAAGTAGACGAGGGTTGTCCCAGAATAACGTAGACAGAACACAAAACCTAAAACCTGTTCACTGCAGTTTAATTATATAACTTTGTTCTGTTCCATGACTCTTTGTTAAACAACCCCCCCCCCCCCAAAAAAAAAAAAAAAAAAAAAAATTAATAAAAACCTTGATTTATCTATTTTTTAGAAAACGAAAAAACTAGTAATGACAAGTTTTGCCAGGCGCCACAATGTGCGACGTCGAAAATTTCGAGTGTTTACGTCGTTGCTTAACCCTTCACATCGTTTACGATAAAATTTATCCAGGAAAATATGTTCCTTAATCATGTATCCTAATTACACATTCACTATGCGCTTCTAATATTGTTTTTAAAATATTCCCTAAGAACAAACATGCCCTATATACTTGTTGTTCGCGATGTTGCTAGACTACCATTTTACAAAATACATTTTTAGATTCGGCGTAGGATTTGTTTTAATGTATTTACAAAAAAGTTATTAGCTACCGGTGCTCCACCTAAAACGCTGAAGTCGGCATTTTACTACGAAGGCTTTCATAAAAAAGTTTGCGATGCGGTTTTTAGATTCATTTCTCGATGAGCAAAAAAAAAATATACTGTCAATGCTTATAATTTAATTTTAAACACAAATAATGTATATTTAAGCTAAATTTATTGTAAATAACAAGAATCAACAAGAAACAAACAAGTACATGCTATTAACACACGGAGTGATTTTATTTAGGACTTGTTGATTTTAACACGTTGATTACTCTAGCTCCGGATGTACATTAACATTGATCGAACAATTGTGAAAAACAGAATTGTTGATAAATGATTTGGATGATAATTTTGTATTTTGTTCTTTGAACATTGATTGCTGAAGCAGGTATGTGCTCTGGTCGTCCGGAACACAGCTGGGCCCTCCACCGCCATCGCTCGCTGACGCCAAGCTGGAAAATGTTTTACTGATTGCGGTTTTTTGGTTATCTGTGCATTTTCTGGCATAACTACTGATAGATCCTTCTTTTCTATGCCCGCTTATGAACATGATATGACGGAGTTCTACCCTGCCTCGCAAAGTGCCTCTGAGGCAGTATGCCGTGTACCTTTGTTTACATTTTGCATTCCTAGATATGTCGCACACAAATTTTGAAAACTGGTATTTTTTTACTGGTTTTTTTGAATAGCAGATATCCTCGTTGATATTATTAATCGCCTTTTTGTGCAGTGATAGAACAAAGCATGTTTTAGCAGACGTTTATGTATTTTTTGCGCATTTGCCCCCCCCCCCCCAAAAAAAAAAATAAATAAAAAATCAGAGTTATCTTTCTTTGTTTGTGGAGTTATCGTTCTTGACATTATCTAGATTAGATTTGCCTTTAATTAGAAGTTTTAAGAAAATAGATTGAACAAATTTACTCAATATATAAAATTATCAAATAATCATTTTAAATAATTTGTTTAAATGTCAATCTTTTCAGTTTTTGACAAAAAATTAAAAAAACTACTAACTTAAAGGCTAATGCAAATTTATACACTACTCATTCATCTGTTTTGTTTTTGTACGGTATATATAATACTCGATAACATAGAATTTTAGAAGTGGAGCATTTCGGTTAGCGGTGCCCGTTCGTGAATCAAACATTCGTCGGAAAATGAATGAATAATTGGTCCACAGTGAGAGATGGGGAAAAGCAATGAAATGAAGAAAAATTGAATTATTATCTTAATAAATGTCGTTATAGTTAAAAAAAATATTTGGTTAATAACAATTACATAATAAACAAAGTTGAATGCATTTTTAAAACAAGAGGCCCATGGGCCACATCGCTCACCTGAGCAACACTAGACATAATAAAATCAGCTAAATATAAACCTACATCAAACTTTGAACCTTATACACTCAACAAAACTTCCAAGTGTTCACCCTGAAAAATGAAATAATTCTAAAACTAATCGATAAAATGATGTGAAATTTTCACTGTTTTGCAACCGATGTGTTTCCTTAACAATGACACAGATAAAATAATACGCTGCCGAATAAAATCATTTACCCGTGACCAAACCTCAAAAGAAGAAATCGGTTTTTTGCAGCACGTGCTTCGTGTAACTGGCAAATCTTTGTGATAGAATTCATTCCTTACTATTAGTTTCAAATGAAAACCACTTGAAATGGGCCGAATGACAATTAAGGAAAGAGCCAGAGCTGTTGGAATGTTGGTGTCTGGATTGTCTTTACGGCAGGTTGTACTTACTTTCAATTTACTGGCCATTTCTTAATCAACTTTGCACTCGATCGATATCTTGTAATTTGTATTTAAAGTATTTTAACGTCATTTTTCGCTATTATAGGTTGCACGTATTTTCCATCGGCAACTCACAACAATTCGAAAGCTCTGGGCGAAATTTAACACAACCGGAAGTGTTCGTGATCTTCAGAGAAGGCCAAGGTCACGTGTTACAACCAGAGTTCAGGACCGATACATACCCTTAAACCATTTGAGGGATAGGTGGAAAACAGCTACATCAACAGCAAGATTAACGAATGGTATCCATGGCCGTCCAATATCACCGCAAACCGTCCGCAACCGCCTTAAGGAAGTTAATCTTCGAGCTAGACGTCCAAAAGAGGATTGGTCCTAAATCAGAGACATCAAACAGCACGTCTGGCATGGGCACAACGGCATCGCAGATTCACGAGAGCTGACTGGGCAAATGTTCTTTTTGTTGACGAAACCAAAATTAATCTACAAAGTCACGACGGAAGGAGGCGGGTGTATCGCCGGCGAGGAGAACGCCACAGCGCCGTTTGTATTGAGGAAATGGACAGATTTGGTGGAGGTGGAAATATCATGATCTGGGCGGGAGTCGCTATGCACACAAAAACTCCGCTTATTCGTGTCATCAATGGTCTTACAGCAAGAAGGTATCAGGATGACATTCTCCGGCCAGTTCTTGTCCCTCATATCATGGCTAACAGAAACATGATTCTAGCACAAGATAATGCTCCATGTCATACTGCTAGAACAACACAACAGTTTCTGGAAACAAACATCATCCGTGTTTTGCCCTGGCCCGGTAAATCCCCTGATCTCAACCCTATTGAACACATTTGGGATTTGGTAAAGAGAAATTTCAGAGCACTTCCCGCACTACGCACTGTTGATGATTTGGAAAGATCTGTACATCAGGTGTGGCAGCAGATAGGTCTGCCTACCTTCCAAAGGTACATTCTTTCCATGAGGCAACGTTGTCTGGCAGTGATTCGAGCCAGAGGTGGTCATACCCTTTATTAATCGTGGTGTGATTTTGTGTTTTAAGGGTGTGATATGTCAGGGGTCATTGCTTGAAAGTGTTTTGAGATATTAATCAGATTTTCACACATTATCTTTGTGAAACTTGTCTCATTTATTGTAAATAAAAACAATCACATTTCGTTGGTGTTTTTTTTCATACACATAAAAAAATATTAGGTGAACACTTAGAAGTTTTGTTGAGTGTATGTGGCACAAGAATTATCCAGGTCCACAGTCTTAACAACTAAGAATCAAGAAATGTCAATATGATTGCATATTAGTAATACTATATACTAAATATTTTTGAGAATGATCAAATTTATTTCCAATGTCAAAATTTGACCCCCCCCTTTATAGTTTCATCCTTTTTTATTTGATTTTTAAAGATTTTTCTCTATATATATATAACACTACCTAAGAACTTTCACTCAAGTAACAGCTTTTCTGCTCAATATATTTTCAAAACTAAGATATTTCTCTTTACATTCCTATGTAAAAACTTGACCCCCCAATTGTGGCCCCATTGTACACCCGGGGATCATGATTTGAACAAACTTGAATCTACACTACCTGAGAATGCTTCCATGCAAGTTACAGCTTTTCTGGCCAATTGGTTCTAGAGAAGAAGATTTTTAAAGATATTTCTCTATATATTCCTATGCAAAAATTTGACCCCCAATTGTGGCCCCACCGTACCCCTGGGGATCATGATTTGAACAAACTTGAATGTACACTACCTGAGGATGCTTCCATGCAAGTTACAACTTTTCTGGCCAGATGGTTCTTGAGAAGAAAATTTTTAAAGATATTTTTCTATATATTCCTATGTAAAAATTCGACTCCCCAATTGTGGCCCCATTGTACACCCGGGGATCATGATTTGAACCAACTTGAATCTACACTACCTGAGGATGCTTCCACGCAAGTTACAGCTTTTCTGGCCAGATGGTTCTAGAGAAGAAGATTTTTAAAGATATTTCTCTATACATTCCTTTGTAAAAATTCGACCCCCAATTGTGGCCCCACCGTACCCCTGGGGATCATGATTTGAACAAACTTGAATCTACACTACCTGAGTATTCTTTCATGCAAGTTAAAGCTTTTCTGGCCAATTGGTTCTAGAGAAGAAGATTTTTAAAGATATTTTTCTATATATTCCTATGTAAAAATTCGACCCCCAATTGTGGCCCCACCGTACCCCCGGGGAACATCATTTGAACAAACTTGAATCTACACCACCTGAGGATGCTTCCAAGCAAGTTACAGCTTTTCTGGCCAATTGGTTCTAGAGAAGAAGATTTTAAAAATACATCATTACTTTTTCACTAATTCCTAATTATCTCCCCTTGAGGGAGGGCGTGGCTCTTCATTTGAACAAACCTAAATCCCCTTCACCTAAGGATACTTTATGGCAAGTTTGGTTGAAATTGGCCCAGTGGTTCTTGAGAAGAAGATGAAAATGTGAAAAGTTTACAACAACGACGACGACGACAACGACGACAACGACAGACAACGGAAAAATTGTGATCAGAAAAGCTCACTTGAGCCTTTGGCTCAGGTGATCTAAAAATATATAATGAAATACCGCTTCTTTACCTTGCGATTTTCACTTCTCTATGTTGAATTTAGCTTGTTTTAGACAGTGCGCCATTTGTTCATGCTTTCACTTTACTAATTTAATCTCATTCAATATTTAACATAAACACAGAATTTTAATGCACATTACTAGAATTATTAATGATATTTGTCTACGCTATTTTGGGACAACCCTCACTGTTTTTGTTCCTGGTTAGTCAACACAACGTTTGTTATTGAACAGCTTTACGTTTCTGAAATGTTCAGTTGATTAAGTTTTATAAATAAGTTTGTTATTGTATTTTACTTACGTATTAGCTATTTTCCTACATAGACAGTTTTTGAAAAATAAAGCCAAAGACGCAGTTAAAAAAAAATTGTTTTCCATCTTATTCACCATCACCACAAACAATGTATGGCCAGTAAGTATAATAATGTAATCCGATACACTCCCATCTAGCCATGTAAGGAAAGCTATGCAGAGACAATGAATGACTTGAGACGTATGCATATAAATGCATATATCACATATAAACATACAGCAGTTTTTGACATATCTAAAACATATTTTAGTCCTCGGGTTTGTTTTCTATTAACTGCTAGCGCTGTTAATGAATTTACATTTTCCCGTTATTTTCAAATATAAAATAGTAGCGGGGAAATTTTTTTAGAGAAACCTGAATATATCTTTAAAACATTTGTAGAACTCAATTATTTAGAGCTTTTGTATTATATATATATATATATATGTATTGCTTTACAAAAATCGAGTATCCAAGTAATCATTATGATTTACTTGCAATATTTGATTTTTTTTTCACATGATTTCCACCCGACTCAACAACAAAAACGCTATCTCTCATATCAACACATAAAGCACATGGATTACGTATATGCAAATTATCTATGCAATGGATAAACTTTCCGTCTTGATCAATGATGTCAATAAGGTTGTTCCAATAATCTGTTACAAGAATCCGACTTTGACTGTCTGCTGTCAAACCATATGAAGTAAATGGTTTTAAAAATCCCCATGGTTTCCGATCAGAGCCCCCTGTGTATGTAAACCGGTGTTTCCCAGCTTGATTAACCACAACTAGTGCACGTGCATTAAAATCTGCTACACATATATCTAGATTTCTATTCTCGCAGATATATTCAATGTTATTTATTCCACTAGATAGATATAGAGGATAACCTTTGTCATCGTACTGAATGTTTTGTTTCTCTATATAATCACAGTAACGTAAAACTTTTGTTTGATGATAATTACCACTAACCATAATAACCAGTAGGTCATTAGAGAAAGTACTACAGACATCAAGAGGCATCCATTCTTTGAGTCTAATTATTTCATGTGTGCGTGTATTCCCTACTATGTTCACAGTTTTATCTGCACGATCAAGATAAACTAGATCCCCATTATTTGTCAGCTACGTTTTGTGACCTGTTCTCCGACTTGGTTTGGTTGACTTAATTAATTCCCCATTGAGGTTGTAAAGTCTCATTACATTTTCCAACCTGCATGTCCAAAATTGTTCTTTATATAGACAGGACACGTTGTATATTGCATTAAAGCCATCCATATCCTTAATTAGTATGTTTACGATGACCTGAGATTGCACAATGAGCGATCTGATACAAAGGACTCAACACTTTGACAGTTAAGTGTACGGTAACCATTTTCTTCTGTTTTGATGGACGGCAATGAAATAAAACCAAAATATTCATTAATAAGTGTTTCATTTATCTTTTGAGATCTAAAGCTTGAAAAAGAAACTGGGATTTTTGGAGGCAGTTTTTTAAACTCAGCAATTCTGGAGTTGTATGCAGAGACAAGACATACATCATTTGAATTAAGCATTTTTTTTTTTAGATCCAAGGTCTGTGAAATTTCAGAAATTTTGCTTGTGATTTCATTTTCCTGTTTACTAAGCGCAGCTATATGTTTGGAGTCTACTTCATTGCTTTCAGATTTCATTTTTCTGATAATGTTGTCAATTCCTCTGTGCCAGAGTTCTCCACGTTTGTCGAGAGTCTTTGACAAATAATTTGATTTTTTATTTACATTGGCTTTCTGACCCCTAATGTGAAGCACAATTTCTTGATATTTGGGAATAATATAATTCTCTAATTCTTGTTAATCTAACTTTAAGAATTCTGCTTTTCCTTTGACAATTTTATGATGCCGATGCTGTTTTGAAGAAGCACACTGCACACATATAGGAATGCTACAATATTTACAGTACAGATCGCTAATTTCCGAGGTGTGTTTTGGACATATTGGATTGGATTCGCGTTCTTTAAATGGCACCACTTTGTGACATGTTGATAAGTCTGAAACATGTTTTGTCTCACAAGGATAACATATATTTTTATGACAGAATACACAGTGCAAAGGGGGGACAGCAGTTTCACAGAGATGACATCGTACTACACCCTGGAGGTTGTAATCAGGGTCCATGGTCAATCCTTTGTACGTAATCTCAATTACTCTGAAATATAGCAATTGCCTTGTCTAAATATAACTTAGTTATACATAGCATGTACCATATCTAGTTTACCTGTTCTGTTCGTAGATAACTTACTTCGTATTATGATGTGGTACGGCTATTGCGTTATCAAATAGCCTACATGTTACTAAATAAATACACATGCATGTGCATTCTATTTTCCTTCATACTAGTAAACACTTAACAATGATTCCAAATAACTTGAATTTATAAATATCAATGATGAAACATGCAGTATATATATATATTTTTTTTTGCAAATTAATGATATTAACAAACTACTTAAACAAACCTCAACGATCCAATGTTGCAGATTCATATATCATTCTTCCTGGTCTAGCTACCCTATTCCTATGTTGGATCACGTGATTATCTAGAAAACCAAGTTAAATGTTAAATGGCAAATGTTGTGCTTAAAGTTTACCATTTCTAAAGAAGAACGGTTAACAAGAAATCATTATCCTACACTGCAAAAAATGGTTTTTAAGAGGTGATTAAGTTTTAAACAGAAGTGTTTTAAAAATAAACACAATGCGTATAAACGAAAAACATTTGCGTTTAATTTATGAACACTCGCTATTTAAGTTGATGTTCATATGCAAATTGTTTAATCGCATCTATCTTAAACATGCAGTGTTTAAATGCAATAAATCGGCGATTAAATGAGTGTTAATTCTTCTAACGGAAGCAGTTGCCATGTACTTACTTATTGAAACATATCCTTATTTTCTACCTGTAAAACCAAAAATAAATGAAAAAGTTTAAGAGGAGTTTGATATTTCTAACATTATATTTACAATGTATCACTGATGTTGAACTTCGATGTTCAACTTTTAATCACTATGTGTTTAAAAATTAAATACAATATATTTATACAAAATAAACTGATTAAATACCGGTGTTTAACTTGTACTGATAGAAAATGGCGTAATCAATTTTGTCACAACGTCATCTGAACACGGACGACGCAGAAACACACATGTATACAAAGGATTAAGAAGAATCAAACAGCTGTGCAATAGGTATTTATCTTTTTATGCCTATTGTAGCTTTAAATCCCTGATGAAAATAAACAGGCTTAATTCTGTATCACTTGTTTATATGATTTATACATACAGGTCCGAGTGCAATGCGGCCATTGCAGAATCTTGCTGTATATTTGCATTGATTTAGAGCTCTGAAAATTAATGTTATGTTATTTACTCTAGGGGACTAATTCTCCATCGCTTTTTTTGTTATTCGGGGTATGTTGTGTATGTGTTCAAAAAGGTCCAGGGGTAAGGTTGGCGATCCCCCCCCCCCCCCCCCCTCCTCGAAAACGATCACCAAACTATAATTAACCTCCGATACAAGCTTATGTGACATGCCCTGCCCCCTTCCCGGCACACCATTGAAGTTTTTTTTTACTAGAGCACATCATTCGAAGAAAAGCAAGGACAGATGCATATCTCATTTTCTATTCATCTCTAAATAATTTGATTTCAATATTTTTGTTTCTTTATTCTGCAGTGTACTTCTTATGAGGCGAATGCAGATATTTAACAAATGATTACAACAGAAGTCGCTTAGATGAACTCTATGAGAATGGATCCGAACCAGAAAGAAACTGAAATCTACACAACAGCAAGAAGAAATCCCTTTTGAGTATCATTAGCATGAGCTGCAGTTGTAGTGTAGTATGTATCAATTATCAAGTTTTATTGTGTATAAACAATACAACATGTGTTCTGCTTACTTAACGCATTATATCAAACTTTTTAACCCTCATCTATGTGCAAAATAAAATTTGCTATTAACAAAAGGTAAACATTCATGCTGCATGAAAAATTACTGTTTAAAGTCTCCTTCAAAATAACAAAAATTATTGTTTAAAGACTTTTTCAAAAGAAATATGTTGCAAGTTATACCATGTTTAAGTGTTTATTTATTTTGTAATCTAAACGCATTGAGGTGTTTCGAATATGCCGTTAAAACATGTTTAAGTGATTATTATCTGTTGCGTAGAATAAACATGTTTAAACGTTTAAGTGTTTATGTTAAATGTGTTTATAATTAAACACGAAATGATAAAGTTTTAAACATATGAAGTGTTTATTTCATAAATATTGTTGTGTTTAATATTAAGACATGTGTGTTTAAAAACTGAACAATGAAAATTACGAACGTTTAGATATTTAATCTGATGAGTATTTTTTTTTTTTGTTTATTTCTTAAACACTTCAAGATGTGTTTAAAAAATTAAACATGTTGAAGTGTTTATTATCTGTTGCAATTTGGTGTTTATTTTTAAACACTTCGTTTTTCCAGTGCAGTAGCATTGATAATCATTTTACACACCATTTAGTTGCAATTATGTGACATATCTCATTTTTCGTTCTATGTTTTGTTTTGTTTTTTTACAAAACAAGCATTCAGTAAACATATAAGTGTCAATCGATGTCTCTATCTTAGATATGTGTCTTAATATCAGTTCTCCAGTACGAAATAAGCAAAAGCAACAAGCAAAACAATCCCTTGGGTAGGATAGTCTTATCACTTCCCAACCTTTTCTTGAGGTATTGGTTTTTCCATCACCCTAGAACTTCTAGTCTTGTAACATATTTCAAAAACTGATAAATGAAAAATCTGATAAACAATATTTGTAAGCCAGAGCTATAAGCATATCTTGACATGTACTATTCTCCAAACGTTCAGCCTTTTTGCCGACAAAACCACACAATTGTTTATATGTAATTCTATAATGTGGGTATTAAATCATTGTTTTCTTTATCATTTTGCATTATAATGACAAATATAATATCTAGTATCAGACTCTTTTAAAAACAAGTAACCCTTTATTATATCTTGTGCAAATAATTTGAATGTATTATATATATGCATATATTTTCTTAAAACGTTTTGCCATGAAATCGTATAGAGATATACGACACCCCTGCGAATGTTATTGTCATTTAAATTTTAGACCACATGGTTTTATTTGACCCTTTCAGTTTCGCAGTAAAAATCGTGCCTCGTGTTTATAGTCTATTTCATAGAATCTAAGTACTTGTAATCATATATAAAATCTAGATGTTTATTGATTTTAAACTTTATCTTCATTAATTGTTGGATAAAATGAGTTCTAGAAATAAATGTGACAATAGAAGAAATAGGTTTTTTCTGCTGTTGCAACAATTAGCATGTTTAGTAGCGCTCCCCCCTAAGAATTAATTTTCGATCCGCGCCTGGCCTAGTAATAGCATCAATAGTGAAACAGACTATACTATTTTATGCAGAATGTTCCTTGAAAATGGCTCGATATACTAAGTTATTATACAAAACAGACACCCGTCATTTTTTAAAAAGCACGGTATTGCACATCACAAGCATCAAACATGGCTATGATTTTATTAAGCAACCCAATGTTTATATTTTCAACCACGTGTAGAGTGGTTGAACACGAACGATAACTCTGTTCTGAATATCATCGTTTAATTTAAATAACTGCTAGATGATGAAATAAGACATACATCTTAATAGATTTTCGTGTTTTAACATAAATCAACGTAGGATATGATATGAAAAATGACCAGTACTTACGTATTTTGAGAATATTATCCGAACACTTATACTTCCGCTTGAAATTTTACAGGAACTGAACAAATCTCGGGGAAGTCTCGTGAACTTTCATTCGAGCACCTCTGGCTTTATTGCATACTTAGCAACGTTAAAGAAAACATTCCGAACACATTCGCAGGGGTGTACGAGGGTCAATCAAAAAATACAAGGACTTTTGCCATATCTATTTTACTTAACGTCATTCTATTACTTAACTTGGTAGACATAATTTAGCTATAGTTTCAAACAATATGAAATGAAAAAAGTTAACATATTCCTTTATTTCTAAGAATTTTTTAGAATCTAATCCTGCAAAAATGAGGTCACGGCGCACGGTTAAATGTGTGTTATGTCAACAATAAACCATATATATATCATGTCGTAATATCTCTATATTAAAGTGCTTAAAACCAAATAATATTAAAACCTCAAATTAAGTATTGACCTGATATTTTATGTAGCAAATAATGACGGGATATATTGTTTTGATGAACAGAAATCAGTTACTAAAGGCAGATAGTCTTCTTTAAAATTGACTATAAACGTTGACGTCACTAGGCGTCACGGCGCAACGAGAAGTACAATTAACTCGGGAAAAAGCCGATACAAACTGTGAACTTTAATATTTTTGTCAGTTTGTCGACAAGGATTCTTAGGAGAAAATTTTGCAGAAAAGTGTATAGACACATGTGACGGGTGAAATAATGTTAATGGTTTATGTGAATATGGTTGTGTCTCGGGCTGGAAGGTATACTTCTGCAATTAATAAAATGGTAATATCCTCTCCTACGCTCTCAAAATATGACCATTTATGAAAAGGCTTCTCTTAATAAAACGTTTCATCCGACACTTATACACTTTTTAAGTATGCAAACGAAAAATTGCCAAAAAACATTATACCCCTCGCAACTTGTTCCCTGTGGTATAATAAGACACTTTACCTGGCTGAGTGTGTTCGCTGTCCTCCATCTGGAAGATGTCTGATAGGGATTCAGCACCTTAAGACGTAATGAGTGCCAAATATTAGTAAATATAACAACTAGGACAAAATTGGTTTCATCTGTGTCATCACATTTGGCTTTCACAATCTAAATTAATATTCTCATTAAATGTTGTATTGCAAAAGCATAGGACCAATTTTTAAAGTACAAAGTGGTTTTTTTTACTTCAGAGGTAACAAGAGATTAAAGTAAGGATCACTTGTATATAACAAAAGAATTGACCTATAGGGGAGATCGATTTCCCGGAAAAAATCACTTTTAAAAATCAATATTCATTTTTCTAAATTTGTCGAATTTTCATTTAGAACCTAGCATATTGCGCTTGTAATTCTAAAATTAACCTCCATACATGCTCGTTCCAATTTGATGAAAATCTAGCCATTCTTACTAACTAAATGTTTATTTGTTCTGAATGCACACGGAAATATTTTAAAGACTTTCCCGATTTCAACCTTTTATTAAATCCTTATCTGGTGTATTTCGCCGATTTTAGTACGTCTCATGTGATGTGTTGAAACTTTTAAGACTCAAAAATAGATTAGTTATGTGTTCATGTTGATTGACTAGTAAGGTATGTAGATTTAAGTTCAATTTAGCCATAAGGGTTATAAATTATTTTTAATGATCACACGATAATACCCGCTTGTCCGTTACCCAGGTAATGGAAAGTGCCTGCAAATAAAACTAATCTATTACCATACAATTATATTAATTAATATTTAGAATCAGTATTCAACATGCTTCATCAGTCTCGTTTTCTTCTTAAGAGAAAAAAAAGGTCGACGTTTATTTGTCTGCAATTTATGCACTCATCATTGTGAGTTATATGTTTGTTTTTATGACTTAAAAGCTTCGATCAATATCAAAAATAAAATGAATCTATTTTCTGACCCATTACTGGATCAATTAGGATTGACTTACCGTCGTGCATAAGTGTACATATACATAAAGGCAGTTTAAAAGAATGTTTTTCTACCATTAAGTATAACAAACAAAAGTATATACCAAACTGTCCACCTTCTAGCAGTTTTTAACATAAAGGTGAACCTGTTGTTATTATTTAAACAGACGGGAAACATTTACTTGTACCTGTATATTTTCTCAAATAAAACTAACAAAACATTTACATAAATAGGAATGTAGAAATTTAATCAGTTTTATTCATTTCTGAGAAAGTTTTTACTATTCCTAAGTTCTATCGAGTGTCATTTTTCTTTTCACTGATAATTCAGAAACTGCACTGTGATTTATTAATGTTGATATATAAAGATATACAGTTTACATATTCTCTTGTTACAACAGCATACTTTTTTCATTGTTACAAAACAGAACATCAGTTAAAATGTTATCTACACCCCAAGGCCGTAGTGCACACTTTAAAATTGGACACTCATATAATATTTACACCAAAGCTCTGAATTTGTATTACATTTTATGTACAAATAGTGTTCAGCTTTAAAACGTGTGTAAGGTGTTCATAACTTAGTCATCGGGGTAGGTTTACCGGGTACTAAGATATTTCCAGTAGAAAATCATACGTATCTTTTTATCTCCCTTTTTGCATAAAGGGGCAACATTTGTTATTTGTTTTTGTCTGTCTGTCTTTTTTGGCCACTTATTATTTAACGTTTAAGTTTTCTCCCTGACATCTGACGACAACTTGTGGATAGTCCATTCCAAGAACTATAAAATTAATTCTTGCAATCATATTTACATGTAGAGTAAGTTGTTTTTAATAATTTGGAGAACTACAAGTAATTATAATGCATTGTCTTTGACGTTGGGTTTCTTATTTTGAATGTTTTTTTTTCAATAAAATGAACACAGTTGTTCAATTTTATTTTTCAAACTCTCTCTCTCAAGTTTATTTGAAGATGCTATTTGTTTATACAATGAACCCTAACTAGACTTTAACCTACAGGATGATCATGCTAGCTGATCAAAACTTGAAGAATGAAATAACCAAATCCTACAGCCCTTTCTCTTCAAAAGCTTTTGGTTTTTAGCCCCTCCCCGATATTCCATCCTAATACAGAATGTGGGTACAACAATTGCCTCTACAGACTACTGTCAGGATACGACACTGACTGTCTCATGTTAAATTGGTTTTTCTTGGTACCTGAGGAATAACAGGTGTATATCTCCACCGTAATTTTCCATCCTGATTTACCACCACTACTAAACCAGCTGCCTTGTTAGCTACACATATGTCTTAGTTTCTGCTCCCAGTGATGTATTTGAATATAGTAATTCCTGAGTACAGAGGGTTATCTTCTTTTTCAAATTGAATCGTTGGTTTCTCTGAAGATCCCAAGTAACGAACAACTTTTTATTAAACATGGTAACCAGGAGAGGTGACACACAGTTTACTAGGTTCCAACCCTGTAATTTTATCATTATTGATCATATAAACTGTCCCTACTGACTAACCACACTACAATAACTTCCCATTTCTATATAAAGCTATATCGTATGGTATCTTATTCTCTCATATTCTCTATCCACATTGGCCAGCTGGTTTTCCAATTGAAGTGCACTTTCTTCATGTGAAGGTGAAATTCAATTTTCTAACTTTTCCAAATCACTTTTAACGATTTCTTTTTTTGTGTTATAAACTTCTGAAATTTCTAGAAAGAATTGTTATCTTGTGTTGTTCAGATGTCATACAGGAAAAACAAGCAAAAATGTTGCAATCTTTGCACTGTAGCTCACATATTGTTTTGTTGATGCGTTCCACATTTCGGATTAACAAGGGTTGATTTTCGATGGCTGAAAGGGACTACTTTATGTTTGTTATACTCATCTGAGATGTGATAGCCTATACAGGACTTGCAGAGGTTGACATGACTATATTCACAATAGCTGTGTACTATGGCGGTCTCACAAATGTCACATCTTACCACATCCTGGATACAAGGATCTATAGTTGTATGTAGCTTAAAATTTGTAGTTTTAAAAATTCGCGCATGATAATAGGAAATTCGTCATTCAAGTGTCAATTATAAGTCTATCTTGGAAGAGTGACCCTGGAATACAAATACCTATATAGAGCATAGGAAACCTCACCATATTGGAGCTCAACCTTCGCTGACACCGATAAAGTATTTTGAATCTTATATTGCTTTATCATTGATTTGGAGGACATCGAACATGAGAGTTGAGTAATACTTTTTCTAAAGTAGAACAAGATGAAATTTCAAATCTTACGATTTTGGCGAAGTCAAAAAAGAGTAAACGTAATTATATATTGAGACAACTAGCAACGAGCTGGCAAACAAGAGACATGATATCTTTATCCTTACATGTGTGTTTGTTTATAACATGCAACAATGCCTGATTATCAGTGTTAAAGAAAATAATTTGTTAGTCAACTTTTTTACCCACATTTTTATTGCCACAACTATTGGGTAAAGTTCTCAGACTGCAATATTTTTATAGTGTCAATTACTATCCCAGTTTCCATAAAACCACTGACTACCGAATACCGCTGCATAACCGATAGAACCCGAAGTATCTGTGTACAATTTAAGATCATACGAATTTGACCACTTATCTGGGTGGAAAATCGAGGATCCATTAAATTTATCAAGAAAGCATTCCCAAACTTTCAAATCCTCTTTCACCTCTTTTGTCATGCTTATTTTGAAAAACGGCTTACTGATACCAATGGTAAGGTCTATTAATCTCCTAGGGAATGCTCTGCCTGGCAAAACATTACATGCAAAGTTGAGTAAACCTATGAGCGACTGTAATTGTTTAAGTGTCAAGCTCTTTTGTGTCTTTGCAAACTTTATTTTATCTATGCACTTTACTATTTTGTCATGAGGCAACCTACACTCCATCTTGCACGAATCAAGCTCATAGCCTTTGTAAGTTATAGTCTGAGGAGGACCACACGTTTTCTCCAGGGATATTGGAACGCCTATGTCAACACACATTGATAAAAATGCCTTCAACTGTCTAACACATGTCAAAGGACACTTATGGATAATAATAAAATCGTCTAACACATGAGAAATACACGAAATACCCAGTTTGTTTTGCGCTATCCACTCTAGCGCCGTCGAAAAACGCTCAAAGATCCTACATGAAGAACTAAGACCAAATTGAAGATATGTGTCCACATAATACTTGTTCTTCCATCTAAATCAAACGTATTTGAATTGAAAATAGTTTGAGTTGATTATCCTTAAAGCAGATTTTATATCCGTTTTGCAACAATAAGCACCAACTCCACAGTTCTTGATATTACTGATGGCATCTCCAACCGAAGAATATTAAACAAATGATTCCACGCGTGGAATGCCATCGTTAACTGATTTGTTTCTAGGATAATATGAATCATTCTATATTCACCTGGTATCTTTTTCTCTACCAAACCTAATGGGGAACATTGTATGTCAGCAAATGGTTTAGAATCAAATGGACCTAAAACTCTACTGTAAATTCCTTATTTTACGCGAGTACTTAATTTCGCGATTCCATCGTTTTGTATCAAATCGCGAGAATATAAAATCGCGAGCATCAATTTTTTGTTATAATTTTCTATAGTTCAAAACTGTCTGAAAATAAAAGCGAGATTTTAAAATCCGCGAGGGTTGCTTCTCGCGATTTTACGCGGATATTAATTCCTCGCGTTTAATTAGGAATCTACAGTATCCGTTGAAACTTCTTTAAGAATCTTTTCATCAATTATATCCGGACGAATAAAAGCTGATCTAAGATTTTGGGATTCTACACCAGGACATTCACCAACAAACCCTAATGAAAAACCATTTGAAAAACCATTTATTAAATAGTTTGTCTCAGTTTTGTCGTAACCAGACAGCCAATCTGCAAGTCTATTTGGTTTGATTGGTGTTTGGCCCTTGCTTGGTAAGAGGGGGTGATTTAGACGAATTGGCAAATTTGGTTGGTTGTAGTGACTGATACTTAAATCTTTGTAGGACACGAAAGGGCCGCTGAACCTGTTTTGTTCCCTGGATGAAAGGGTGCGAGCCACCACAGTTGTAACATCTGTGCTGAAAACGACAGGCAAGACCTGCATTGCACTGCTTACCTGAGTGGAACTGGAAACAAGCTCCTCTGGGGATTGTTTTACTCAATTCTTTGTGTGAGTTGGTTGTTCTGATAGATTGAGAAGAAGTAAGACGTGCGTTTACGTACAGTTCCATATGAACATCTCCCTACTGCAACTGGCCTTGTTCAATTAAGGATCGGAAGTCCTTATCGTAACTATACCAGTTACCTTTAACATCCGCAATGTCCCTGACCGCTTCTATATGTTTTGCGAGTTTAGCTTGCTCGTGTGGATACTTTATGCAATAAATAGCCATATACCTATTCCAAGCTGTAAGCTAGTCGTTCATAGAAGACAATTCTCCATTAGTATCATCTCTCTCCACCTGGTGAATTGTAAGCATACCTGGCTTCATCGAATTCTCTACCTGAAGGGAAAGTTTTTCCTTACCTTGTTTGTTCCGGAGTAGCAGACTACCGAAATCCACGTACTGCTTTGACCATATCTTTGATTTCAATTTATTAGGAACACGAGCTTCAATGGTGACCGATGTACTTACAAAACCACTACCGGACCTACCTTATGTTATCTTATCAGATTGATTAACGATTGCTGCCTCGACAGTTTCCTGAATTGCGTTATCCCTATTGATATTTTAATTAATTTATTTAAAATTAGTTAATACTAGATGCACATGCAATAATCCCCTGACTGGTGATGGCAGTTGGCATGTTCGAAATTTCCACCTTCAGGTTCGCGGTGACTTTTTCTGTGACCTGGTACTGAGCCATCCGGAGATTGTTTTTCCTCTTTTTGCCGATGTTCGTTTCGTTAAATCTGTAGATTTCCGCTTAGGTGCTATGATGAGCTTTAGTCAAGCTACCTGCCAATAAGCTACCTGCCAATAACAATTTTTAGTGTATTTTTATCGACTATTTTTGGAGAATTCCGATCCCGATTGCATTTTATAATTAAATAAAAGGGCGCCTAGCGCCATAACTAGCAAGTGTGCCATCTAGCCGAGACCGGATCCTCGGGGTTACGGGTGTTCCCTGACGGAATCCGGTCTCAAAAGGGGCGAAATAGGTGCCGATTTCTGACGCCAGGGCAATGAGTTGACCCTATGATACAGGTTCCATACATTAAGATAGGGTCTCTATACACGGCGCCTAGAGCCTAAACTAGGAAATGTGCCATCTAGCCGAGACCGGATCCTCG
>WFKH01003881.1:31912397-31922498 GCA_016163765.1 Magallana hongkongensis | reverse complement strand
GTGTTTAAGTTCTTCTGAATAGCATTTTTAGTTTCGAGGAACTGTTTGCTTTTGTAAATTTCGAACACAACATAATAAATATGCATAATTGTTACACGCAAAAGTGATACACCAATTTCGAGAGGGCCGTATAACTATTTCCTGTGAAATATAACTGTTTCCGGAAGGGCAATATAACTATTTTCCAGTGTGATTTAGCAATTTTTAGGGCAAAGTTAAAATTATATCATTTGTAACATAACGATAAAACAAGTTGTATTCGCAATTTGGACATTCGGAGGTTTTGTTAGTGTACGCTCTTGTCCTTTTTCATTGTTCCTTTTAATATCAATTCTACAATGCAATGATAAAGTGTAAGGTTTAAATTTTTAAGTTTTTAAAGCCCAAAAATTACCAAACTAGTCGCTTTTTTCATTTTGAAGAAGTTGACTAATTTTGTTTCTACAATAACTATATATTAACCAATAGATGTAAAACAAAGTACCACCAGTTTTATATTCTGAATATGTACAAGTCATCAATGACTATGGTATATAACTTTGATTACCTGCGATATTTTCTAACCTTACTTAAAAATAAATAAATAAATAAAAAAATAAATAAAACAGATAACAATACAAAAGATATCATCTTATGTAAATTCTTAGTCCTGTTCTAGTGGGGTTTTTTTCTGAGAGATTTAATCACCCAAGCACCAAATTGTTCTATATTAGCATGGCGCAGTGGGTTAGACCGTTACATGTAGCTAAGATTCTTTAGTTCGAATCTCGCTGGGCCTTTCATAATTTTTACCTTTCCAAACTGTTTAAAAGTATATTTTTTTGGTTTAATATTGTCAAACATTAGAATATACTTTAATCCATACATGCATATCAATGTCGACAGGTGTCCCATACCACCTTAAAATCTGTTTATAAACGCTACAGTATTTCAAAGCCGTAACAAAAGTAATCAATGATTTTCTATAAATGTAACACTGATTAATAATTATGGTATACAATACAGTCGAACTTCGTTAATTCGAACTAGAGGAGACTGTTTAAAAACTTTGAGATATCCGAGAATTCGAGAAATCGAGGGTAAAATACTTAAAGAATAGTTGATTGGGACTTACAAATCACTTCAAAATATCCATTGTATTCGATATATTAGTGTTCGAGATATTGAAGTTCAACTGTGTCGATGACCAGAGATACTTTCTAACCATAAACCAAAAATCAAATGGAAACACTAGATCGTGCGGATTCTAAGCCCAGTTCTTGAGCTCAAAGATTTACTAAGATGTTTCATAGGATAGAAATTAAGATATGCCTAAGTTATATCTAAGGAAGATCCTAAGATTTGTCATAGCTGTTTCACAAAACTTTCTTAGATTAAGCAGTAAACTTTTCTTTTAAGCTAGGTTCATATCATATTGTTAATTTAAAATTAACTCCCCTCATAGAAATTCTTTTTAATATTAAACAAATGTAAACTGAATGCGTGAGTGTAAAAATTCCTTTCCTTATCCACCTAGAAAAATCTTGAAAAAGTTAAATATGCAAATTGAGTGTAAATAGTTTAATGTCTATACATATACTGAAATCTTGTATATTATTTTACATTCACATGCATACACGAGTAGGTAAAATTTACGTAATACACCCTATAATCTTTGAAAACGGAATTTATTTAATTTAAGAGAGAATGCAATAATCGAAGTATAATTTTTGTATTTTGCTTCATTTACATATATTTCTCTATTTCAAATATCATTTTGATAAGACATCACGATTCAAATGAAAATATCACTTATAGAATTTTTGTTTATTTTTAAAAAGTGATCGAGTGCATTTATAGCCCGTGCTAAAAGATACAGAATGATGTGCTCTTTCCTACATTAAAATCATTTTACTATATCATACGGTATATTCCAAATGCAATACAATAGGAAAATGTCGTGACAAGTAGGATTTAGATCAAAGAGATGTGGAACTGTTGAACTAAGTTCAGTGGAGCGCGTGTTTTCTTTAAATGGTTTATAAAAAGATGGGACGAGTTCTTTTATACAAGGAAACATCACAATCAAAAGCATCTCGGAAAATAGAAGAAGTGAGGATAAAGGCAAATATTTCCTAATAAAACACCATTCCCATGGAAGGAATCCATACCCATCCACCTTCAACAAAAAATCTAATTAATACCTAACTTCCATGTTCAAAGAAAACACATAAATTTCCCACACAAAAATGCTTATTTCATGGAGGGATAGGATAAATTATCCAGTCTTTCTGTAATTGAGAAGTTATTTAGTATTTATTCATATTTTTATTAAACTACTTAAGGGATCACTGATTCTCGGGCATGTATAATTGAATTATTATCAGTGCATTAGCTATAACTATACCCGTTATCCATCTGCGACTAGACAATCCAAAAAATGTAAACATTGCCCCTTTGCAAATTGTTATAACTAAAAAATGTAGGTATCTGAAAGCAAATACTTCAGAATACACAAAAGAAATTAATTGAAGAAATATACTTTAAGTTTGATTGTTCTAAAGATTTCAATTTAGAAGGAGAGTGAAAAAGTTCTTAATGATACGTTTACTTAATAATTTTTGTTCAACAACTTTAATGTTCATATAATTCATTTCAGTGGAACATAAACAGCTGCCATGTTAAGGTTATTCCTAAGACGTCGATTTACCTGTATTAAAGTTAAGATATAACTTAAGAATTCATTAAGATAGGGATGGAATAATGAAACGGATTAGTAACGAACTTAGGAAAAAGTTCTCACCTAATGTATATCTTAGTCCTGAGTATGCTTTGTGAAACAGGCCCCCTTTTCTAAGAGGCTTAAACTGAACCATTTTCCTCAATATCTGTTGATAAATGTAATTGGGGTTTTTTTTAACAGGTAACATAACGCCTTTTTTGCAACAACAAATTATTCCCCACGATATATACAACAAGTTTATGACAATTTTCTTAATGTGTACAACTCACCAATAATTACGTTATACTGAGATATTTTCTCACCCTGAAACCAAAACAAAAGACCAAAAAGACGGATCATTTCATTGTTTTAATGCCAGTGACCTTAGACTTTCCTAAACAAAAGAACAAAAAGTTTATCTCTTCCCTAGTCATTTTCAAGAATAAGTTGATGAAAACTGACTCCTTATTTTACATCAACAAAATATTTATAGCGTTATGTATAATATTCTTGTGGCCATTTTCTAAATATGTTCAACTCATCAATGATTATGATATATTATTTAGGTGACCAGAGATATTTCCTCGCCATGAACCAAAAACAAAGGACCAAAAAGTTAAACACGAGATCGTGCAAATTCGTAGCCCAATTTATTTTGCTTTATCAAATGGTTAAATTTAACCATACTTTAAATATATGTTATAAATGTTGTAGGATTTCAAAGAAGTATCTATATAATCAAGGATTCATTTCAAAATCAGTTCTAAACAATTTTTTTCGCAAATTAATTTTTTTAGCATCTAAGAAAATAATATTCCCCACGATATGTACAAAATGTTTACTAGTATAGCAATTTTCTTAATATGTACAACTCATCAATAATTACGTTATACTGAGATATTTTCTCGTCTTGAAACCAAAACAAAGGACAAAAGACGGATCACTTCATTGTTTTAATGCCAGTGACCTTAGACTTCCTTAACAAAAAAAAATAATTTATCTCTACCCTAGTCATTTTCAAGAATAGGTTTACTTAATCTTTGTGATGAAAAATGACTCCTTATTTTACATCAACAAAATATTTATAGCGTTATGTACAACATACCTGTAGCCATTTTCTAAATATGTACAACTCATCAATGATTATGATATATTATTTTGATGACCAAAGAATATATATATCACTATATAACAAACACATCACAATTTGAAGGATACGAGATCTTGCGGATTCTAAGCGTGGATCTAATGGTTATTATAATGATTTAAACAACACAGCTTAAACACTGTTTATAAAAGGGTACACACTTCCAAAGCCGTAACACCAGCTGGTTTTACGGATTCAGATCAAATTGGTTGCAATTTTTTTCAGGACAATTAACGCCTTATTTTGCATCAACAAAACATTCGCCATTATATCTACTACAAACCAATAATTTTATTATAAATATGTACAACTCACCATGGTTTTGATATACTGAGATATTTTCTCACCATTAACCAAAAACAGAAGACACAAAAGGGATATTTTATTGTTTTATGCCAGCGACCTTAAACTTGCTATGAAAACGTTCGTCTCTACCCTAGTCGTTCTCAAAAATAAGGTAACCTAAAGATTTGACGTTTATCTTCACCAATTGTACTTGTCAGGATCAAGCCAAGGTGGGAATTAATTGAATAGTTAATGTTTTGTTTTCAACGTAACATGTATTTTGACCATATAACTCAATTCTTCTAAACAACAATTCCCTTGTTACCTGCATTCGCATGTAATGAGCAAGATGATTCATCAAAGGCAACTTTTTTCCGAACAAAAATCGCTTTAGTCATTTGACAAACGTAAACACCACAGCTTGTGCCATCCTTTTGCAAAGGTAATTCTAAATCATTGCAGTATTCAACATATTGCCATCGACTAATATCCAAAGTTTCACAATTCCTTATTAGGAATTCGTAGGCTAGATACCTACACAACTGAAAGAGAATCATTCTATTTAGTTTGCCGTTGGAATCACAGTAATAGATTGTTTTCTCCTTAATATCAACTATCACTAAAACCCAGTGAAAATTTCGAATATTAATTGGAATGACTATGTGCGATTTTTCAAACCAATTGACACTTTTGCTCTGAAGCTGGAACATGTCGCATTTTAGAATAGTGGAGGATACACTGTCAATAACTTTGTGACTGAACCATCCAGCATCTACCATATGAGCATCTTTATTTGTGTTAGCAGACAGCATCTCCATATAACAATTTATATCATCACTTGAGAGCCAATACATATCATTTGATATGGACTGAATTGCAGACTTATCAAAATGATATTTCGTGTTAAAACACCCTTGGAAGTTTTTTATCTGTTTTTCTGTAACATTTAGCTCTGGAATATGCAAAACAGATAATTTAGAGAGACTGAAAGTCTTTTTGGGGATAGACTTCAACAAAACCTGCTTCTGTACCCTATCATAAAACATGAAATTATACCCATACCTTTTAATTTGCTGGGTTCGAATGGGACAAGCTTACCAATATAATTTTTGATGAAGAGGCTGCCTTTTTCGTTAATGATATTAATATACTCTCCACCATCATGCGCAAGCAACGTTTGCAGCTTATAACTCGAACTTATCAGAGGTACAGTCGTATCTATGAATTCCTCGAGATCAAATTCTAATAGTAGATTTTCTGTTGTAGACATTTTGTTTGTAACAATACACATTGTCTCAGGAAGCCATGATACGTATGATGTGCAGTCGACTCTTTTAGATGAACAAAGAGGACAAGCATGATTTAGACACAATGATTTTGCTATATCATTACATGAGAAGGAAGGTGGGGTTAATACTGCATACTGTGTCTCGGGCACAACACTTTTCCTATTGCATGAATTGCAACTTAAAACAATCTCCGATGCAATTCTAAATTTGTTACTGTTTGAAGCATTTCCAAACAATCCTTCCAGAAGTTGTTTAACGAACTTTTCTGGAACATCTGACGTTTGACAGTGGGATGTTTGTGCAATTGTACACTTCAATAAGTCGAGTGATTCATAGTTTAACGTCTTACCATCTCTAATGTCTTCCATCATAACTGTGCATTTTTGGGAGGAAATCTTATCAAGTGACGCTAAAGCTAAACGAAATCCCTTTGTATTGCCTATGCTTTGCAAAACAGAAATTGTGTACAAAGGAAGCGGAGGCTCTATTCTGTCATAAAATAGAAAATAGGAACCTTTGGAAAGCTCAGAATCGGAACCTAATGTTAAATTGGTATCGCTTATCTTTGCAAAATGATCATCCTTGTGCACGAAAGCTGTATAATGTCCACTGTGGATAGAACGACCGTGATGACAAACGGCGCTCCGCAGAGCATATTTTACGTTCTGAAGTGTATCCGTATACGGTGTGAGATCAATTGATTTGTCAGGTTGAATTGATACTTCATTTTTTTTACAGTGATGTCTTTTTACATCATACTCGAAACGATTTATTGTTATCACCAATGTGTTCGGTACACCCAGCAACTTTTGCTGCAAATTAAGCAACCCCCCACATGAACATTTTTCTATGATGTCATGTTCAAAATAGTCTTTTAATAATTGACTTACAGATATTTGGATGCCTGGCTTTTTAGGAATAGTGAGACACAAGTTCTGGAGATGGGAAACATTTTTGTTGGATTGTCTTCCACAGTCAATGCATGTAAACACTTGGCAGACCTCGAGTTTTTCACCAAGATCATGTGCAAATGGTGATAATGCCTGCAAATAAAATTCATTTGCATCTTGCTGTTCTCCATGATGTCTCCCTAGATTTCCAACTACAAGGCACATATTGCGTAACGCGGCTTGAACTACTTGTCTGGGCACCTTCTCTCCTGTTAATGTATTGTCTGCAATGTATTGAATAATATCTCGCATAGATTCTTTCATATTATCATTTTGGTCTTTGTTTAAGTTGATTGGGGCAGTTTCAAACAAGCGGAGGATAGCTTTTGCCATGTTTGTTACACAAAGGCTCTGCAATGTTGCATTAAACCAGCAAGTTGCACCAAGATTGTCAATCGGACAGAAGGAATCTTTGTTCGACTGTATCACCCTTTCAGTAGGTCTAGGGGAAGACAGAGGTTGTGATGGTGCTTTTTGAAAAGTGCCTACATTATCCAAGAAGTCGGATTTCTGCTTCTTGCACCAATTTTCCTTCACAGTCGAACTATTTCTTTTTCTCTTTAGTTTTCCTGCAGACTTCAGAGAGTCTTTGGCAGCCAATCGCTGTATCTCTATTGTTTGCCTTTTTAATTCCTCTGCGAAGTCATCCAACCGTCGGTTTTTTCTGCCGTCTAAACCTATGAACTTTAGAATTCTAAACCGGTTTTCTATTGTACCTTGGGTTGTGCATTCCGGTACTGTGGAAGTGGATGTTAGAAGACTACCTCATAGAGGAAAAATAGGAATGTATTTATTGAGAATTTGTTGCAGAAAAAACTTCGGAGTGATATGGGTTCTTTGATCCGTGGTTTTCCTCTACAAATGTACAAGTGGCTGTATTTGCAATTTTATGCCCCCAATATTTAAAAGGAGAAAAATTGGCAAGGTTTAAAAATTCTTCTTCGGTAAACCTTCCAGGGGGAACACGGCTTGGATCAAATTTTGCTGAAATACCCTCTTCATCAGTTAACAATTCACTGAAAATGGAGGTGTCAAAAGTATTTACTTTTCCAATTAATCTATCAATACAACCTTGGTTTTTATTGGATATCGTTCTTGATTGAAGTGTAACGACTATGTCATGTAAAATTTCTGTGGCTTCATCGATGGATTTTGAATTGAGCAGTAAACTTACCATATACATACCAAGTTTTGTATTACGCTTATAATGTACCATACAAAATCTGCGTACTTTTTTCATGAAATGGCTTTTGCAAAGATGGAAGATGGTTTTATTACAATTTGTTTTCTCTACTTGTTTACCAAAACAAACATTCCAAGTCCGCTCTAAAAATTCTTGCAATGTTTCTGTGTTGAATTCTTTAAGTGCTGCTATGAACGCGTTCCAAAATCAAAACAGAAAATCTTTTTGTCTGTTTTGAACGTTTTACCCCATAAAAGCACAAATATAAGCAAATCAAGACAGTTTAAGCTTTATTTTCTGCATAACACAGACAGGACACACGTAACAAGCAATCAAGAAACTCTTCAGAGTGGAAATTTACCCCCAAAAACTAACCAAGCATCTCTATATTATGGATTTAAAATCTTAACAGGGTGTTAGGAGAATATACAAGTAAAAGACAAATGCTATATGAATGCTATATTGGTGAAAATGAAGCTGTGTGGCATATCCTAAAAACAAAGAGTATATGTTTAATTGCTAGATACAATGAAATTGTTATTTTCAGGAAGAAAAAAAAATCTAATCATTTTCTACAGAGTAAATTTACCCCCAAATACAGTGCGGTTTATGGAAGCCTGCAGTCTTAGTAAAGTTCGACAAATTATCTTTCTCCGTTCGGGTAAATTTATCCCCAAGATAAAACATCGTCTTTACAAACTTGCAGCCTTAAAAACTGTTGCAATTGTTTGGGGGTATATTTACCCCAAATACAAGACGACATTTTTAAAAAGTCGAACCCTAACAAATAAACAGAAAATGACTGTGTTACAATTCTTTGGGGGTAAATTTCCCCCAACACAAGTCAACATCTAAACAATTTTTTAAGCCTTACAAATAAACAAAAAATGACTGTGTTGCAATTCTTTTGGAGTAAATTTCCCCCAACACAAGACAACATTTTAACAATCTCGAAGCCTTACTTACAAATAAAACAAATGTCTGTGTTGCAATTCTTAGGGGATAAATTTCCTCCAACACAAGACAACTTCTTAACAAAGTCGCAGCCATAAAAATATACAGAAATGACTATGTTACAATTCTTTTGGGGTAAATTTCCCCCAACACAAGATAACATCTTAACAATTTCGAAGCCTTACAAATAAACAAAAAATGACTGTGTTACAATTCTTTGAGGGTAAATTTCCTCCAACACAAGACGACATCTTTACAAAGTTGAAGCCATAAAAGTATACAGAAAATGACTGTTTTACAATTCCTTGGGGGTAAATTTCCCCCAACACAAGACAACATTTTAACAATCTCGAAGACTTACAAATAAAAAAAAATGACTGTGTTGCAATTCTTTGAGGGTAAATTTCCTCTAACACAAGACGACATCTTTATAAAGTTGAAGCCATAAAAATATACAGAAAATGACTGTGTTACAATTCTTCGGGGGTAAATTTCCCCCAACACAAGACAACATTTAACAATCTTGAAGCCTTACAAATGAATAAAAAAGGACTGTGTTGCAATTCTTTGAGGGTAAATTTCCTCCAACACAAGATGACATCTTTACAAAGTCGAAGACCAAATATCAAACAAAAAATGTCTATGTTGCAATTCTTTAGGGTAAATTTCCCCCAACACAAGACGACGTTTGTACAAAGTCGAAGTCTTAGAAATAAACAGAAAATGACTGTGTTGCAATTTTTTCGGGTAAATTTACCCCAGCACAAGACGTCATCTACCTTATAAACTATACAGATCATGATTGTTTTGCAGTTTTATGGGGTAAATTTACCCCAACACAAGACATCGTAATTTTAAATTTAATTGTAAACAAAACGCAATCATGTACATCTTTTAGATTCTTTGGTGTTCACTCTCAAGTCTCGACACATGACCTTGTACATTATTTAGGTAGGATCTGTTGATACGAATTAACAACACCAATTGACAATAATATTAAAAATCATAGTTTGATTACACATAGTTTAAACAATGCAAGAAATGTATTATTGACTAATGAATATTCATAACATCAGTTAAATTACATGTACGTTGACGATGTTATGTAACAATTCACAATCAAGTTCAAAATATCATTTAGTAAATGAAGATAAAGTTGCACACAAATGAGACCTAACAAAAAGATTCCACTGGAAAAGTAAAACAATTGAATAAATTTTAATAATAAAAAAAAAAACATTCGAGAGTGATAGACATATGTGTTTTATAATTGATTGAAGAAGTTTTAAACAAACTGAGGTTATTATAATTATGATTATCATACTACATGTAAGTCTTTGACCAATTTTGAGAACTTGAGTATCATTTTCTTTCCGCTTTCTCAATGTATTAGGTTTAGGACTTTAATCTTCAGTTTCTAGAAAAGGAAAGACAAACATGTAATTAATCACCTTGCTTTTGTCAGCTAACTGGCGTACTGTCTTGTGACTGTCATATAATCATTTCAAATTGTGTAAGGTACATTAGCTGCAATGACATTTAATATATTCCCGTAAATTGACCTCTTTTTTTGGGGGGGGGGGGGGGGGGGG
>WFKH01003881.1:31888123-31902356 GCA_016163765.1 Magallana hongkongensis | reverse complement strand
GCGCCCTGGCGCCAGAAATCGGTGCCTATATCGCCCCTTTTGAGACCGGATTCCGTGAGGACACACCCGTACTCCCGAGGATCCGGTCTCAGCTAGATGCCACACCTCCTAGTTGGACGCTAGGCGCTCTGTATAGAGACCCTATCGAAAGTATGAAACCTTTATGATAGGGTCAACTTAGCGCCCTGGCGCCAGAAATCGGTGCCTATATCGCTCCTTTTTAGACCGGATTCCGTGAGGAGATCCCCGTACCCCCGAGTATCCGGTCTTAGCTAGATGACACACCTCCTAGTTTGGGCGCTAGGCGCCGTTTTAAATTTATATATAATATAATCGGGTTCGAAGAGATTCAATTTATAGTCGATAAAAATACATGAAAATTCGTTATTGGCAGGTAGCTTATTGGCAGGTAGCTTGACTTTAGTCCATGATGAAAACTATTGAAAATAATTGTGTGCTGGTATTAGCAAATGATATTTAAGTACACCTTTTAAAGGAGGTGATAATAATGCAATTTTTTTTTTTGCTAAATTAATTGCACAAATATGATACATAAGATATAATGTTGTTGTACGAATAAACACAAAACAAATGCAGTCTCGATAAGAGAACAAAAAACGGCCTCGTTAAGAGGACCAAATACGGTCTCGTTAAGAGAACCAAAAAAGGCCTCGTTTAGAGGACCCGAATGCGGTCTCGTCAAGAGAACCAAATGCGGTCTCGTTAAGAGAACCAAGAACGGCCTCGTTAAGAGGACCAATGCGGTCTCGTTTAGAGGACCCAAATGCGATCTCGTAAAGAGAACCAAATGCGGTCTCGTTAAGAGAATTAAGAAGGGCCTCGTTAAGAGGACCAAAGCGGTCTCGTTAAGAGAACCCAAACGGCCTCGTAAAGAGAACCAAAACGCCCTCGTTAAGAGGACCAATGCGGTCTCGTTTAGAGAACACAAACGGCCTCGTTAAGAGAACCAAAACGCCCTCGTTAAGAGGACCAATGCGGTATCGTTAAGAGAACCCAAACGATCTCGTTTAGAGGACCAAAATACGTTCTCGTTAAGAGATCAGTTTCGTTAAGAGCAACAAAACTTAAAAAAGGAAAAGCAATTCAAAAAACACAATATTATTGGATCATTAACAGGATCCGAGGCTACACATTAATGATAACTCATGTAAAGAAAAAACAGTAAGCAGTAAGTAAACGGATGAGTTTTTTTTTTTTTATAAAAATAATTTATTTATTATTTTTTTTTAATTATTTTTTTTTAAACTATTTATATTTTTATTATCCTACATATTGCTTTGCAAATGTGAAAGTTGACTTGAGTTTGTAGAAAAATTCTGAAGTGTCGGTGATGACATAATACGGCCACTTTGACTTAGCGTGCCCTTGAAAGAATGAGACTACGCAAGCTGCGATACAAATGAACATTGCCTGGATGTTTAAATGGACGCCGTCTGCAAAGAATTTATGATCGCAATATTTGTCTGATGCTGGTGTAGGAAACAATCCATTATGCTTCCAGATAGACGCATAATCCAGATTGGTTATGTCCTTCTTGATAAGAGCGTTGGATGCATCGACAAATTTATTATAATCAAATGACTGCCTAAATCTTGGAAGTAATTTACAGACATGAATCTGTGAAACACTACACCTTTTATGCAAAACTGATACAACTGCTAAGAATTTGCAAGCAAGTTCCTCCGGTGAATATAATCGTCTTACGTCATTGCCCCCGACCATAGGAATGATATGATCCGGCTGAAATCTTTTAATGAAAGGTACATTGTGACGTAAAATGCCATCAATAGTACGACCCCCTGTTCCTTTGTACCTTATTGCATGCAAGTTAATACCCAGATCATCAACATACCTTAAATCTTAATCATCAATAAGAAAATGATGGAAACGACGGACAATAGAGTGTCCGAGAATCAAAACTTTGAGTTCATTGTTAGCGTATAAGATAATAACTAAAATAAAATTGTTTATAATAGATCAGTGACAATCATACAAACATAAGATTTATAGCATATACAACGCTTACCGTTTGAATTTTTAAAGAAATGGTCCGAAGGAACAGAATCAGTATTCAAAGGTGTTACCCGTGCGGCGTCCTGAAAGAAAGTGAATTAGCGCGTCTTTCTAAACAAAGAGAGTCGCTAGAATTCCCGCGCTTAATTTCATTGGTCAAATGATCACACCAACATTACGTGACCAAACAGAGCACTCTCTACTTCTTGATAATACACATTAAAAAGTGCAATAACTCGTAAGGCGAAAAATTGTAAAATCAATATATAAAGCATTTTAAGTAAACTTAAAATTCCTTTTAAGTTACTGCCGCCATTGTTGTATGGAAACCAGATGATTAAATAATATTGCAAGTTTTTAAAATGAAGAAGTCTATATTTGTGTATTTTAATGAAAAAGTATATATTCAATACTCTATACATTTTATTGAAGAATAATAACTAATATGTGTGTAACTATTAAGTGTCTGTGTCATTTTGAAAGTGGAGGGTGTGGATTTTTAAGATATAATTATTAAGATATGTTTATGCTGTAAGATTATCATTTTGAGAAAAGAAAATTATATGTTGATATAAAATGAATTTATGTTAGTACTGAATAGTCCTGATTTATTTTTCTCTGAATATGTGATGAAATGATTTTCATTTTCACATTACTACATTATAGGAACACTTTCATCTATATATTCTTTATAAAAATACGACACTAAACCATCGTACACTACTCTATTAATGTTATGTTTCAGGAAATAAATTTGTAAAAATCAAACATGATGACATCCCCAAGGCGGACTGGAAAACTATTTAAGGTTCATCACTTAAAATTGGATGGGCATTGCAATATGCTTCGTAATATAAGAGGAAGTACTTGTAAACAGTTTAATATAAACGTTTACATTTCCTTGATTATCAACAACGAGAATGCCTAACGCTATGGCGAAAAATTTCTGGTTATGTTTTAAGGTACTATGTACATTTAAATTAGGTAATATACCTTGCATCAATTTTTTTTATATTTTCGGTGGTAAAAAAAGTTTATTGGGCTTTATATCTTTTGTTTTTCATATGCAATATTTATTCTAGAAACAACAGCGTGGGTCGAAAAGAAAGCATACCAGACCTCTACTAATGGTTCGTATGAGGCGTTTCTTGGTTGTGATGGTGACATGGACACATTCTCTCTGACAACTGATGTAAAAAGTGACTGGTTAATGCAATTGAATGAATCAATTAGAATGATTTGGATATATTTCAGCATTGTAGCAGGTAAGTAATTGTGTTTATTTTAAGGTACACGTCTTTGTTTAATAATCCATGTTGTTACACACTCTTGACACAACCATGTACCCCTCAGTCAACCTTCATGTTTCGTGCATAGAGAGAAAGTGAGAGAGATTTAGAGAGAGAGAAAGAGAGAGAGAGGGGGATTGGTTCCAATTAAAAATATTTTGATGTTCTGCTTCAAAATAGTAACTATGTAAAATGTCCTACTATTTTTATTAATTTATGTTTATTTCATGATTACTTGTAAAAATGATTCTATTTATTGTCTTCCCTGCAATCTTACACTGAATCAAGTAAAACAAAACACCATAAACATAAAAAAAAAACAAACGAAAAACACAGCATTATTCATTTTGCTCTATTTCGTAACGTTTAGTAGGAAATTTTGTAAGGAATACGGATTTATCTTTTGACAAGGGATAATTTAATGATATTATTAAAACAAGTACTCAACTATCACCAATGCTTGGAAAGAGAAATTATCCACGGCGTGCACAAAATTTAGCGATGACTTTTCAGTTATGTGGAAGAAAGAAAATTTACATTTCTTAATCCAATATTCATTCATACTATGTTTTATTTAAATGAAGAAAAAGCAAAGTGTATAAAGTCGTTTAATAATATTTTTAAGTGATACGCATGATAATCGCAACATTTAGAAATGCGATCAGTAATGATAATTGCATTTTCACGCAGGTACCTATAGAATCACCTTTAAAGATACTGCAAGTAAATATTTTAGCTGTGCAAACATCTCTAAACCTAAAGATAATACACATATTATGAAGAAAATAATCACATGCAGCGATTCTGAGTACAAATCTGGAGATACAATTTTAATCACGTCTGAGGAGGAGAAACCGATGCAGATATATGAAGTGGAAATCATAGGTATGAATCAGCTAAGCTGTTTATTCTGATGAATATTATTTTTGCTGTCTGAACTGTTTCTATATTGATTTAATCACATGATTGCACTAATATGCGATATATTCAATTAGAAAAAATGCTATAAGAAAATGTTATGAGTTTTTTGTCCCAAGGGTTAATTCTATGATAAACCTGAAATAGCGTCAATCATCTTGCGTTTATGGCGAGCGCAGCAAGCTGGCGTGAAGCGTCGGCAAGTCAAGCGAGCTCTAAAAACCATTGCGCGGGAAAAAGCTTAACCTACATATTCGTCAAAAAAAGTTTTTGCCAGCATCCCAGTATTCCTTTTAGCTCTCGTAGTGCTATGCCAAAAATGACTGACACACGGAATTTACGGTTTCGTGTCGTTTGTCGACTCATTTTGAGTATCGCTATTTCACACGGAATTTACGTGTTGGGAACCAAGAAAGCACCCATTCCTTCGTACTCTGTCGAGAAACGTAAACAGTCAAAAAAGTTTTGTATGACTTCACAGTGAACTCGCGCTTTAGGAATGTAGAGCTGTACTGCGTGTTACGTGTAAAAATTACTCACTCTTTCAGTGTAAACAACGATCCCTCGGCTAATTTTTATTTTTTTTAATGGATTAGATAAGGGGATTATATACATGCAACTTTCACATTTTACTGTCATATCGTCTAGTAGTGGGGAGAAATAAAAAAATATATCAGAATTACAGCCACATCATTTTGCAATAAATAAAAAATAAAAAAACATAAAGAAAAAAACAGTTATAAATTCTATGCAGAAGTTGCATATGGTCAAACCTTTAAATGGGAATCGGTAATTACACACTTAAAAGGGGGAGGAAAGTGCACATGCCTTTTACCTATATTTAGCATGCAGAAATGAACAAATTATAAAAAAAAAACTTCATGAAGCAGGTAATAAAATTAAAAATCAAATAACAAGGAACAAAAGAGAAACAATACTGAAAAGCATTGTATCGTTTACATATTTTTCTGATCAAATTTTCTAAGGCGGGGCAAGTAAATAGGATGTATTTGACAATGATGCGAGACACATGAATGTGTAGTTCCTGTTGCGCTCGTCCCAACGATTACACCGTAAAACATAACTATTTCTTTTCAAATAATTCTTTGAATATTCAAAATAGGAATTGAATTCCTCACACCAAAAGATACTGACTTACATCGTCATTTCTGTACACTTCACATGTTGCTTTTTTAAAATTAATTTTAGAATTAATCCATACCGATTTTGTTATCAATCTTCTATATCTGACCTAATTGTTATGGGTTACTTAATCTTAACCATCCTTTCATTAAAAAACCTGATCTAAATTTGTATATATTTTGAAATACGATTTAGGTTTCAGGAGTAATAGTTTGTCAAAACATGATGCTTTATTATTGCATTTTCTTGAGTAAACGTGAAAACATTTTTAGTTCTTATGTTCTTTAAAGGTGAATTATATAAGATTATTACTATCCATGTTTAAGATGACCTCTGAATCCCCCTTTAAGTCAATATCTCTACCTGTTATCAAAAATAATATATTATATGTGTAAAAGACCATTCAACTTTTTTCCCTCTTCTTACCATTAGGAATTTCCCAAATAAAGCAGACAATGATTTGGAATGTCTCAGATTCGGTGGATGCAAAATCAAAAGCTTTAGATAACAATTTGAATACATTCTACAGTTCAGAAGAAAGAACTAATGCATCGTGGGTTCTGATACTTGATGCAGCATATCTGATGAAATGGTTTCTTATTTCTATAAGGGGAGGTAATACTAGTTACAATTTTTTCCACTTATCGATATGATATCTTATTGTTACACTTCTTGAATATTTAAGATATAATTGTTAATAATTTTCGTAAATCTTTTATGGTTAACAGTTTCATTAAATAAAGATGACGAAAAAGAGTTATTAATAAATTTTCGTAAATAAATAAATATCAGTATTGAATAAAAAATAATATAGGCCTACCCCATGTGCAAAATACATTTCGCAATAATTATACTACATCAAATGAATACATGCACATAATTATATATTATGTGCTACGTTACTTATAGTATTAATGTATTTTATGTTCTCGATAGTTGTTTTGTTCCTGATAGATCACACATAGATCTTTTTAGCTTTCTTTTTGCAAATTAGGTCATTTTTTTTGTGTTGTTATAACGGTTCTGAGTAAATTGGTTTTGATATTATCCACCATAACTTTAATACATGTTCCCATTACATTAAAAACATTTTTTTCAAAATATTTTATAGACCGAAAATTGAAAGCAAAAACTATGTTTTTCTTAGGTTTCCTTTCCCTTTAAATACTTTTACATATTTCATAGTTCACTGTTATGATAATGTTAAAAAGTCTTCTGATGTCTCGAACTTTATCACTTAATTCAGTTTATGTCATATTTGCTTTGTTTAAATCTAATTGGAACCCAAATATAGATCTAATATTTTAGATATTGACGAACATTATAGCCAGCTGAATTACAAAATGATGCGATATATAGTAACGTATTACTAGACATGTATCATACATGTTCCTTATAGATGCTACTTGCTTTCATGATAGGGAAATTTGAATTACACATCACAGCTGGAGACGTAGAGATAAGTTTGTCGACATTGTGTAAGCGGTTCAGTTTGCCTGGAATAATGCAATATCAGACAACATTAGAATGTGACAAAGGAAGGCGTGGAGATAAAATTATTTTAAAAAAGATTGATGAAGACTCTTTGCGGTTATTCGAATTTATTCCAATAAGCAAGTATAAGTTTTATCAATTTTATTTAATTTTATGAAAATATTTTTTCATTGTTAAAATATGTTAAAAATAGTGTTTTTCTGATAATTTTCATTTGACTATCCAATCTTCGTGGTAAGTGTTTAGGACAAAGATTGGATAATCAAATTAATCTTTCTTTGCAAATCTTAGTTTCTTTTAGCTTTACTCTAACCTTTGGATTGTAAATGCTGGTAAAATTGTAATTTTGATATCTGGAATGAGTATAAGATTGAAATCTTCCCTTGAAATTTGTAATTTTATTTTCAAAAAATAGTCTAAATATTTTCAGAAAAATCTGACAAAATTTACACCATACATATATATTCACGACCAGAACTCTTCTTCTCCAACAGCAAGCAACTTAAATTCCTTATTTACGGAAAGAAAATCAAAACTTCATTCCATGTATATTTAAACAAGTGAAACAGTTTTGGGTCCAAAGTGATCCAATCAGCTTTAATTTTCGATATCAAATGAAAGTGCACACAAATAATGTATGTCCTTTTTAAAGTTAAGCAAGATATTTTTGATTACAGTATGTCCTTTCAATCATTTTGGACCAAATTGTGCAAAATGTCCACAGAAGTGTCCGTCCTGTGACTCTATCACTGGGTTTTGTATCCAATGCAAAGAGTCGTACTATGGAAAATTTTGCCAGCTTAACTGTCCAGTGAACTGTCTGAATTTGATGTGTGACCAACAGACAGGATCCTGTAATGGCTGCAAAGAAGGATTTGAAGGAAAAAGTTGTGAACATGAAATAGCTTCATTGAGTACATCTACAGGTTTTACGTTATTTTTTATATATATCATCATTTTTTTTATTGTTTGTGTCGTTGACCATATTTTTATGTATATATATTTAATTCTAGTTGCAGGAAATACTCCAGTCTTATTTAATGAAACCTGTGACAAATCAACTTTAATAGACAAAGAAGGTAGATTCGCTGCACAATGAATAAATGAGAATATTTATATAATAATTAGAAATATAGAAGGAAGTATTTTACATGTGCATGTTTAATAGATAATAAGAAATATTTGTTTAACTAAATCTACTGTAATTGTTCATTTACCAAGTGAATGTATCATACATTTTCAAAAAAAAAAAAAAAAAAAGTTGTAACAAAAACTCTTAGTACACTAAGAGTTCCCTTTAACAGATAATAGAATTTGCCAAAGTGCATCAAACTGTTATATGTTTTTTTCTTTTTTCTTTGGGGGGGCGGGGGCTAACACATAAGCATATCAAATCAGTTTAAAATCATTTGAATAAGGTGTCAATAATGTTAATTGTATTTATTGTATTGTGACCTCGATTCGTAATAATTTTTTATACCTAAAAATGACAAGTTCAAAATATAATGCTATTGTGGAAATTAGACCACAATATAAACCACCACCCCATTTTAAAGAGATATATACTATTACCGTTTCTTAAGAAAAATAAAAAAATATATATGCTAAACAGTTGTTTTAAAAAAAGCGAAAGTATCCGGTAGACGTACTGAAAAAATCTGCCTTTAATTGTTCTTCTTTTCCCGGCATCAGTAATGCTTTTAACAAGTAGGAAATATATGTTAAAAAGAATAATCATTTTATTCTTTAACTTAAATCTCTCGTTGTAGATACAGAAAATACTCGTTCCTCTGACAATTCACCCTTTGTTCCCCCAATAACGGAGAAAAAAAGTAACTATGTTTTAAATAGAATATATTTTTCATACCGATACAATTGCATTAACAGTTACGTTTTGAAGACGATTCCCATGCATACATCTCATTTATCTGAAATAGTTAAGTAAATATGAAGCTTAAAGACAAAAATAATGATATTAAAATAACTGCAATCAAATCTTATTTAGTTTGATCTATCATTGTACAATAATACTGGCAACGACAGCAATATATAGAGCAAGAACAAAGAGGTTGTTTTAGATTTAATTTAAAAGATGCCATATCAAAAGTCAATAGCGAAAACATTTGATGAATAGCCAAATATGAAACAAAACAAATTTCCTTTTGCTTATGCGCTTTAGTTTTAACAATGTGTTAAGTCTAGTTTATATTTTTTGTTATGATACGTTTTAAAAAGAAACCTTATAATTTCGGTCAGCACAGGTAATCGATTCCACAACTTTTTCGTTTCTTAAGATATGTAAAGTCACTTTATTTTAAAACTCATCATTCGATAAAACAGATCCAAAACATACTCATTTGTATTAAATGTTTTAATGAAAAACAACTGAAGATGGCAACAACGTTGACCAGGTCCTGCTATGGTGTATGTTGGTAATCCTTGCAATACTTGTTGCTGTTGTGATTGTTCTTTTTGTTCATAGGTAAGTCAGCACGTTAATTATACGTCTTCTAAACTAAAATAGAACATTAAAAAACACGTCTTATACAACTTTCACAGATAGTATAATAATATTATAACAAAAAATATTTTAGCAAGAAAAAAGGAAATCCAATCGTAGAAAACGTTGTGGACAATGACATTACTATAGAATTTCACAGAGAGATCTGCACACACGAGTCTGACCTTGTGGAGATTTTTGAGGACGATCCTGATGACGTAGAGGAAGAAGTCATTGCCGTGGAATACAATAACTTGACGTCACAGAGGGTGTCTATAAATAAGTTCATCGAGGATTTGCCAAACAGAAAAAATAATGGTGCCCTGGAGAGAGAGTTCATTGTATAAATCATTATATAGTTTTAGCTACGCTTAATCGGTCCTTGCATAGAACTCTTTGTTGTGACGTTTTAAATTAATTTTTATAGGATCTTCCAAACGGATTACTGGAATCATATTCAAACGCTCTAAAGAGTTACAACAGAAACAAAAACAGATACAAAGGAATCTACCCGTGTAAATATATATTCTTAAAGCATTAAATTCAAGATTTTAGTAATATGTTCAGAATTACAAATTAACATACAAAATGAACACCTTTAGATAGAAATTGTACCAACGCTATATAAAATGATATCGGGTGAAGTATCATTATTGATGTCCAATTTATCGGAGTGCCTTCAATCAGCGTCTTTTTAAGAACACTGAATGAATTCAACCATCCGATACTCCATGCATGTTAGAACTCTTTGTTTCAATGAAAAAAAAATCATGATGACAAACCGCTTGATATATCAATATATCTGACGTCCTGGCCCGGCTACCATCGAGTTTAAATAGATAAAAGATATATTTCAAGTTAATTTTTAAAAAGGGAACTCCTGTCTCAATTAAAGTCCTTTTAATATTAAGTTATGAAAACTTTGCAATAAAATGCACTAATATGAATCAAGTTAGGACATAGATTGTGACAAATCAAAATGAAAATTTTATACGGCTTGACCGGAATTGATTCCTCTTTTCAGATGATCATAATTGTGTAAAGCTAAAAACAGATGGCGAAGATGGTGAAGGATATGTCAACGCATCTTACATACACGTAAGTTGTATACATATGGCTGATACCGTATATCCGGGTTTTTTTCGAGTGTCACAAAATTTTCAAAAATGTGGAAAATGTGTATTTTTTTTTTCTTTTAGCAAACAATACCGTATGTAATTTCTGCTTGTTGAATATTTTAAAATGTAAACCTGATCGCGAAAAAAGCGAAAATTAGAGTTTCGCGACAATAACCGGATATACGGTATATTGGTTCATAAGTCTTGGAGTATTTTTCATAAGATATTCATTTCCTTTCTTTAAAGTTAATTGGGACATACATTAAAGGGTACCTGCAGTGCCGGTCATTTTTTGATATTATGGAGATCTATGTGAAAAAATATCATCCTGAAAATTTTACTGCGATCGCATAAGTACTTTTCGAGATATTTGGGGAAAACCCAATTTCACACCTGAACGGTTTTTGAATCAAGCCGATTTGGCGCGAGATGAACTGTGACGTCACGGGGTCAACGCCGCTACATGAGAAACAAGAAAATCGTATGAAAACTGTTCGTTTTCTTGCATTGTTTTATCGATATATGAACAGTTGTTTCCGTATTTTTATTTCCTTTTCAACCATGGATGACTAAATAAAATGTTGTTTGAATTTAAACTCGTATTTTATCGTACAAAAATGCCGAATTCGGAAAATTGTTTGATTCATGAATTAAGTCAAATTTGTAACACACTTTACATATGTAGCAAAATGACAATCAATCAAAGCACTATTGTTATAAGAAACATATTTTCGTATTTTTCTGGGATGATTTTTCCATGACATTATTAACTAATAATATTGATAATAGTACATATTTTGTAAAAGGTAACGCGGGGTCTATTCCTCGTATGAGACATAAAATTACCACTATGTCCCCGATTATTCATTTTTACTAATTTCAAACCAATAACAATCAAAACAGCATGCATATTAAATAAACACAGGAGTAATTATAAACGGATCAGGGCGAAAGTCCATGCAAGATGGCTGCATGATGAATTAAGTCTGCCTTGCATTCTTTAAAAATACGATAGTGGAATTTTTTTTAGACTTATTTACATTCTTTTTCATAATTTTTTAAAAAGATTTTATAATGATTCAGCGTCTGTATAAAAACTTAATTAAGGTATTTGGAGTATTTAACTGCTGACCATAGAGCTCGAAAGAAAGTTGCACTTTATTATGCTGAATGGTAAATTTTGTCATTTTAAAAGTGAGTAAATAAGTAACAATCAAGGCATTTATTTTGAACGTTAGCAGGTTAATGGTTACGTTTTGATAGTCTGATTGACAGACTATACACACGTATTAGCTTATGGACGCGTGATTTTACACAGTCTAATTTATTTTTCTGTTTTGAGTAGCTTATTATACACAAATCAATTTACCAGTCTAGAGGTGTGAAACCCCTCTTTGTTCACCAGACATGCATGTGTACCATGTGTATACATACCCCAGATATACTGTTACTTTGCGAAGGATATTAAGACACACGGTATGTCTGTCTTTGTAGGGCTTTGAAAAAGAAAAGGCATATATTGCAGCACAAGGTGATGATTTTTAGCAGTTTTTCTTGATTTATGTAAAATTATGTAAAAATAATATATTTCCTCATTTCAAATTATGTAATTCGGCATCTTTTTGTATTTATACTTCTCATGCATTGCGCTGTGAAGAAGTAAATGCAATAAACCAACTAAAGCTGCATCTTTGTTATCAAACAAATACATATCAATCTTGATATAGATTTTCTATTTTCATGTTCTTATTTTTACAATAAATACATACCAGCAACATATTTCTCAGGTCCTTTTAATCCAAGGACGTTAGAAGATTTCTGGAGAGTTATTTGGCAGAATGACTGCAACAGAATCGTCATGCTTACAAATTTGTATGAAGGAGATAAGGTGATTTGCCGGAAGTTAACATTTTGGAAAATATTTGAAATCTTCTGTATTAAATCAAATCCTCTATTTTATGATTGAAAATTTGTGATTATCTATATGTTTGAAATTAGAATTCTGACCTAGATATAATATTTTTTCGTATCAACGTAGTACTGATTTATGATAAAAACATTAACAAATAGACAATTTATGTTATTTTAATCGTTACATTATACTCTGTTTATGATACTCCAATCAATGTTACGTTGACATTCATATTACGCTGTGTTTCACAGATGAAGTGTTTGAAGTACTGGCCGGACACAGAGATTGATATTGGTCCGTTTACCGTTAAATTGGACACTGAGAATGTTTATGACCAATATATACTGCGTTATATGATTGTGAAGTTCCAGGTCTGTATTTGTTCTCTTATTTGATATCATTTGTTTTTTTTAGATTTTTTTCTGTATCATCAAAATATAAACAAATTGTACTTATAACTTTAATTGTCGGACAATTAGTTAAAGGTTATTAGTTCCCAGAGTGTGTCATTCCGAAAGAGAATTGACGATCACATAGAAAATATTTAGTTCAATAGAATATAATTTTACTAATGTCAATGATTGCTTTTGATATTATTGTGTACTTTAATATTTTTTGTTTGCAAACACGGCTGACATATCATAGGAGGAAGTCAAGAGAGTGACACAATTCCATTTTACGGCCTGGCCCGACAACTCCGTCCCCCAAGATGTGACGTCACTGATTACCTTTCGAAACCTAGTCAGAAGTGGCCTAACATCTTCAGATGGACCAATAGTTGTTCACTGCAGGTACTTCTACAACATGTCAATTCTTGTTATGTGTTTAATGTCCTTATGAAATATAGATGTACACTATGCTTAAAACTAATTGCACATTATGATGTACTTTATTAAATATACATATTTTGAAAAGTAAATTGCATGATTTTATATTGTTATTGAGTATAATTTAATCTGTTTTCTTTTTTGTGTTTGATCAAACATTATGAAAAAGATTATTGCTAGTTTAAACTTCACAAAATGTACTCAGGTGAATTTGAAGCTTTGTAAAATATTTAGGACGAAAAATTCATCGATAATTATAATGTACTATTTAAACTCATTCTTATGTGTGTAAAGCGCTGGAATTGGTAGAACTGGTACATTAATCGCCCTTGATTATCTTCTGGAAGAGGGCGCTGTTGAGCAAACTGTTGACGTCAAGGGATACGTCATTTCTCTCAGACATCAAAGAGGGAAATCCATTCAGACATGCGTAAGTTTCTATATAATTTCGGATGTTTGAGTTTCAGTTTGTTGATTCAATATTCAAGGAAAGATATTCACAGATTATATTTGAATAAACTAAAACGTTATGAATAATAATAACATGTGCATTGACTGTATTGTATACAGCATTTGATGTTTGTTTAATAATAAAGAATAGTGTTTTCATATTTTTCATATTCTTTATCGAAAACTCACCAAAAGAGAAATACGTTATATTCCTTGTATATTCAAATATCTAAAGTCATTTTTTAGCATTTTGTGTAAAAGTTAACATAGATTTACATCATACCATTAAGATATCATTATTGTATTCAATGTTATTTTTAACGTGGTAACTATGGTTGTGATAAATATTTATCAATTTCAGGAACAGTACATCTTCCTTCACGACGCTGTTGTCGAGGGATTCACAAACGACATTCGACAAAGCTGTCTATCTGTTATTTAATGGAATGATCAACAAACAAACAAAACTCTGCGAAAAAAACAGTGTACGATGAAATGATCTATCTGATTAAACAGGATAGTGATACTTTAAAAGGAATACTTGGTTG
>WFKH01003881.1:31875160-31886172 GCA_016163765.1 Magallana hongkongensis | reverse complement strand
GAAATAATTGCGATTAACTGATTGGCAATTCCAAAATCGATTGCCATTCCTACTGAGAAGCCAAAATGGCGCTTTAAAGGTTTCAAAGGTCTTGCCTTTCAAGATAAAAAAGACAATCAATATTTTAAGAAATTTGCTAACTGCACGCACGCCTTAAAAAATAATTGCAGTGATTTGTTTTTATTATTTTAATCATATTTCATTACAATAAGAATGTGATAAATTTAATACAATATATAAGTAATAAAACATAAGGCAGTTTCATAATATGTTTACCAATAAAACAGGAAAAAGATACATTTTGGGATCCAAATAAAATTGAAACGGTTAATCGTGATAGTATTGAGCTTTACTTTTTAATGATCATTCTCCATTGCATAATCATTAGAAATATCTTACCAAAATATCCTAGACGGACGGAGAAACATTTAAGGTCACTTGTATTAACTTTTATTAACTTTCATTACGGCAAAACATTAATATTTTGTAGTGTTTACTGAAGTATTTATTAAGGTTTTCCGTTTCCAACGGAAGACCTTATAGTGATTGTAGGGTTTTTCTTTCTTTCTTTGTTTCTTTCTTATTATTTTTTCCCCCTTTTTGTCGGCAGAATTTCTCAGAGATGGCTGAATAGATTTTCCTGAAATTTTCAGCGATGATAGAGAATGATAATATCTCGAGGCATTTTTTTTTTTCATTTTTTTTAAAATTCACTTCCAGTCGTCCGTTTCCTGTCCCGTGTCAAAAAACCTTGTTCCCTCGAGATCTCAGAATTGGCAAACACTTGAACATCAAAACTTTGTGGGATGATAGATAGTTGTAGATGTGTTTAAACTATTTTGTTTTGTTCGTCGTAACTTTCGGTCGTCACCGGAAGTACTTAAATTTTTTCTTTTACGTATTTAATTAATTCTACACAGAATAAATATATAAGTATAAATCCATACATATGTCATCTATGCGATGTTAAATCAACAGAAAAAATCAACTTTCGGTGAAATATCTCAAATATCTCAGGTAGCATTTTAAAAATAAATTTTGTTCCCAAGAGATCTCAAAAACTATAAGTGATTAAGACACGAAACTTTCACGGATGATAGACATTTGACTGAATATGTGTTTATCTGCTTTCATTTTGTCGGCCGTCACTTCCGGTCCACACTGGAAGAGTTCAAACAAACCAAGTCGTTTATAAGTTTAACTGTTTATCTTTGCCAATTTTAGATAAATTGATAGGCAATACAGTCCTGTTGTCAAATGCTTAAGAACCACTAACGTTCAATTTTCACTAAGCACTTCCGTTTGTCCGTTTCCTGTCCCGAGACAAAAAACCTTGACTCATCGAGATTTCAAATATGGTAATGACTTGAAAAAACAAACTTTGCAGGATGATAGACCTATGTATGTAGCTGTGTTTACACTATTTTGTTTTGTTCAGCGTGAATTCCGGTCGTCACAGGAAGCACTTCAAAAATTATTTTTTTTTACCTTTTTTAGTTATTTTACATAGAATGATTATATTAGTATGAATCTTTACAAAAGTCATATATGCGATGCTAAATAAACAAAAAAAGATCCATTTCCGGTGAGATATCTCAAATATCTCAAGTAGCTTTTTTATACTAAATTGTGTACCCGCCGTTAATCAGAAACTGTTAGTGATCAAAACACAAAACTTACGTAGGTGATAAACATTTAATAGATGATGTGTTTAACGTGTGTTTAACGTGTTTCATTTTGTCAGCCGTCACTTCCGGTCCTCACCGAAAGGGTTCAAACAAATGACATTGCTGATAAGTTTAACTGGTTTTTTTTTTACACTGTTTCAGTAAGCTTGATAAAAATTAATGTACGAGAGGAAAATATTTAAGATATATTAACATTTTTTTCATTAAGCATTTCTGTTCGTCCGTTTCCTGTCCCGAGACAATAAACCTTTTATCAACGAGATCTCATAACTGACAAAAACTTAAGCATCCAAACTTTGAGGAAAAATAGAACAATGTATGAAGATATGTTTACCATGTTCTGTTTGATCCGGCGTAACTTCCGGTTGTCAGAGCAAATATTCAAAAATGACTTTTTCTCGTTTTGTTTTGTTTCACATAGAAAAAGTGACTGAAAAATTCCATCCCATTATCTATTATATCCTTTTTCTTTTTATCAGAGAAATGCATTTTTTTTTACAGATTAATACATGAGGAACGGAAGACCTTTTTGTTGCTATAGCAACAAGAGTCTAGTTTTAGATCTTTTTATTATTTCTAAGAATTTATTTTTCCAAAATAATATTAGCAAAATGATAATTTACTACATTTGGATTCAACTTTATTGTGTTATTTTGGTGATAGTTAAAACAAAAACAGAAGGTAAGCTATCAGTCAATTTATCTACCTATCTATTGATCTATCTATCTATCTATCTATCTATCTATCTATCTATCTATCTATCTAGAGATTTTTTTTTACATTCTTTTGAATTTCAATTATTTAGGTAAGTTAACTTATTTTGATTATTTATCTATCAAAAAGATTCAACGGACAATGAAATACTAAAGGTCCAGCAGTCGTCAACCAAAGGCTCGCATTATGCTTCTCTGGGCTGTGATGGTGTCATAGAGACATTCTCTCTTACACATTCTGGAGTGAATCAGTTATGGATTATGACTTTGAAAAAGAAATATAAAATGAATTTGATATTTGCCAACATCGCAGCTGGCTAACAATTTGATATTGCATGACAAGAATCACCTTGATTTTTTTTTACTATTTATCAATTAAAATTATTGTGCAAGCAATTTAAAAGAAGCTAAGTTGAAAGCAGCTTTTTGGAACAAGTCAATATAATAAAATAAAAAGGCGTAATTTATTACAAATATTGAATTTAATGTAGTAGTTAATGAAGAAATTTTATTTTTTGAAATTTTTAAAGATAAATGGTAAAGATGATTGATAACTAGTTTTGAAAAGCTTTCATTTAGTTCTTCAGTAATTTGTATTTAAAAAAGAGACTTAGTTGTAATGTAGTATTTATATTATCAATGTTTTACAGAAGGGAAATGCACATACGAAATGTGCCTCGATTAAAGAGGGATGGATGGTCGTGGCTATTTTCAAGCTATATTTATTTATTTATTTATTTATTTATTTTAGAAAAAGAGCTCTGTATAAAGATATAGGAAAATATTCAAATTTAGAAAAGAAAATATTAAGAATTTTTTTCTAAATAATATTTTGAAACAAAACAAATCATAACTAAAAATTTAAGGCAGATCTGATGGTTAAATTGTTGACCATTTAGCCACCTTTCCAACCACTTAAAAGGGTACGTAAATTATTGATATAATAATATAATGCCCTTATATAATAAGAAAAACGAACACAGAAGATAAACATTTGCAAATATATCAAGTTTACATCATAGGTAGTATACCTATTCATTTGAGTTACTTATTGCATGACGTCATGGTGTCAAGCGTATATAAGGTTTGAAAGTTGCATTCTCCAAAACAGTGCAGACAATGACAGCTAGCAATATCAATATTTTTTCATAAAAAAGATAACACACTGCATGTTTAATGTGGCAACTTTCAAATCCGTAATTGATAATTTAATATGGGATATAATAAACAACAATGAGAAAGAGTTTGCACGAAAAATAGACGTTCACCATATACATGTACGTGTGTAAACCTGATTTCGAAATAGATGTCATGTTTGAACGGTAAAAATGGGGGAAGGGGACAACAAGTTGTTACCTATTGTCTACTATAGTTGAATGTAATTAATGATTAATAATGGGTTATAATTAATAAACCCAAAGTTATCAGATTGTGAAAAAGATCGATTCATTTACCGTATACAGGGTTATTTTCGCTCCGTGTTAATTTTGCCCTTCTACACTTGCAAACGGTTTCGCCCGGTCTTAAATTCGCCCAGACACAGTTGTATTAAGGAGAGATAATATGAGAAATTTGAGTTCGCTCAGTCTTAAATTTGCTCGCTGACAACAAGAGCGAAAGGGGCGTTAATAAAACGGGGCGAATACTTCCTAGTATACAGTAGTCTGGAATATTAACTGGAAGAACTATATCACCGAAGCGGGGCGTTTTGTTTTATATGCCCCAATTTTTCGATCCATTGGGCGATTTTATTCATCTTGAAAAGAGTGTAACTTGCGTACACGTGTCTTACGAAATCTTAAATTTAACAATTAGTGTGTCTGTTTATTTAATAGATCATTTCTAAAAATCGATTTTAAGCATAATATACTAGTAAATAGTCAAAAAAAAAATTTGCCCGCCCCCACCCCCAATGAATCAATGGATGAGTTTATTTAAAGCATGGGGTTATTCATATTTTGAAATAATAATCTAGAGCATATCGTGTATGCAGCTTTATTTGGAAAAAAAAAAAACCCGAATACTTACATTAATTTTCCAGTTATTTTCATGTTATGATAACCATTTGCTTGGAAATGACAAAAAGGTCTTTGATATTGCAATCTTAATATAACACATGACTGACTTTTTTCCGCTTTCGAGCTTTCAATTATTTGATACTTTTCTGAAATAATTTGATGTAATAAAAAAATTTAATTGGAAATAATGTATATGAACTAAAATCAAAGAAAAAAACTTATCACTAGTTGAACCTGCACGTTACCTATATTACTTTATGAACAGCAGCGAAAATTAAAATTTATTTCTTATAAAGTACATGCTTCCAATGGAATAATTTTGTTTAGTCAGGCAAGCTTTTTGGAAAGGTATTACTTGTTATCTACTATTGTTATAATATCTTCAACTTTCTAAAATCCTCAAAACTTTGTCATTAAATTCATTAATCTGCAGTCAAATAATATATATAAAAGAACGTGATCTCTTTGTTCTTCGAAATTTGAATTTGTATAATAACATCAGTATATCACAAGTCATAGTCGTAATTTCATGCATTTTTTTTCAATAATTATTTAATGTCATAATGTTTTTAGCTCACCTGAACCGAATGTTCACCTGTTGTCCGTCGTCCGTCCGTCCGTCTGTCCATCTGTAAACTTTTCACATTTTTTACTTCTTCTCTAAAACCACTGGGCCAAATTTAACAAAACTTGGTACAAAACATCCCGGGAAGGGGATTCTAATTTGTTAAAATAAAGGGCTAATCCCTTTTTAAAGGGGAGATATTTGCGAAAGAGTGAGTATAGGGTGTGTGTCTTTAAACATCTTCTTCTCAAGGACCACTGCTCCAGAAATGCCAATATTTACACAAGAGCTTGTATATATCGTGAAGATTGTAAATTGTAAAAATCGTGACCCCCGCACCAAAACTGGGGCCCCAGGCGGGGTTCGAAGTTTATCACAGAAATATAAAGGTAAAATGTTTAAAAATATTCTTCTCAAGAACCACCGCACCAGAAATCTTAATATTTACACAAAAGATTGTATATATGGTGAAGATTTTAAATTGTAAAAATTGACCCCCCGGACCAAAACTCTGGCCCAAGGCGGGGTTCAAAGTTTCATAGAAATACGTGGAAAAAATGTTTAAAAATCCTTTTCTCAAGAACCACTGCACCAGAAATGCCAATATTTATACAAAAGTATGAATATATATTGAAAATTTAAAATTGCAAAAATCGTGACCACCGAACCAAAACTGGGGCCGCAGGCGTGGTTCAAAGTTTAACATAGAAATACGTATGAAAAATTTCTACAAATCTTCCTTTCAAGAACCACTGCACCAGAAATGCCAAAATTTATACAAAAGCTAGTATATATAGTGAAGATTCTAAATTGAAAAAAAATTGACCCCCCGAACCAAAACTGTGGCCCCAGGCGGGGTTCAAAGTTAATATAGAAATATATAAGGGAACATGTTTGAAAATCTTCTTCTCAAGAACTACAGTGCAACAGTTTTTGGGATTACTATGCAAGCATTCATGGCTATTACAGATTCTAAATTGGTAAAATCGTGACCCCCGGACTAATACTGTGGTCCCAAGAGGGGTTCAAAGTTTAACATAGAAATGTATATAAAAATGTTAAAAATTTTCTTCTCGAGAACTACAATGTTTAAGTTTGTGAGATTACTATGCAAGGATCCTCAAATACTGTAGATTCTAAATTGTTTAAGCCAACCATAAACCACGGGCCAATACTGGGGCCCCAGAAAGGGGTTCAAAGTTTAAAACGGAAATAGCATATGCTACAAAATAGAATGTTACAACTGTTGTTAAGGTGAGCGATGTGGCCAATGGGCCTCTTGTATTTACTTGCATTACGACTTTCCGAAAGAAAAAGAAAAAAGATAATTTTGGTGTTTCTCAAACTTTCCGGTTCAGGTTGGGTTTTATAAAAAAGTATTTTAGAAAAAATTTTTACAAAGGTAACACAATTAGAAAACATCAGAAATTCAAAAGATATCAGTTTTTATAAAACAATTGTTTACAGAAGCGATTGCCAAACAATTTTATTTCTAATTATACGTCGTTCAAACGTTACTTCGTGGAGTGATGTTTAATATTTTAGAAGCGGTAGCTTAAAAAAACCCAACCCATTTTAGGTCACGATATCAACAATTAAAAGAATTTCAGAACAATACTAATAAAAGGAAATAACATTGTTTCACATTTATTTTACTTCCATACATTTAATGAAGACAAAGCTTATATAATAATATGATGATGATACACCTCAAAGATGCCGTATGCATTATGGAAATACTGATATATCTAGATTAACGACAAAATCATAGGTAGATTTCAAAAATACATTTTGTTTCAATTAGCAATTTGTAATCATTTTGTTATAATTTCAGATAATAACGATTGTTCAAAGCGTCCAAACGGAAACTCCTGAAATGAAATAATGACGTTGAACAATTTGTTTCTGTAGCTAGGTACTGCATACAACTTACTTTTTACAAATTTTCTTCACTTTATACAATATACTCTATTCCCAGGGACATATGAGTTGCATATTACCAATGACAAAGCTTTGATAAATTCATTAACTCTGTGTAAGACATTGTCCAGAATAAAACAACAGCAGAAAGTGATTAAATGTGTCAATGCGATCATTGGAGATACAATTGTGGTAAAGAAGATTGACAAAGACTCACTGCGACTGTTTGAATTGTATCCATTAGGTAGTATATTTTAATAAGGATTAAACCGGTTGATACATAATTCAATGAAAAAAGCAAATTAAATAATTTTAATCTCCCTAAATATTGGTAAGTTAAGGTGAAAAATTAATTCTTTCGTGGAAACCTTTTGATATTTATCGTTTGTTAAACATACATAATGCACTTGTATCTAACACAGTAATTACCAATGTAAGTTTTAATGAAATGCTATAAGGCATACCTTTGTCGTTAGGAATGGCTATTCTTTGTTTAACAGACATATGAACATTCTTGTAAAAACCCATCCACTTTTGTACAACAATCTAATTAGTAACTTTAAGCGGGAAGAGGGGAAAAAGTACATATTGATTATAACGCGATCAGTTTTAAAAAGAAATGCCATTCCGTGCTTAGATCACACATTCGTAATTTACCTTCGCAGGCATTATCTCCACTGTTAAGTTCTGTTGCTTAAAAATCGGCAAACCATATGCATATTTTTGTTTGCATTTTTTAAAATTAAATGAAACTGCACTCTAATTATAAATTTTTGTACTTAGAATTGTTTGATTCTATATTATTTAAAGATTTTTTTTCCAAATCATTTTGGACCAAACAGAGGTCCAGCAAATTGCCCGGATTTCATCCGCGACCACAAAACAGTAGAGTGCAATGGCTGCAAAGAAGGGTTCAAAAGAAAGCACTGTGTACAAGAAATGACTTCATTAATTATATCTACAGGTAATTATCATTGCATTTCAACTAATTTCATTATACGTGTCATTGGCTATTTCTGGTGCTCGCTCTATCTATCTATCTATCTATCTATCTATCTATCTATCTATCTATCTATCTATCTATCTATCTATCTTAATTGTAGTTACCTTAAAAACTTGTGTTTTATTTAATGCAACTAGTGACAATTTAACTTCGAATTCATTCATTTACAGCGTGAACATATCATACATGTTAAGGAAAAAAGTAAACAGAGTTCATTTTGAAAATTAATAAATATTTCCTTCATTTACCGTTATAAAGTCGAACCATTATAGACACCATCATTGTCAGTTTGTAATGAATATACAGTTAACCTTTCTCAAGACAATAATACAGAAATAGATACACAATAGTTTGAGAGAGAGAAAGTAAACATTCCGTTCAAAGCTGCCTTAATTTGTTCTCGGCTTCGATCATCAGTAATATTTATTACCAAAACAATATATGTTTTAGAAGAAAAATCATTTTAATCATTAGTTTTTCCCCGCGATGGATAAAAAATATATAGAATACATTTTTCAGGCAATTAACATGCACATTTACAAACACGTTTTTGAGATTGTTCACATGCATATTTGTGATATATGTATGTAAATATAACTTAATAGACATAAATGCTAAAGTTTAAAATAACCTAACTCAAAACAATTTAGTTTAAAACTATCAACGTACGTATTATGACAGCAACCACGGAAATATATTGAGCAGGACGAATAAAAGTAATTTTAGAATTAGATTATAATTTGTTATATCAAAAGTCAAGAAGGAAATCATTCATTGAATTTTAAACTGTTAGTATACAAAACTTATGTATTTTACCGCTTTCTTGAGCTTATGCGTTTTAGTTTCAACATCATGTCTGGGTTTGTTTATGTTTTTTATGTAATGCTGAAATCTGTTCAAAAAGCTAATGATCTTTGTACCGCGGGGTGTCTATTTCAAAACGTTTTCTTTTCTAAAAATATATGAAGTCACAAATTTGTAGATAAAACAGATTCCAATACATACTAATTTGTATAGAAAGTTATTAATGATGAAACACTGCTAATATTGTGCGAAAAGATCTCGGGACACCAAAAGATGGCGATAACGTCGACCAGGCTCTGCTAAGGAGCATGTTGGGTCTTGCGATACTTGTTAATGTTGTGATTATCCTTTTTGTTCATAGGTTAGTCAGCATGTTTAAATATGCGTCTTCTTAAAAAAAAAAGACATTAAAACACACGTGTTGAATAAGCTGGACACTGCTTGACTGAAGTATTTTCCCTTACTTAAAAAAATGTTGTGGACAATGAAATTATTATAGAATTCCATAGAGGGATCTCCACACACGAGTCAGACCTTGTGGAGATTGTGGAGGACGATCCTGATGGCGTCGAGAAGGAAGTCATCACCGTGGAATACAATAACTTGACGTCACAGCTGGTGTCTATAAATAAGTTCATCGAGGACTTACCAAACAAGAAAAATAACGGTGCCTTGGAGGGAGAATTCAATGTTTAACTCAATAATTTGTTTAGCTTACGCTTAATCGGCCAATGCACTCCAAAACACATATTAAAGTATCTTCTTTTTTTGACGTACGCGTTTTACACGAAACCATATAGGATCTTCCAAACGGATAACTGGAATCTTATTCGACCGCGTTCAAGAGTTTTAACAGAAACAAGAACAGATACAAAGGCATCTTCCCATGTTGATATATATTTTTAATGTATTGAATTAAAAGTTATAGTAATATGTTTAAAATACAAATATGAACACCCTGAACTAGGAATTATACAATGATTATCGTTGCATGAAATGATATTCAATTGAAGCATAATAAATAATTTTGATTATATCCAGGTGCCTTTAAGTAAAAATATAAGCATTATAAAAAAATGCTCTTCATTGATTAGAATTAGTATAATTATACAGTTGCTTATTTTCAAGCATTGTCTTTTCAAGAAAGCACTTCAAACAAATTAAACTATCCGATAAGCCTAATACATTGTTGAAAAATATATCCATACTCAATGCTTCAGAAGGAATAATATAAGAAAAAAGTTATAATGTGCCTTATTTTGATCACATGGTTAATTATGCAAAACATATGACGTTCTGCCTGGCTACCATTGAGTTCAAATGAATAAAAGATATATTTAGGATAGATTAAAATGTGTTAATATGTGCAATTGTTTGATATCATTTGATTTGAACATATTTAGCTCAACTATACCGAAAATTTAAGTAAACTATTCTAATCACCTGGTGTATGTTGTCCGTCCGTCTGTATGTAAACTTTTCACATTTTTGACTCCTTCTCTATAACCACTAAGCCAATTTTAGCCTACCTTGGTGCAAAGCATCCTTATTGAAGAGAATTCTAAATTGTTAAAATAAATGAGGAACCCCTTTTTGAAGGGGAGTTAATTACGAAACAGTAGAGCGTTTGTCTTAAAAAATCTTCCTTTCAAGAACCACTTGAGCAGAAATGCCATTATACCAAAGCGTCGATATATAGTGAAGATTCTAAATTGTTAAAACCATGGCCCCCGGACATCAATTGTGGCAAAGCATAATAAACAAAATGAATACTGGTTGATCAGGATTTATTTTCTTTTTTAGAAAAACAATTGTGTAAAGCTAAAAACAGATGAAGATAATACCGAGGGATTTATCAACGCATCATACATACACGTTAGATATAAAGATACAATGTCATGCATGACTGATATAATGGCTCAATGCTTTAATAAAAATATCTTTGTCTCTTCCTTTCAAAAATAGTAGATTGGAGTATACATTCATTTTTGTTGCCAATTTCGCAAATATGATACAGTTACTTTTTTTATCCTTATTTAATCGGTAAAAACTATGTGAGCAAGTCTCCCTGTGAGAAGATACTTATAATAAACCGACCATATATTTGCACTTGTATTTTTTTTCAAAATAAAAAAAAATAATCAAACCGGTGAGCTTTTTTTATCAACATATATATATATATTTATTTATTTAATTTGGACTGTCGCATTCTGTTTTATTTATTTAAGTATTTTTTGCTGTACCAAGGCTTTATTTATCTACACACACACACACACACACACACACACACACACACACACA
>WFKH01003881.1:31843913-31871855 GCA_016163765.1 Magallana hongkongensis | reverse complement strand
TGCAACATTTTATCAGGTCATCCACATGATATTACGATACAATTACTGAGATATATTATTATTATTATTATAACATTTATATAGCGCTAAATATAATAAAATTACTCTAAAGCGCTTTACATTATAAGTTAAAACTACACAATGAGCATACACACATAAAATTGATTGAGTTATTATAGGCATATAAATCTATAAAAAGAGGTTTACATATAGAAAATAGGCTAAACAGTTTTTAAAATATTCATAAAACATTTTCAGCACAGATTAAAGACTGAAGATCTAACTAAACTGATGAAAGGGTCAATTATAAAACGCTAATTTAAAAAGATGTGTCTTGAGTAACTTTTTAAAACTGGTCAGATTTTCTTCGAGTCTTAAAACTGCGGGAAGACTGTTCCAGAGTTCAGCTGCACTGACATCGAAACGCCGATTTCCATAAAATTTGGTACGTGCCTTGGGCTTAACCAGAAATCTCGAGTTCTCTGATCGAAGTGATCTTGATGGAAAATATACATCAACAAGGTTCTGAATGTATGCCGGTGACTTCTCTTGCAACGCCTTGAAAACAGTCAAAACTAGTTTGTATTTAATTCGAAATTCCACTGGCAACCAATGAAGAGCAATCAGCACCGGTGTGATATGATCATACTTCTTGGTTCTTGTTATTATTCTGGCAGCTGTATTTTGAATTCTCTATAGCTTTGACAAGGAGCTGGAGCTCAACCCATACAGCAATGCATTTCCATAATCAAGCCTTGATGTGACAAGGGAGCACACTAACGTTTTGCAAGCATTTTCCGAAATGAGTTTACGAATTCGACCAATATTTCGAAGTTGGTAGAAACACTGTTTAGAAATAGAACTAATTTGGTCATCTAAAGTCAGCGTCCGGTCAAAGAGCACCCCAAGGTTTCTAACGCAGGAAGTTGCATCAATAATCTGACCGTCAAAGTTTATTTTGCAGTTTTCAAATGCACCAAGTCTGTTTTTAGGAGGAAATATAATAAGTTCTGTTTTGTCTTGATTTAATTTAAGCATATTGGTCTTCATCCAATCACTGATATCTGAAAGGCATGCCTGAAGTCTCCGTGTTATTGTGTCCCATGCCAGGCTTGGTTTGACAACCATATATACTTGAGTGTCATCAGCATAGCTGTGGAAAGACATTCCGTGCTTGCGACAAATCTCACATATGGGTTTGGAGAACATACAGTAGAGCTTTGGCCCTAGAACTGACCCCTGTGGTACACCATAATTAAGTTGGTAATCAGCCGACGCAGATGAAAGGACCGCAACTCGCTGATATCTATTGGTGAGATAAGATTAAATCCACGCCAGAGCATCGCCGCCTATTCCATAGGAAAATTTAAGACGCTTAACAAGGATGGAATGGTCAATTACATCAAAAGCAGCTGACAGATCCAACATCAAAAGAACAGCGCATGAGTTGGAGTCTAGCGCTGTCACAATATCATGGTGTACCTTCAAAAGAGCCGTCTCTGTAGAGTGATATACCCGATATGCAGACTGGTATGTATCTTGCAGATTGTTTGACACAAGATGATGCTCAAGTCGTGCATTGACTACCTTTTCCAGGATTTTAGATAGGAAGGACAGGTTGGAAACTGGGCGGTAGTTCTTCAGAACTTCATTGTCAAGTCCTTGCTTTTTTAGCAACGGGCGGACTACAGCTTCTTTAAAAGAGGATGGCACTGATGATTCTGAAAGGGACTTGTTGATAATTGTTGTAATAATTGGCAATAGGACGTCAATGGATTGTTTCAGAATATGGGTCGGTATTGGGTCTAGTTCGCAGGAGTTAGGAGCTGAGCGCATGATTAATTTACGAACCTCAGTCTCAGTTGTTAATGCAAAGCAATCTAATGGTTGTCCACAAAATATCATGTCAGCGCTTAACTCACCCAGTCCGAGGTTTTCCTTGGATATAGCAAGCTGGTCACGGATGGTGGATATTTTCCCGATGAAAAATCTTCCAAATTCGTTTGCCATTTCCTCCTTGTTGTCACGTGTGGGGAAAATTGGACCACAGTCTTTGCCTTAGAGATTGTTTGTTATTTTATAAAGTTGTTTCTGGTCAGTACCGATCTCTGCGATCTTTTCAGAGAAGTAGTTCTCTTTGGCCGACAGTAGCAATCTGCACGATTCTAAAGATTTGCTCTTGAAGATTTCTTTATGAACAACAAGTCCAGTTTCTCGCATGAGTCTCTCTGCTCGACGTTTTTCGCGCTTTGCCATTCGAAGTTCGTCGTTATACCATGGTGTGTTTGAATGTCTTGTTACAGTTTTGGTTTTCTCAGGGGCATGTTGATTCAAGAGAGTGCGCAATTCATGATCGTAACATTTAACTAGTACATCCAAGGACCTGTCGAGATCATGAAGCTTGTCCAATGATGTTAAGTCATTTCTAAATTTTGATATATCGATCTTACGGAGTTTGCGGAAAGTTATGGTTTTGCGTTCTTTTAAAGGTTTGGATATATGTAACTGAACGCTTACGGCAAAATGGTCACCTCCAGCGTTGCCGTTGTTATCACAGAGAGCAGGGTCTTGGATTGTAGGCACACTACTAAGGATGTGACTGCTGTTTCGCGTGATAATCAAGTCCAAGGTGTGACCATGGACATGAGTAGCTCCTTTCACGTGCTGCGTTAACCCATGCTCATCCAAAATTCTCCGAAACCTTCCTGCATCGATGTTGTTTGGATCATCAACGTGAAAGTTAAGATCACCTGTAATTATCAATTCCTCGGGAAGGATGACACGTTGGTCAAGGTAGCATGACCATTCCTCGAAAAACACAGTGGTCTTAAATCCGTTGGATTTAGAAGCTGGTGGGCGGTAGATTACACACAATCTCACATGGTTGTTTGATGAGGCAACTGTACACTCCAGGTGCTCAAAATGTGTGAAATGAAAGTCGGTGGAAATGGGTTTGTGACAGCATGAAATATGATCTTTATGAATCAATGCCAATCCACCTCCCCGGTGTTTTCTCGGCTTTTGCAAGACAGAGAATCCCTCTGGTGTAAGTTCGGATAAAATCACATTGTCATTTTCCTTTCCAAGCCACGTTTCTGTAAGGGCTAAATGGTCAATATCATTAGAAACAATGTAATCATTAATTGCAACCGTTTTGTTCACCACTGACCGACAATTTAAAGAAACTAGGGACATGTAACCATCACATGTGTGATGTTTAATTTTTGGCACCGGTTTAAGGTTTGATGTATTGATGTTCCTGATTGTACACTTCTTTAATGATCGATGATTCACAAGTGTTAAGATTGGGCGTGCGTCATGTGTTTTGTCAGTTGGAATAAAGACAAAGTTGTCTGTATTAACCCCTGGAACTTGTTGTTTAGTTAACCTGGTCTGCCTGACACGAATGGTATTGATGTGTCTGGTGAATCTTCGACCTGCCTTTGTGCCTCTTCGCACACGAGTATTCTTTGTGCAATCTGGTTGAGGAAGGTGGCATGATGTTACAAAACACATTGTACCTTACGAAAGACGAAATCATAGAACGATCTTGCAATAAGCTTTCAAGCAAGAGGTAAGTAACTTGTACCTAGAAAAGTTGGACTAATACGAGAACAAGTTACAATACGATTACAAGAACGACTTCTCAATAAAACGTAAAAGCAATGAAAAACAATTTGTACAAGTAAAAGTCGGGGAAATTTGTCACGGATCAGTGAACACAATCATTAAAACCATTCAAATTTTCTGGCAAAAATTGCAACCTTCAAGACTAGAATTTTCACAGGAGTGTTAAAAAAGATCTTAAATGAAATATCACCAAATCTCAAAAATATAGCTTCAGGGAATCAAAAGAAAACCGGTTAAATAGACAGAGGTTAAGCAGCCATTACATAGCGCTAACACAGCTCACGAAAAAACGATATATCTCTCGTCAGCTACTAGTGCATCTCGTTACAAGTATCTCTATTTTATACAGTTCTGTCCATATACCCCAGGTCATGTAAATTAACATTTTGTTTTATCTCTTTTGCAAAAAACTAAATGATTAAGATAACAGTCTATTATATTTACATTAACTAATACATGTTCTTTTACTGCTTCCCAAAAATCCACTCGTTTATATTTTATCGTTCCAGTTTAAGATTTCTCATTTTTAGTTTAACTTCAAGCGTATTGATGATTCATGGAGTACTCAGTTCTTATTTTACTGATGAAAAAAATGAACTTAAACTGGAAAAATGAAAAATGAAATTGAGTAAAACAAAAGTTTGACTCAAAAGGTAGACACAAAGCAATTGACGAGCCAATTTGATTGAAGTGGTTTAACAATCCTCACACCATTTCTTAAACTTAGTACATGTATGTGGAAATTATCATAGCAGTTAAGATCCTTAAAAACAAAACTTAAACGTTCAGTTGTCAAAGGCTGACTCAACAATTTGAATGAAATCTGATTTCTTTCTTTTTTTAATCTAAAAATGTTTAAGGGCCATCTAAATAAGACTGAATTTTCGTTTTGAAATATAAAAACGATAAACATTCTGGCCTAGTTTGCCTCACCTGCGATTTTTAAAGTTTTGTTGGAAATACGTATATAGGTGATTTAGTCATACAATGTAAGAGATTTTTACATTAAATGCAAAGTAGGGGAAATTTCATAACATGATAATTAGGCATTATAACTTGTTTACCAAAATCAGATGAATCTAACATTTTTTGTTAAATGGGGACCAGTTACAATTTATAAGCAAGCAACAACTATAATTATTGCTTAAAATAATTAATGGATTAACATATCAAGGTTAACTAGACTGTATTTAATGGAGTCGTTTGTTGGAGAAAATATCATATTACCTTATGACATAATTTATTCCATTGACAAACACATAAACCAGGAACCAAGATTGAAAAAAGTTAGTTGAATTTGGAAGAACCATTGTTATAAACTCTGGTCACCTTTTTTATTCTTAATTTTATTTGTCTTAAAACTAATAAATACAGCCATAAATTATTGCATAATATCTTATAATTATTTTGTTACAGAACTGAATATCTTATGTTTTTAAATATATTTCAAAAAGACAAAAAGTGCAACAGGTTTGAATATTACAAATAGATGGTACAGATTTATGGAAAAAAAGATTCGATTTTATTCTATATCTGAAAAGGAATATACAAACTTTATTTGAAAAAAAATAATCAAAACTTAGCTCTACAATATTTAAGATGCAACCAAGCAAAAAACCAATTACATGTGTAGACGACTAGTTGTTCCGGATCAATTAGAGGTCTTTTCACCTTATCATTTTTTATATATATAAAACATTTATGCTTTGATGGTATCGATTAAATGCTTTCTCTGCGTAACTCAGAAAAAAAAAATAATTTTAAAAGATTAAGTATGGTTTTATATTTGACCTTGACCATTAACATTTATGTCATTTTCATCGGTTAAGGCCAACTCTTCATTTTCAAGAAGTTAGATGTTCCTAAGATGTATAGTTCAAAATTGCATTGTTTTAAACGCTATTAAGAAATAAAATAATTTTACAGATTCCGAATGATAAAATATGAACTTTGATTTTAGGCAACTCCATTTCCTAATATTCAATACTTTGTGTATAATAACACTAACTATACACTGTCTGTTTTAAATTGAATCAATAGACGCTTCTAAGTACACTTTAAAACAAATTGAAACAAATTGGGTTTTTTTCTAAAATGTTACTTTGTAAAGAGATATCAATTTTTAATACCTGTTTTTGATAATTGTAAATTTTTTGAAAAATCAATAATATTCAAGGTGCTCAATTATTATTGCTTGTAGTTCAGTTATAGTTTTCCTAACAAAATATTCATATCTAATATTTTTCATGTAATATAGCAAGTTATGAAATTCATGAGAGATGATGTTCTACTAGATACTATTCTCTTAAAAAATCGCGAGGAATTATAGATAGTGAAAGAAATTTGCAGGCAATTTGTTAAAGAGAAACACACTTTGTATGTCTGTGCATGTTTAACCATTTATAATACTTTTTCGTGTTTAATAACCAAAACCTTCTGGTGACTTGTTTGACAATTTAATCTATTATTTGTACCTCTATTGCACAAATACTTCCCATTCTTTTTTGTCATTTTTCATATATACCTATCTGTGTTATTGTAAATTAAATATAAGTACAGTGGAGCCTCAGTTATTCGGACGCTTTTGTTCCCAAGTCCAATCGTCCGGATAGATGAAGCGTCCGGATACCTGAAATGTGCCTATTGTTGTCATTAATGATAATGTATTTGATTATCATAACGGCCGCCAGTGTTAATACTGTCAACGTTTTCTTTGCCTTTCATACTAAATAGCAACAGATTAGAGTTGTCTGTTGATATTTTTAAATATAAAGAATCCCGCTTTATATTGTTATTTTGTAAGGAAAAATTAACCGGACTATAATAATAACCGAATCTAAATTCATTGTTTCCAAGTGTGATATGTGCTCAATTACGTTATGTTCTATATCTATCTATTTCTAGGCACGCCAATGTCCACAATAATTGATGATTTATTTTTTAAATTTATTTCATTCTTTGAAAAAGTCAATTTCATTTATAAAATTAACATTTAGTAGCTTGAAAATTGCAAGATCCACCAATGCACTTCCGATGAGTTGAAATGCTTTCATTTTGTTTTCTTCCTGTAGTTCCGGTTTTGACTTAATCTAACAAGGCATTCATGAGACAATTCGTTCTAAAATAACTTTAAAATACGGTTAATAAACCACAAAGCTATGTAAAACTTTCCAGTTTTCTTGATTTCATAAGCACATTCTTTCTTTGAAATAAAGGAATGTTTAAAAAATCGATGGCACAGGTGTACAGGTGAAGAAACCTAACCAAGTCACGTGCAGTGAAGCGTGACTAATCCTATCTAGCCAGCACTGTTAGTAATATTTGAAAGTAATTTGGGAAGTCGGAGTGTTTACAAGCTACTCATTAGGGTCTAGCAAGTAAAAAATGTGTGAAACTCAAATGACAGGCGTTATCTTTCTATTATATTAAGCGGGTTCCCAAATGAAATAGTCCGTTAACTGAAGCGTCCGGATATCTGGCGTCCGGACATCTGAAGCCCCACTGTATTCTTTGTAGCCCTTCAAACTGTATGGGATAGTTCAAACAAGAATATAACCATTGCCTGGGGCCAAGAATTTGAGACAAGTTGTATAATTGTCACCTTAAGGTGGTATGGGACACTTCCATGTTGTGACGTATTGTTTATCGAAATAAACAATAAAATAAAGTGTAATTATATAAGTAGTTTCTTTTCCTATATTGTCACCTAAAAGCGTAGCGCAGTGGGTTAGAGGGTCGACTACGAATCTGTAGTTCATGAGTTCGAATCCCGCTGGGGGTTTTAAATTTTTGCCTCTCCAAATATTTTAAAAGCTATTTTTTGGTTAAATATTGTATAATTTGAAAATTCTAAACCGGTGAAAGTATTTCAATTTTAATCCACATTAATATCGACAGATGTCCCATACCACCTCAATCCAAGTTGGTGTGGGTCACAAGCTCTAAAGGAATCCAGTCTCACCTAATAATCACAGGTCCTGATATCCGGGTCGGAACCCGAAAAAAATGATCTAAACAGGGACTGTTAGAAATTGTTTCTTTTAATCAAAAGGAAAGCTGACATGTTGAATGTCGTTTTCGATGCATATAAGGCGGTATTTTTTCCTTTCTGTAGCATACGAGCATGGTCATTGTTCATAGCTGGAAATATGTCGCACATTATAGAAAAATTATACAACTGTAGAAGGAAGTACTACAAACACAGTCCAGTAAATTATCAGGGACTACCTAATAGAGATGCTAAAATGCGTGCGATGTGTCGAAAGGTATCACGCTTGGTTTTGTGTGGTATTTTATTTTGAAACGCAACATAATAACCGTTTACCCCATATTTAGGATTCAATAGAATAACCAAAACTTTTTTTTGATATTTTCTCTATTTTTTTGGTTTCATCAATACTCATGGGCCTCAATGTTTGCTGTCTAAAAAAAAAAAAATCACATTTTCAAAAATCAAAGCAATGTATTATTAGACATTTTATTTGCATGAAGATTTAAAATCTTGAATCAACTCAACAACGACATCCACTAAAATTAGAATTTCAATTTTACATTTTTTGACTTCTTTAGAACCACTGTGCCAAATTAAACCAACTTGGTACAAAGCACCTTTATGGAAAGCAGATGTTAATTGTTCAAATAAAGGGTTTTTTTAATTTTCCAAAGGAGAGATAATCATAAAACGGTTAAATTAGGGTGTGCTTAAAACCCTTTTTCTCAATGCACCAGCGATTAATATGACATAGAAATACATATAGAAAAACGTATAAAAAACTCATTCTCAAGAACTACTTTTACAATTAGCTACATTACTGTAATAATGTGTTATTTTCATGATCATAAACTGTAAATAAAATAAGAATAAAATAATGTTTTACTATCTGCTAAATAGATTGAAATAAGTTAAACAAGTTAAACGGTAAATTATAGCACATTTGCATACTACTAACCTCAAACAGCATGAAATTACTAATTCATTATTAGAGATATCTTTCTTTAATTTGCATATTTTAATATTCATTAGGACCAGTTTTATAAATGACTAGTTAAGAGGTCAGTGACATTAGACTGGTCGTAACAAGTATATATACATGCTAGATTTTATAAGTAAATGTTGTTTAAATTATAACCCACATGCCAATCCTGGGGATCCAGGAGGGGTTCACTGTTCAAAATAGAAATTTATAGGTAAAATGTTCAATTATCTTTCAAATCTATCATGAAATGGCCAAAAAAAAAAAATCAAAACTTTTGCTCAGTTAGTACTCTATTAGTAAAACGTTGTACTTTATAAGTCAGCTTGCTGTTTAAATAACAATATTTGCATGCTATTTTAATAGGTTATTGTATATACTCCAACACACATACGTAACTCTAACACAATTGGCTAGACACATTGAAATGTATGCTAAGGACCTTGCTTTTAGAATGAAAAACTAAAGACTATTTAATAATGGTACATGGTATTATCTCGTTCACTTCATGCAACAATAGTCAATTAGGATTCTCTCAAAGTAACATGTTTTCTGTAACTAATGGGAAACTTGAAAAGTAAAGTCTACATAATTTCTTGTTGCTTGTTTTAATAAACAAATTTTGATAAATGTCCAAGGCTTACATAAAATATACCTGTTTTTGGGTTGGTTTTTTTTATCAATTTATCGCATATATCTTTTTTCAAATCTAGACATTTTTTTTTATTACTGCAATCACTAAACATGTCTCAAGATCTCATGCACCTCTCTATTACATGAATTAACGTGTTTTAGCAAATCGCAATCTTCATCTGAATTTAACATTTTTACTCAAATTGAAATATAATAAATCTTAAAATGAGACTTCTAAAACAATTTCAATAGAAAAATGTCGAAAAAGCTTGTTTACAACCAATTTTACCAATCCGTTATTAAATGACATTGGTTTCAAACTAGCGCAGATATTTCGTGTACTGTTAATTTAATGCTGGGAGTACTGATTTTGGGTTTTTGCATGTACGGACCCGTAGCTCAACGGCTGGAATTTCCCCTAAACATTTAGCCACGTTACTGCTTCTTCCTAATTTCTAAACAATCACTCAAATAACAATCTTTATTGCAAAAGGTTTCACTTCAGTTGATACCATTAATTTTATAAAAATATTAGATGCATACCTTTTGTTTGCTTTTCAAACTATTACATTGCATATTTCCTTTAAAGAACTAATATGTTTTAAGGTGCTACCGTTGTGGGAGAGGTCACTGTAAAGCAGGGTATTGCGCCTAGTAGAATAATTCAGGTACAGGATGTAACTTTCAATACAATGGTAAAAAACCCTGTAGTTTGCAGTTAGTTTTACGTCATTTTAAACTCAAAAATGAGTGAGCCACTTTCATTAGAGAGTTCGAGCAATGGAGACATATGCCCTATTAAGGCATTATACGATTATCGAGTTCAATCCCCACATCTCTCTGGCCCACTCTTTCAGTTTAAAGATGGCACTCCACTTTCTTAGTTATGTTTCAAATCAACTTTCAGCTGCAGTGAAATCCACTGGTCTAAATTCAGCATTATATAAGGGCCATAGTTTCCGAATCGGAGCAGCAACTTATGCTGCTCAAAAAGGGTACTCTGAGAATTATATTCAGCAACTAGGTCGATGGAACTCTAATGCACTGAAACGTTTCATACGAATCCCTGCCTTTTCTTTTTAAGTATGATTGTTTGAAAAACCCATTCCCATTGCTAGTGTTAGGTCGTTGTTAAAGGGCCCATTACACTTTGCATGATTCCCCCTCTCTATGAGTGATGCAGGTCAGTGTTTAACTGCTGTATAATTCCATACCACCTTGCACGATTTCTCCATTCTATGAGTTATGCAGGTCAGTGTTTAACTGCTGCGTCCTTGGGGTTGAATGGGTGATGGAAGACGACGTAATGAACATCACTTTCATTGGTGAAGCAGGAGAGGTACGTCTTAAATATGACGAGGTGAATAAAAATACCCTTTCTATCCCATATCCCATTTTAAACATTAATATTGTAACTGTTGTTTTGATATCTATCGATAAAATCCTGATCTTAATACATTTAGCCGGTTATATCTCTTTTCATTTAAGACTTGACATAATGCTTGAATTTAATGAATCACTTCCAAATAAATATTTTTGCAATGTAGGAGTTTTAGCACTTTGCTCATTGTATACCTTCACCGCAGCATAACTATTCAGTCATTTTTCTAGTCATGATGCTTTCATTTGTAATATTCATTAAATGAAAAACCAAAGACCTACCGGTATAGAAACAAGAATATGACGAATGGATTTTGCTATAGGCGATTAATCGAAAATATTGATAGAACAAGTTAAATCTGACAATACTAAGATTAGAAATTAAATCCAATTGTTATTCGCAAGAATGCTCTGCATGATTATGACTTTCCATATATGTAAAGGAGAGAGAGGGGTGATTGCCTCGGTGTGTAGTGAATGACGATATTGTCTCACAAAACCTTATGTTTTTAATCTTTTAAATTAAGGAAAATCAATTTCTAATCTTGAAAAGGCACAATATTTCAAAAAGGACAATTCTTGTTCGTTTTCACAAAAAGATCACACTTGTACCTGATGTTGTTAGTTTTTGTGTTTTGAATTTTAGCAAGTCTTGAAATTTGGTGATAAGAAGTTAAACGAGACTTGCTTTGAAGGAAGAATATTAGATATCCGTGTGCTAGTGGATGAGAAATATGCCAGAAAATGGGAGGAAGATAAAGGGGGTCCCAGCAAAGTCTACAGCTTCAAGTTTGTTTAAACCCAAACTGTACTAAAATTCCCGAGGAGGAAATATGTATGTGTACTTTTAATATCTTATAATTATTGTATATCTCAAGATGCAGTTATAAGGATCTTGTCCCTTAAGGTTGTTCTTAATTATGATTTTAACAAAATTATTTAATATCTTTTGTGGTTCTCGAAACTGTTCCAATCAATACAACATCCACCACCATGAATTGGACTTGCAACAAAGAGTGTACTAAAAAATAAACAACAGTTAGAGAACATTTCACTTTGCTCACCATAAAAATATAGTTTATTGATATATGCTTTTATTTTTACTTGTCCTTAAATCCTTTTTTATTATGATTTTAACAAAGATATTTCATACCTTCTTCATTTGTGTGGTTCTTTAAGCTGTTTCAATTAACGCTCAATGCACTTCTCCCATATGCATGACATATAACCAAAGCAACAAAGATATACACTAACAAAATAAGCAACATTTTTTGTATATTTTTCTTTGCATATCAAATAAATATAGTTAACTGCAATGTTCTATCATTATATCCTGTCTTTTTATATTGATAAAATGAAAAGCATTATCAAGTTACATTTGATGAATATAATAATAATGTATACATGCACATATACCTTCACTGAATTTATTTCCACTCCCAATCTAAATATATGCCAAATCTTTTTCTAATGCTAGTAATTCAAACAAAATTTGCAGTAATACCAAGAGATGAAATACGGTACTTCTTACTTTTCAACCTAAAAGAGTGCTACCTCCTATTTACTGCTGGTAAATTTTTATTTAAACTATTTTATTTTAATTTAAACTTTTATGTTTAGTGTAGGTCGTTGATTAGAACTTTAGTGGTTTTAGAGATATATGCATATAACACTGTAGAAAAATAAATTTAAATGTCAGTATTTTAAGCAAAATTTGTGATTTTTAATACAAATTAAGTCAGTATAAATAAGTTAAAAAGTATTCAGAACAGCTTATTGTCGTATTCAGTATATTGTTATTTTACACTGAAATAAGATATATTTTACAAGGAATGGTATAGGATTTAAAAAAAAAAAATATTTATTTGCAAAAGACTGGTAAAGGCAAAGTCATATTATCTTACCAAAAATCTGGTCATTTCTGCCGTTACAGGAAGAATATACTAGTCTTGTCTTTTACTCAAATAGATTTTTCGTCCTAGTGCTTTTGTACATACATACATTACCGATCAGACCCACCCTAACAGAAAGTAAACCCCAACTAAACCCTGTGTTTACTTTCAGGGTTTACTCTGGGTTTACTTTGGGTTTATTAGAGCGAATCCGTAGTTAGATAGAATGTTTTATCGTTAAAAATGACAGATATCCTTCGGACCCGGTTTAACGATAGAATTCGTCCAATAAACTCGCTTCGAAGCAAATAAAAAAAAATATATCGAGCTGTTTCTCGCCGAAATTTTCATGTGATTGGTCTCAAATACCTATAATGTTGCTCTTTAATAATCTCATTTTACCACATTAACTGTTTTTGTAACGAAATCACTGCCACTTTTAAAATCAACGTTTGAAAATTCGCTGTTTACGGTCGCCATGTTATTGATAAAATCTGAGACATTCCGAGTGCGATTTCCAACAAAATGCCAGGCAAATTCAAACGTGCTTATTAACAAAATGCCTTGGTACGACCCATCAAATAGGTATTTTGTGGATTTAACTACCTATGCATGTTCAAAAAGGTTTGAAATATATAAAAATGTGTTTTCCCCTGCAGATTATTTTTAACAGACTTAAAATCGACGCGAAGCGGATCCGCTTCGCGGCTGCTACATTGTAACTTTATGGGATGAATTCTTACTGTAACCTGAGCGCAGCCTGGCCACGGTAAGATTATTCTTTCTAACCCAGAGGAAACCCAAACCCAGAGTGGACACAGAGAGTAAACCCTGATCAGAAGTATACCCCTGAAAGCAGACGCTAGATGCGTCTTCGGAATATACAAGGGGCAAGAATTACAGGCAGTAAGATGGTAAGATAAAAGACGGGTCTGCTTCACACATCAGTGCGTACAGTTGACCCCAAAAGCAAATCATGAGTAAACCCAAAGTAAACCCCGAGTAAACCTAAAGTAAACCCTGAATGGACCCAAATTTTCAAAAAGCAGACCCAGGGTCTGGTGTTAGATTGGGTCTGATCGATACTGTAAAAAAGTCTATCAATTTTAAACAGTCTTTAGTAAAGAAAAACCCACAATGTATATCTTATAACTCCAAGTTATTTGGGTATTTTTCTGTAGGTCTCTTTTTCCCTAGGGGGTGTGAGTGTATTAAGGAGGTTGAAAGTACATGGTCACTTTTTAGAATACTGTATTCAGGGAAATATTTGCCCCCGTTTTATTTTCGCTCCTTTCGCCCTCATTATCAATGGGCAAATTTAAGACTGGGTGAATTCTAATGTCTCAAATTATATATCTGTTAACGCAACTATGTCTGGGCGAGTTCAAGACGGGGTGTAACTGCTTACAAGTGCAGAAGGGCAAAATTTACACGGGGCGAAAATAACAATGTATACAGTATATATAATTTTCTTAAGAAAAAAGCTTTAGATAAAGATATTCAGAAAATTGATACGTCAAGGCTAATTTTATTAAAAAATTTTTTTTAACTAAATTATAGTAAAATGCGTAAAATTTAATCTACAATTTTAAGATAGCTGTGATTTGGCGACCATCAAGCCTCCTTAAAGTGAAAATAATTATCAATCCAGCCCATTTGATTATTCATTCAGTTAAAGATGTGTTCTTATCTTTGACCTTTGTGATTTCAGGTTACTGAATACTTTTCAGTGAAGCAGCATATAGAACTCGAAGAAGAACTACATCCTACAGAATGTAAGAATAGCGTCCTTTGTCATATCAAGAATATCTTCCCCTATGTTTTTTCTCAGTTCGGCTGGCTATTATATCTATAATGGGTCTCGTGACAACCTTTAGGTTTCTATAGCATATCGCAATAATCTTTCGACAACATGTAATGGCAAGGCCGAATTTCAAGATTTTGTAGGGACTATCAAAAGATTCCACAATTAAGCTCAAATAAATTATTGCACTTTTAAGCGAGCATATTAATTAATATACCGGTTTATGTGGACACTGAATATTAATTTTATTTCTACGTCTTTATTCGTCAAAAGCTTATATTTGTTTAAGCATTTTAAAACGTTACAAACCATATCGAGTAGCGTTTGTAGACCATCATACGGCCTTTATACCGCAATTGTAGTTCCTAGAACACTCGAAGAACGTTAGCATCGTAGTTTTCGCAACGCAGCGGATGTCTTAAGAATTACTCAAAGCGTCTTACCAATTACTGTAAAACTGCAATTAGTTACTGACGGCATTTCTTAAACAAATAAGAATGTAATGCTAATGAGTATTTTAAGAATGAAATGTAGGAAATTGTACAATAAAGAAATAAAGACATTGATAACAAAAAGGACGTTTGATGATAACTGATTGAAAAATAAAAATGCTCCAAATGAAGTTTGTTGCTGCCAGTGTTTCAAGTTTACTGTGGTTATAAATGTATTTGTTTGTGGAATGAAATCTCTAAATACTTTAACGTTTACATTTACACATTTTTTTCTTATTGAAGGGAACCCTGGATGTAATGATCGTAGTGATCTGCCTATCAATAATAGCTGTACCAGTGGTTTTCATGATATGTATATAATGTGGCTGTTGCAAAGTCCAGCAACGGGTACCTCATACACGAAGTACGTATTAATATATTGGCTTTCATTACAACTATAAAGTTATTTCCAAATACATTACACACTCCAAGGCCTTAATATATTAATATAGAAACATAATCATTGATGATACTTTTATCACACCTTTTTAGTTATTCAAAATGGTGGACAACAGATGTACCCTCCTCCTCCTTATGGATACAGTAACCCGGCTGACAACTCAGGAAATCCCGGGAACCAGTTTAATTATGCAGGGACTCAGGGGTTCTCTCAACCCATGCAAAACAACTATGGTTCTCCAATGGGAACATATAACACAGACGGAAAGTATTAATATGTATGTATGTTAGTAGTAAAATGATGCAAAGTCAAGTCAAATTTTAAACGTTGAAAAGATTTTGGTTCTTTTATTGTTTTTAGTTACATTTTTAACTTTGATGCTACAGTGATTTTTTTTTCAGTTCTTTTTTCTTTGTTCAACCTCCTTTATTTTTGGAGTGGTTATTGTTAATACTTACTTTTTACACGCTTTATCTTAAACGCTCCCGTTGTAACGCAGTTTCTATTAAATCTTTGAATTTAGGTTAATCAACGATGGTTAGGAAATGCTATTTGAATACACTTAGAGATAAAAACTGAACTCTTAGCCGGATAATTACGCAATTATATACTCTCTTCACAGCGTTCTATCATATTGAATAAATCAAGATTTTCAAAACTGCACCTGAGGCGAGTGCAAAATATGCCACCTTGTCAATGGCACGATTATTTGGCACGTTTTTACATTTTACAAGCAATGAGGTGATAGAAGGAATAGTTGGGCACAGAAATAATTGGATCATTTTTTATTCTCTTAATAACTCACTGCATAATTTACTTAGTTGAGAAAAATCCAATAAACAATTATACACATACTACAATACATGCATTAGAGGGTCATTAATGTAGTTTTGATCATTTGACCATTAAAAACTATTACAATTTATATAACCTTTATGACAAAATTAGACATTTATTTAGTTTCTGTGTTCGTTATTTGCTTCTAAATCTAGAAGATTTACAAAGCGAATAAAACATTAATTTTTGAAGTGTTCATGTTGATTGGTCGGGAGGGTAATCAGGGTATGTGGATTTAGTTTGAATTTTGTCATAAGGGTTATATAAATTGTAATAGTTTTTAATGGTCAAATGATCATACCCGCTTGCTAAGTACCAATCATAAGTGGTAAACTTAATGAAAAGTACATGCAAATAAAATAAATCTATTAACATACAATTACATGTAATTGATACAGTGTTCAGTATCAGTATTATTTTCTTCTTTTAAGGCTCTAGTTTATTTGTCTGCAATTCATACGCACACTATTGTGAGTATTTTTGTATTTGTTTTTTTATGAATAAAAAGGCTCGATTAATATATTAAACAAATGAATCTATTTTCTAACACATTAAAGGATCAATTAAGATTGGCCTACCGCCATGCGTAAGTGTACATATACATAAAGGCAATTCAAAAGATTTTTTCTATCATTAAGCATAACTAACAATAATATACCAAACTATACGCGCTCCAGCATTTTCGGTAACAAAGGTGAACCTTTTAATTTGTTATCATTAAGCAGACAGGAAACATTTTCATGTGAATATTTCCTGAAATAAAATGAAACAGGAAATTAAATATAAAAGCGGCAAAACATTTACATAACATAGAATGTTGAAATTTAATCAGACATTTCAATTCATATACAACGTTTTAACTATTCTTATATAATAAGGTCCATTCAGTTTCGTTTTTCTTTTCACTGAATATTTCAATACGTCATTGTGACTTATTCATGTAATTATTCATGTATTCATGTAAATATATAGAGATATAAAGAGTATTCTCTTTTCACGTGAAACAACATACTTTTGTGTTGTTACAAAATAGCAAACCAGTTAAAAAGTTATAAACAACACAAGGTCGTATTATGCTCCTCTTTAAAATAACACCAATGTTCTGAATTTGTATTACGTACACATATTTGATTACACATATTGTTAATCAGAGATAGCGATGAGCATATCCTTGTAAAGCAAGTGTGTACTGTAAAATTTTGTTTTAGAAAGTGGCATGATTGTTTACTTTTGTTAGGTAACTAAAATCCTTTTTTAATTTATTTAGAACAAAATCAATGTTGGATAGACATACTTTTTTCTTGATTTTTGTTTTAATACTAAGTAACGTGAACACTTTATTTTATCGACGTGACCCATTTTTCTTTGTGACCTTCCATTCAAAATGATAACTCTATTATATGCATTTTTGTGCAACTGAAAATGGACCATATACATGTACACTCATTTGATTTATTATCAATGAAATTATTCAAATATTTTTGAAATATTACAAAATTCCTTTATGTATAGGAAAACGTATGTGTAGGTCTCATATTTGTTACTTTAAAAGAATAAAAACAGGCGGGCTTCCATAATTTTATCATTTTTTCGAAAACAAAATAAAGTGAAATATTCTGCTTAAAGTAATACTTTTAATATTAATCACTTGAGACATATTTTTAATACAATTTATTCAATGGGCATATACATATACACATATGTTGGTAATTACAAAATAATGGCATGTTTTACATTGCCATACTAACGATACAAAATCACACATATTAGCTGACACTATTTAACGATTCTTTTAATGGTTTTGCATCTCTAACACTAACATCTGTGTGACTAGGTCCTAAATATGTCGCACTGTTTTCAATCGAGCTGATAAAATCCCCCTTATGTTTATGCAGATAATTATTACTACTTATCAGAAGAGTAATAGTACATGAAGTTCTACTAACTGTTAAAGTAGCCAATGTAATCTTCACTGTTAAAAAATAATTCCGGGAGACATGGATTGAATTCAACTTAATTTATCTTTTCAATGATGTAACAGATGTAGTAAGCGTTGCATCTGCTTAAAAATTATATTTTAAATACTGTTGGCAAGAGTGAATCAAATAAGAAATGTACATTGTAGTTAAGTACATGCACATGGAAATACTGTTTTAAAGTAATGTATATCGAGATATAGGCTTTAAAGCAGTGAAACAGCATATACAACTCATTGGCAAAGTGCGTATTTCAACATGCCGCAATTGTATGTGGAAATTGTCGGTGGAAATTGTCGGTGCACTACAGAAACACTTAAAGCTACATTTTTCATATCCAGGCTTAGTCAAGGTAAGCAAAACTGTCATTAATATACTTCCAACTGCTAAATGAATATCTTTAACATTTTTTTTATAATTTACATTTATAAAAGCAGTTTGAATTAATAATAGTTCGAGCCTTTAAAATAAGATATTTTGATCAATAAACATCTTACAAAAATAACACACAGTCATATATTTCTATTCATTCTGAACCAGTTTTCATTTATTTATCTAAAAACTAATCATATTTTTATACGTGTAGTTAACATGAATACAATACAAACATATCATTTTTTGACAGCATTTACGAAGGCAAATTTGCGCATAAATGCAATTCTATGTATGCTTTGGCTGAAACCGAAAGTAAGCATAATAAACAAGTTAACACATTAAACGAAATTAAATGTGTGTTTGTTTATTAATATATCTCTTAACATAATAACATTGTTATTGAGAAATTGTTTCAGATTTCTTTTTGACGAATAAGTACTATATACATATGTGGTTATGCAGTGCATATTGTTACTATTTATTTGTAATTGGAGTTTTTCCCCTTTTACGTTACTGTGTTCTGCTAAATTAAAAATTCACAGTGTTTTCAAAAGTTGATCTCGATAAGACAACATTGAACGTTTTCGCACTCACCTTATTACTGGAAATCCTTGTGTTGTTAGTGTACTGGTTTAACAGCATTTTTGGTGAAATAATATATTGCTACAGTAACACTAGTCTTATAAATGGAGAAATTCAATATCACTTCATACAACTTGCTGGATCAAGATATATAAATTTGATTTAAGATTTGTGCATTTGCTGATCAGGTGTTCGGATGTGAAAAATGCCTCTTCTCAAACACAATTTGAGACTTCGTGGCAAATATTGTAAGGTTAGACACTTTATAAAATTGAATGCACGGTTTATCCCATTCTCTTGAGTTTTTTGTTGTTTTTTTTTTTTTTATAAATTTATAAGTTTCAATTTTTATTGTAAATTTAATATAATATTTTAAAAAAAACTAATAATATTTATTAATATTTATATCTTGGGGAGTTTCCTATCTGAATTTTTCCGGAAATTGCTTATTTAAACTTTCTATTTGATGAAAAAAAAATTGACCATTTGTTTTAAACTAGAACGTTCCTTTTCTCCCGTCAAAAGTATTTCACGCATTGAGTGATACGATAATTTAAGATTCACTATTTATTCAAAACATTTAAACCATACATGCTTTTACAAGGAAGTGTAAAATAACACGTATGGCGGATACATAATTAATTTGATGTGAACATATTATTATACACCTGATTACTTGATAGGTAATTGAGACACATCTTTGGTTTAGGAACTTCTAGACTTGAGACTTTTTAAATCTTTTTTTTCTTTATTGAAACACATACAGTAATGATTTCAAAATTTTAGAATGTTTACCTGTTTAAAGTTTAAATATGACGTTTATGTTCGTTTATCATCCGATTAAGAACTTGAAATTTTAAAGTACGTCTCGTATGGTGTCCAACCTTCTGTGTTTTCTAACATTCCGTGGTTTTTATTTTTGGTCCTTTGTTTGTATCATTAAATGTAGAGTTTCCGGAGAAGTCAGGCGGAGTCAGCTGTGATGCTATCATATTGACTGATTATCTAGTTATAAAGACAATGATGTATTTGGTCCGATGATGCTTTTTAAATTCCATTAAAATCATTGATGGTGAACTGTTTATACTGGCTTGTCAAATACTAATTGTACATTAGTCAATTTAATGTTATATAAAAGTTTAATGCAAAAGAACTTAGTCTTTTAATCCTTAATATTGAAACTGTAGTAAAAGTAATTAGAACTCTCCTTAAAAAACAGATGGGATTGCCAATAAAATTTATTTATCGCTATTCTACATCTGTCTATTTTATTTGTGAGTTTTTAAAATATTAAAATATAGTTAAACATTTTGACAAAGTACATGGACATATGAATAATATCGAAGCAAAAATAGTTCTTAGGCATCATGCAAAAAATAAGTATATGTGCAAAACAAAAGTTTGGGCATTTCATTATTTTTGCTAAAATAACCTGTTGACAAAAATGCTTCCTTTTTATACTTTTTTCTCAAAAAGGAAGTATAAACTTGTAATAATGTCCGCAATTCCACTATTCTCCTTCTAGTATTTTTTACTATATAAAGATATGCCTTCTGTATTCGTATCTGTATCTAAACAGACGGGAAGCATTTCCCCGTGTCTGAATTATCTAAATTAAATACAAATAGTTTTAAATTGAAAAAAAATCATGCAGGTATGGCTTCCTTTAGTTCTTAAACATTGTTTATTAGATTTAAATGTACAAATTTAAGTGTTATTGAGAAAACTGTTCACTATTACAGTACCGATCAGACCCAACCTAACAGAAAGTAAACCCCAACTAAACCCTGGATTTACTTTATAGGTTTACTTTGGGTTTACTCCGGGTTTACTAGAGTGGACCCAGGGTAAACCCAGAGTAAACCCAAAGTAAACCCAGAGTGGACACAGAGAGTAAACCCCGATCAGAAGTATGCTCCTGAAAGCAGACGCAAAATGTGTATTCGGAATATACAGGGGGCAGGAATTACAGGCATTAAGATGGTAAGATAGTATATAGGTCTGCTTCACACTTCAGTGTGTACAGTTGACCCCAAAAGCAATTCTCGTGTAAACCCAAAGTAAACCCCGACTAATCCCAAAGTAAACCCAGAGTGGACCCAAATTTTCAGAGAGTAAACCCAGAGTAAACCCAAAGTAAACCCAAAAAGTAAACCCGGGGTTTATTAGGGGTTTACTCTGGTGTTAGGTTTGGTCTGATCGGTACTGTACAAACTATAAAGTCTTGACGTAAAAATGTTTGGTTCTGGATTACAGAGAGTCATGCCTGTATATAGCAAAGTTACGACGTATGTACCTTATTAGCTAGATAATCGACAAACAGGTAAAAGAGGCTTGCAATATTAGGATATTTGTAATAATGATAATGGATCCTTCATAACTATAATGATGCTTAGTCGTAATAACTAGATGCTATCTCGTACGTACTGCATATAATACCCTAGGATGTAGTAAGTACTTGTATATCATGGTCAACTTTCTTTAAGCATCACTATTATTTTGTATTGCATTGTCACCAATTTCAATCATGTATCATTGTTTGATGCACTTTTGTATAGGATAAAGCAAGCAATCTATGAGGTCCCTTCCAATGACACCAATGACAATTTCAAGAATGGTAAAAATTAACTACAAGGTATTTTGAAAATTCATATTTTATTATATCTGTTCAGTGTTTTTGATCTTAAAATATGAAAACTGTCTGTAATAACATGATAACGCAACAAATTTGAACATTTTGAGACACAATTAAACCAATTTCTTTACGAATAGGCTTTCAGCAAAAAGAATGCAATTGCAATTGAAATTTTCATATTCAATGATTTCTGAATGACTGTACAAGTTAGTTTATATGACGGTTGTCTGTATTATTGAGTACATTGTATCCTGCTGTATTAGCCTATTGTGTTGTTTGTACGACTCAGTACATGTATCTCGTAAACGCAACATTTTGTAGAACGGCATGATATGTCGAACGTTTGACCTTATTTACGTTTGACCTTAATTCCGTCTTACAGTATGATATATCGTACGTGCGACCTACTTTAGATAAGTATTCATTCAAAGCGATTGTAAATGAGGACTCATTGTATGGTCACTATGCATTTATACCAGTAACTATAACTAGACTAACTAATATTGACTTCAGATACTTAGAAATGTGCACCAACGTTTTCTTAAGTATCTGAGGACAACATTGGTACCGCTGGATCATTTAAAATGCAAGTTGATTTAAAATGTGTCACTCTATATTAAGATATATGCATTACATATAAAATATGTTAATGGTATGTGTTCTGATAAAACATTTTTATTATCTTGTGTTACTAATGCAAAAGGATAACATCTGATAAGAAAGAAACAGTATTTAAGATAAATCTGATAATGCTATCAAAACAATATAATATAGTAAACGTACATCAGAAATATATTCGAGTCCGACTTACAATAGTTAAAGACTATTTATAGGTAGTACATGTTTGAACCTGCTGCAAAGAATAATGCGACCACCTAGATCGGCCTTGATTATCTATCGATTTTTGTGTTAAAGTTTCCTTATCCTTTAAGAAAACAAGGTAGGTTAAACCGTCAATTCTATAATCATTTGAAAAGGTGTTAATCTTATAGGTTTGTTATAAAGATATAATTGATACAAAGCCATAGTATATGTTGTCAATAAATAATGTCACAGACAGGTATTGATCGATAAAACATTTCGGAAAATACTATAATACTATTTAACAGACTTAATTAATTTTGTACAAAGGATATGTTTGTAAGTGACAATGATATAATTTTATCTAGCTTCTTAACAGAAAGACTGACAGTAGTAAATCAACACAACGAAATTTAAGTATATGCATGTTTTTTGGGGGTTTTTTTTTCAAACCGAAAGTGACACAGAATAGGATATAATTAACATAATTTAAAATAAAAAACAACAAATATCTGCAATAAATAGCTTTAAAGCACTGTATTACAAAATAAAATTGTAGCATTTGCAACATCACTTTCCCAAATGTGTTTCTCACACCTTTTCCAGGTTTATATTTCAATAATCGATATATTAAGGTAAAGATTATTGTTTCTATATTTATCTGAGAAGACTTCCCCTTTTAAGTATTCATCGAGTTCTTATTGATGATACAAAGTGTCATTAAAACCCTTAAATAAATTTTCTGTGTTTTTTTATTTTCAAAATAACTAAACATTTGGTTTTGCCTGATTATTTTTGCGACGGTCGTCCAAAATGATAAAAAAAAAAAACCAAGCATTTCATTTTGTTACTTTCAATGTGTTTCAGATGAGTATGTTTGGTTATCAACATAACCTTTGATTCACGGTGGGATAATGTTAGAATATAAAACACTTCATCATGTTTACATTCAAGATTCAAAAGAGAAATCTGCGTCCTTCAGTCATCTGAATTGTAAAAGAAAGGTCTGGGAAGGATTCAGAACTTTCAATCTTCCTTGAGTTGTAAGAATGTCAGAGCTTCATTTAATGATTAAAAAAAACATTCTTCTTTTCCTGTTGCAAGGTGCAATAAGCTTACTAGTAATTTCTTTTACGTAATATTACGTCCAAGTACATTTTTAAACGCAGTGCCGTTGTGCTTATTGTTGTAGCTGGACAGTTTTGATTGTTTAAATAAAAGCTAACCGCATTCTGGCGGCCAGTAATACTTATGTGAATGCATGTGATGATACGAGATATAATTAGGTTATTATTACTTTTTTATATTTCTAGTGTATGTTTTATCATTTTAGTGTTTGTAAAGATCGACCATGGCGCTATTTCAAGCTTTGTTGTTTGTGATTATAGAGAACGTTGAACTGAAGGTAATATAATTATCAATCAAGATAGAATTTATCTTTAGATCTCGTAAATAGCAAAATATAATATATTATAAAATGGAAAAGTATTGCAATTGAAAGGAAAATTAAAATGTCGTATGGAAAACAAACAAATTGAATTTAACATCAATAACTAAAGCATAATAACGTCGACATGTAATGCAATAATGACGATTGCTACTAGCTGATATATTAACCTATCGAAACTGCTCAAACACAGTTACAAGTAAGACTGTAGTAAATATTCTGTTGTTGTTTAGTGTTATTATTATTTGCTAATAATCATATGAATATAAATAAATAGAATTTCTAGAGATAAAGAAGAAAGCTTAGCTTTGACAACTACATTCATTAATGTACATGTATCTGAAATTAAAACTATGATTTGAAGTTTTATCAGCACGTGATAGGTCAAATACTACTACTGTATATGCATATTCTTATATGCTATGCTCAAAAGGTTTTATTTCTATGACAAAGAATAACAATTGATCTTCTTTTTTGAAGAGCATCTCTTCAGAGGTTGGGTATACTCCTGTTCCTTCATGTCCAAAAAGTCCAAGGGAATGGGAAGATTCGTCACTGCGGCTTAATTGTAATGATACACATAAGTATCATTGTACGCCATATTTAACTAATTATAGTATAAATCAACTTCACGAGCTCTGCTACAGAAGTTTCAAAGTAAGCAAAGGTAAATACTTTAAATCAGTGTTATCCAAATAGTTTGCTGAAAATTTTTGTAGCTTCTTGTATCTGAAATGAAATGTTATGTGCTTCATCTCAGCATTCAATTTAATGTGTCTAAATCAGCTTGTGCATGTACCGTAATGCAAACATCAAAAATTATTAAATTGCTATGTTAAACAATAAAGATTGGAAATATATTTCTAAGACATTATATACGTATTTCAAAAAGACACAAATAATATACACTTATTGGTGTGTAGGGTCACCTTTAAACTGTACAGGGGCAAATTTTAACAATGATACTGCAATGTTGTTTTTTTTTCATTCAGGATTATTGTAATGAATTGATGACCTTCTACATTTTCAGAGATTATTTAAAGTCCAAACATTAAACACAGATGCCTACACACATTTGATATCCAGGAATTTATGATATAGAGATCAGTCTGAGCTAAATCAGATTATCGATGCTCCCGATGATTGATATGAAGCATTGAGGATCTGATTTTAATCAGATTGAATTGTATCTGACATTTACAAAATTAATTTTACAATACATATGTTCATTTTATGTAAGCTATATTTTAAAAACACAAGTGTTTGTCCTCGTAATGCAACTCTTTTTAAACTTCTGTCTGCTATTTATTATTAGTTTACATGGAAGTGCCTTGTAATTGGAGGGGATGAGAATTTTAACGAATACGATTGTGTAAAGTTTTTATCTGGCTGTCCAAGTGATGATTACAATAGTAGCGAAATCTATCTTCAATGTATTTATTTCTTCGCCAACTAATGTTTATGTTAACTCAAACCAATCTCTTTTGAAATCGTCGTAAAATTACAAGGCCTATTAGTGTCATTTATGTTACTGAAAAATAATATAAAAGGCGTAATAACGCTCCGTTAAAAGGCGTAATAACGCCACTTCAAAAGACGTTATAACGCGGAAAAGGCGTAATAACGAGAATAAATGCATTATAGCGCCTTTCTAAAGACAAGAAGAGTCCCAGGGGCCACATCGCTCACCCGAGCAACAAAAGCAAACAAAAGCTTTGGACCGTCTTAAGAGTATCAAATTAAAATAACTTATTAGAGTATATATTTTGATTTTCAAAGACTTTCAAATTTTTCTTAACATATTTTAAGTTAAACATTGAGTTGCAGTTGGTGTTTCAGATTTTGAAATAAGATCTTAAAAATTTTTTAGATTTTTTCCGATTAATTCACCCTAACTGTGACCCCAACTTAGCCCTGAGAATCATGATTTAATCAATTCTTTAAAAAAAAGTATCCTGCAAATTTAAGTCCACACTACCTTAGGATGCTTCCAGCAAATTTAAAGCTTTTACTGGTCAATTGGTATTTGAGAAGGATTAAAAAAAAAACAACTGTTCTCTATATATTCCTACGTAAAAATTCGAACCCCCCCCCCCCCCCGTTATGGTCCAACTCTACACCTGTGGATGATGATTTGAGCAAATTTGATTCTACACTACCTGAGGATGCTCCCACCAAGCTACATGTTTTCTGGTCAATTGGTTTTTGAGAAGAATTTAAAAGATTTTTCAATATATATTCCTATGTAAAAACTTGACCCCTTATTGTGGCCTCTCCCTACCCCTGGGGATTATGATTGAACAAATTTGACTCTACACTACCTGAGGATGCTTCCATCCAAGTTTTAGATTTTCTAACTAAATGGTTTTAGAGAAGAAGACTTAAAAAAGAATACCAACAAATTTTCAATAATTCAAAATCATCTCCCCCTTTAAAAAGGATGGCCCCACTATTAAACAATCTTGAATCCCCTTCACCCAAAAATGCTTTGTGCCAAGTTTGGTTGAAATTGGCCCAGTGGTTCTTGGGCCCGTTTCACTAAAAGGCGTACGCCCGGCGTAACCTTACACCTGGCGTAAATTCGGATTTAAGTCAAATATTTGGACTAAGGTTCATTTCACTAGAAGGCGTAACTTTGCGCCCGACCTAAGTTAAGCCCAAAATCTACGCCTAGCCAAGGGTAGTCGTAACTTTTGGCGTAAACATAAAATGAGTGCTAATTCTGTTGCTGAGAATATCGGTGCTGACCGTAATGTCAAATTGTACAATTTGTCATGTAAATTTGATCAACTTTATATGAAATTAATAAATATAGAGTTTTGATAGGTGGTATCAATTCTCGCATAGAAACATTCTTACCATGCTTTATACACATTATTTATATTTACACTTGCCATATACACGTTAAAACAACATATTTAGGCAAATAATCGATAGCTTTCATTCGATTATTTGTATTCAATAGCTTGATTTACGTTTCATATTTTTTATTAGATTGAGCAATGAATAATGCAGAAAATATACATGTATGATGTACATGTAGTCCAAGTGCAATGTGTAGCATTTTATTTTTTGCCCCAACTTCCACGCAAAATATGTGTGAACGGGATATTTTGAAATTTAAAACTCACTAAATAAATTTATTGGCTTTCATTTTTCCCCTTTTTTATTTCATATTTGATGACTGAAAGGTGTCAAGCTCAGGTAGTTAAAGGCAAATCACAAATGTATCTTTCAGTATTGTTAAAATGCAAATACTAAAATATGATGAAAGCTCAAACTGTGTTTCAGACTTGTCAAAAGTCCTTATTTTTTTTTTTTAAAAACTAGATAATGTATTTACCATCCAACCAATGCAAAACACTGACTCCATAATTTTTATTTGTAAGTTACATACATCTAATATATATTAAATTAAAATATTTATGAAGCCTTATTCAATATACTAAATATATATGTATGTGTACTTGGGCAGTTTATGTTGAGTTCACCATGCATCGGGCACATACATCTTTACCTTTGCTCGGACAACTTTGGTTAAACATTTACAAATAAACGTGCATGCACTTTTGTATTGTTTCATTTATTCCTGAATTAGAACTGATGAAATTTATTATTATCAAGAATTTGACTATCACATTGTCAAAGAAAAACCAATATATACATCGTAAAATACGCCATTTTTACAAATTTAGTTAGTAAACACAATTTAAACAAAAGTATAATTTGAATGTTCGGCATTTGAATGGACGAAGTGAAAATATACCCTATCACTTAAATAATTCGAAAAAACTAATTTCTGAAGCAAATTGTGTTAAAAAAATTAGCCTTGGAATTTCCTCAATTATTTCCTAGGTTATTTTTGCTCCACATAATACATTGACATAAGTCTAAATATCAAATTAATGAATATATTTATCCGAACCTCTGGTTTTTGGGGGTTTTTTTTATTTTTTTTATTTTGGTTATTGGTTTTTTTTTGGCATGAAATAAGAAAATTTCGTTATTTTTAATAATTACTGTATGGTTGTTCGATGTTTGCTTAATATAGTCCGATCCATGGTTAAATAGCTTATCACTGCATTA
>WFKH01003881.1:31808368-31818723 GCA_016163765.1 Magallana hongkongensis | reverse complement strand
TTTCTCCTATGATTTTTCTCAAATCGGCTGCTTATTATATCTACAATGGATTTTGTGACAGCCCTTAGGTGTCTCTAGCATATCCCAATAATCTTACGACTAATGACAAGGCCGAATTTAAGATTTTGTAGGGAGTATCAGAATATTCCTCAATTAAGCTCAGTTATATTGTTGCACTTTTAAGCTACGATAGCGTATGAATTAACATTTGCAACAATACTGGTCTACATGTTTGTGGACACTGAAGATTAATCTTATTTCTTCTTTAATCGCCAAAAGCGTACACTTGTTTGGGCATGTTAAAACATTACAAACCATATCGAGTAGCGTTTGTAGACCATCACACGGCCTTTATACCGCAATTGTAGTTCCTAAGACACTCGAAAAACATCGTATTCCTTGCAACACTGCGGATGTCTTAAGAATTACTCAAAGCGACTTATCAGTTACTGTGAACCTTCAATTAGTTACTGACAGAATTCCTTAAATAAATAAAAATGTAATGCAAAATAGTATTTTAAGAATGAAATGTAGGAAATTGTACAATAAAGAAATAAACACATTGATAACAAAAAGAATGCTTCACGATAACTCATTGAAAAATGAATATGCTCCAAATGAAGTTTGTTGCTTCTTGTTTCCAGTTTGTCGAATAAACTCTCTTAATACTTCAACGTTTACATTTACACATTTCTGTTTATTGAAGGGAACACTGGATGATTGTAATGATTGTTGTGAGCTGCCTATCAACAATAGCTGTACCAGTGGTTGTCATAATATGTATAAAATGTGGCTGTTGCAAAGTCCAGCAACGGGTACCTCAGACACGAAGTACATAATATATCGGCTTTCATTACAACTGTAAAGTTATTTCTTAATTCATGAAAAAACACTCCAAGGCCTCTATATATTAATAAAGCAACATAATCATTGATGATACTTTTATAATATCATTTTAGTTATTCAAAATGGTGGACAACAGATGTACCCTCCTCCTCCTTATGGATACAGTAACCCGGCTGACAACTCAGGAAGTCCTGGGAACCAGTTTAATTATGCAGGGACTCAGGGGTTCTCTCAACCCTTGCAAAACAACTATGGTTCTCCAATGGGAACATATAACACAGACGGAAAGTATTAATATACATTATATAACATAAAATCAATATTTAATTTACAAATGATAATTGTTTTGTTTTTATTGCTTTCTTTTATATTTTCTTGAGCATTGATGTCACAATGACGTCACAGTGGACTGTTTTTTATCACATCTTGCCTTCCTATTTGTTCAACCTCCTACTTTTGGGAGTATTGTTACTTTCATTACATGTAATATAAATATATATTTATGTATTTTCAAAATTATTGTTTTTAAGGCAGAATAAAAATTATTATGCATTATACATTGTTACTTTGTGTGTTGAAAATACTGTGCCGGATCTTTATTCAAGTACAAAAGTGAGATTTTTAGACCCATCTTAGGAGTAGTTTTTAGTTATATATATATATATATATACATTGATAGAACATAACGAGTTTATAATCACTTAAGTTTTAGTGTATCCCACCTGACCGGTGATATATTTAAATAAAAAAATACAAATCCCATGAAGAAGTGAAAATGCCTGTTGAAGAAACATTTTTCCTGTACAGGACGGATGAAATGCATGCAAATGATATAAATTTATTTATCATACAATTCATTAATACAACATTCAAAGTCAGCAGTATTTAACATGCTTCATCTGTCACTTTTTATACCTTTAGTTATTACAGATACATAAGGCTGCAGTTTATTTTTCTGTAAATTATACACACATTATTGAAAATTATTTATTTGTTTTTAAGAATAAAAAAGTTCGATCAATATCAAATTATAAAATGAATCTCTTTTCTGACCCATTTTTGACCCATTGCTGGACCAATTAAGATTGAATTTCCGCGGTGCCTAAGTGTACATATACATAAGGACAGTTTGACAGAGTATTTTTCTACCATTAATTATAACTTACAAAAATACACCAAATTGTCCGCCGTTTAGCATTTTCGCTTACAAAGGGGAACCTTTCGTTTTCATTTAAACAGACGGGAAACATTTCGATGTACCTGTATATAATTCATCTTTTTAAATTACATCCACTAAAACTCTTCGAAAAGATCATTTAATACAAATCAAAATTGTTACGGCTCCACTCTACACACGTGTTTTGGCAACAAAAAATTTTAAACTGGAGTTATTATTTCATAGTAGCAAGAGTTTCTGCGTTAAAGGCATTCGCTATGCATACAAAATAAAGAATCCATTAACATAAGCTATAATATTAACAACAAACCAGTAAGCCCTGCTTTTATAGAGATATTTTGCAATATTTCTTTGAATTGATAATGACAGAATACACACGTACTTGTTTTAAATGTTCGTTGTATGCAATTAACGGTGCTTCGGGCGAAGAGATCATATGGAAAAGAATTAGGAAATATGACGACAAGATTCGACAACATGGTACACATCGTAGGATGTACAATGATATATTTGCAATGAAAATTAGAAAATGGAGGGAGCAGGACCCTCTGGCTTGTCTATGGCATGTGAAAAACATTGAGCTTTTCCAGGATGCCATTATTAAGGGCATTGATCATCGGATCCAACCTAACAAGCAGCAGCCCTTTCGTAAGAAACATAAGTACTGCTACTCGTACAATAATCAAGGAACATGTAAAGAAGGAAGTCAGTGCCCCCACCCCCACGTGTGCCAGTACTGTGCTGGGAAACACCCCCGCAAACACTGTTCCAAACCCAGGCGCTTTAGCCCTAAACTGCAGCATTCAAAAGACAACCACAGACAAACAACGACCCAGCAAAGCAAGCAATAATTCGGAAATTGAAACTCCAGTTAAAGTTGCCCCATTTTTCCAATATTTGCAAGACTACAAACCAAATCTTATAAAATTTTTAACGGAAGGATTTACTTTTGGAATTAAAATTCCTTACACTAGACAACGTACCTTTCGGCTTTCAAAGAATTTATCATCAATCCATGGAAATGAACAGATTTTGTACCAAAGAATCGACCAAACACTTCGTGCAAATCGCATTGGTGGTCCTTTCACTCAAACCCCGTTTACCAATTTTCAAGTATCTCCTTTAGGATTAGTGCCAAAGAAGTCACCTGGGGAATTCCGGTTGATCCATCATCTTTCTTACCCTGAGGGAAACTCCTTTAATTCCAACATTCCCCAGGAGTTCTGCACAGTTCAGTATCAGTCTATTGATACAGCTATTGCTATTATTAAGCAGTTACGGAAGGGAACCTTATTCGCAAAGACAGACATGGAGAATGCCTACAAACAGGTCCCAATACACCCGGAGGACTATGACATTTTGGGTTTCATGGTAGATGAAAAATTTTACTATGACAAAACTCTTCCATTTGGTCATAGTTATTCTTGCAATCTTTTTGAAAAGTTTAGTACTGCCATACAATGGATTTTAGAAAACAAATTCTGTTACTCATTGTGTTCATATACTGGATGATTTTCTCTTTGTTGGCCCACCTCGTTCATCAACATGCTATAGTGCACTGATGGCGTTTTACACTTTGGCTAGAGATATTGGTTTCCCTATATCAAAGCGGAGAAAACTGTGTATCCGACTACAACTCTAACATTTTAGGCCTTGAATCGGACACACTAAAATTTGAAGTCAGACTACCTGCAGATAAACTTGAATCAATAAAGTCAGAAATAAGAAAATTTCAAAACAAAACGACAGCTTCACTCCAAGAACTCCAATCATTGATTGGGTTGCTAAATTTTGCTTGTAGGGTAGTTCGCCAGGAAGACCATTTTTACGGCGAATTATTAACCTTACAATGGGTCTTAAGAAGCCCAAGCAACAGAAAAGATTAGATACCGAAGCTATTGCGGATCTTAAAGCCTGGGCAATTTTTCTCGAAAACTTCAATGGCAAAGCCTTTTTCCCTTCAGGAATTTCTCATTCTTCGTCCTCACTTCACTTATTCACGGATGCCAGCAACATTGGCTTTGGCTGCACATTTGGTAGGAAATGGTTCTTTGGGAAATTTGAGCCGCAATGGCTCAATTATCACATTTCTGTTCGTGAATTCCTACCAATTGTTATAGCATTTGAGACTTGGGGTTCCACTTTCCAAAATACCTCAGTTGTACTTCCCTGTGATAATTCCGCCGTGGTTCAAGTCATTACCAAAACCTCATCTAAAGACACAAACTTGATGATAATGATGATGCGACTGATGGTTTTATCACTTAAAAATAATATTCATTTTTCTGCTCGTCATTTTCCGGGAGTCTATAATACAGCTGCTGATATGCTATCTCGTTTACAGGTCACTCAGTTCAAGATGCACTTTCCTTATATGGATCAAGATCCAACCCCAGTACCTCAAGACTCCCTGCGCCTTTAAAACAAGCTGAAGACCAACTTTTACGTACTTCTCTGTCAGACTCCAGAATAAAAGCATACAAATCTTCCTTTAACACCTACCATAATTTTGTGTGTTCCTTTTTTCGGAACCAGCAATGTTTACCACCTTCGATGCACCATTTGTCTGCCTTCCTTGCCCATTGTTATCTGAAAGGTCTGGCAGCTGCAAAAACACGTACATTGGTATCTTCCCTTAGTTTTGTGTTTCAACTGGGAAACTATGCCGATATCACACAGCCCTTTATTTGTAAAAAGATGCTCCAAGGTTTCCAGAAATCTAAACCATCAAGAGATGCAAGACTTCCTATTACACCTTCAATTTTGATGAAAATAACAAGAGCACTTCAATACACCACCAAATCTATGTTTATTAGGAAATTGCTTCAAGCCATGTTCATTCTTGCATTTTGCGCTTTCCTAAGTATCGGAGAAATAACAAAGACATCAAGCTCGGCACAACACTTCCTTCTGTTTCAAAATGTGACTTTAGCTTCACTACACAACAAAAACTACATTGACATTACGATACCACATTTTAAACACTCAAAATCAAACAACACCACTTTACGCATTTGTGAGAATTCATCCAATTCCCAACTGTGTCCATATCGTTCTTTGTTAGACTATTTTAATCTCAGGAAACACACCACAGGATTAGACCCACTTTTTTCTTTCATGGATAACGCTCCGGTATCCCGCCAGTATTTTACACAACAACTAAATGGTGTCCTTTCATTTTGTAATCTGAACTTGCATCGGATCCATACACATAGTTTTCGGATTGGAGCAGCTAGTACAGCAGCTGCTTTAGGTTATTAAGAGTTACAAATACAAACCATGGGTAGATGGCATTCATCAGCTTTCAAGAAATATGTCAGAATTCCAACCCTTCAAATAAACTCTTTACAATAACCCTTCTTTTAATACTTATCTCCAGAATATACACATTTAATGTTCAACCATCAGACAGGGGCTTATGGTTGAATGGTTATTTAGCAAAAGCTACATAAACTTTCATTTCCCATCAGACAGGGGCTGAGGGCAAATTTAACAGGTGCTATTATTTTACCATCAGAGATATGATTAATATGATTTATGATTTATAAGTGGTGCATGTAATGGAAAGGGCATGCAAAAGAAATTAGTATATTATAATACAATTACATGAAATAATATTTAGTGTCAGTATTGAACATGATTCATCAGTCTCGTTTTCTTCTTAAGATAAAAAATAAGGCTGATGTTTATTTGTCCGAAATTCATACACACATTATTGTGAGTTATCTGCTTGTTTTCATGATTAAAAAGGTTCGATCAATATCAAAATATAAAATGAATCTATTTTTGACCCATTACTTGATCAATAAGGATTGACGTACCGCCGTTCAAAATTGTGCACATATAAAAAGGCAGTTCAACAGAGTATTTTTTAGCATAAAGTGTAACTAACAAAAATATACCAAACTGTCCACCTTTTAGCATTGCATTTCTTTTACAATGGTGAACCTTTTGTTATCATTTAAACAGGCAGGAAGCATTTCTATGTACCTGTATATTTTCTCAAATAAAATGAAAAATGTTGAAATTTAATCAGTCTGAAGCATTATAATTCATTCGTACAGTTTAAACTATTCTTAAGTTTCATCGAGTTTCGTTTTTCTTTTTACTGAAGATTTAAAAAACGCTATTGTGAATTATTCACGTAAATCTATAAATATGTATTGTACATATTCTCTTTCACGTAAAACAGCATACTTTTTTCATTGTTACAAAATACCACACCAGTTAAAAAGCTATGTATAACACAAGGTAGTATCACACACTTTAAAAGTGGACATTTAAATTTTACAATAGCTCTGACTTTGTATTGATTGCACATAGTTGAGTACATATATTGTTAATCAGAGATAGCGATAAACATGCCCTTGTAAAGTAAGTGTGCACTATACGATTTTTTTTAAAGTGACATGATTGTTTATTTCGTCTGGTACATTAAGTATGGCTCATCTTTTTTTTTTTAATTGTTTTAAAACAAAATCAGTATTTTGATGACGTACTTTTTTCTTTATTTCCAACGTGAACACTATTTCATCGAAGATGTGACCTATTTGTTTTCATTATTTTTTATTAGAACAGAGATAATAATAGCCCTCTTATATACATTTTTTGTAAAAGGTCATATACACCGAGTGGATTTTTTATGGATACAAATATATGCCTATCAAAAAATATAATATAGGAAAAAGTATGTGTCGTTCTCAAATTTGTGACTTTAACAAATGAAAATGGGGTGGATATGGATAATTTTATCAACTATTCGAAAACAAATTAAACAGTGAAATGTTCTGTTTAAAATAATATTTTAAATTCTTATCACTTGACACAGAAAGATGTTTAAAGCCATGGGCTACATGTACATTTATATTTGAATATGTAAGTAAAGAAGAATAGAACGTCTAACATTGTATAATTAACGATGCAAAATCATATACAATTTGCTTGCGTCAAAAGCTGGCACTGTTTGACGACTATTAAAAATTTAGTGATTTTGCATCTCTTACGCTGGCATGTCATTAATTCTGTGTGACTAGGTTCTAAATATGTCTCACTATTATCGATCTGATAAACTCCCCCTTATGTATCTGTAGATATTTTTCCTTCCATACATGTACATGTATTACTACACGATCAGAAGAGTTATCATGGAACATACAGTTCTACCAGTTGTTAACTAAAGCTAGTCAAGGTTAACTTTTAAATTAAAAGGTAATTTTGGAGGACCTGGTTGATGTTTAACTTTTTATTATCTGTATGTGACAGATGTGACAAACGTTGCATCTGCAAGAAAAAATATTTAAAATACGGTTGGTGATAAGTATACAGATAAGAAATTTGCATTGTAGTATATAGGTGCATGCACATTGAAATTCTGTTTTAAAGTTATGTATATCATTAGGCTTTTGAACCATAAAACAGAATAAAAAGTTCATTGGTACAGTGCATGTTTCAACACGCTGCAATTGTAATCAGGACGGCAAAGTGTCAGTGCAGTATATCGATTTGTTAAAAAATCATTAGGCATTACAGAATTGTTCTATATCCCGGTTTATACAAGGTAAGCAAAACTGTCCAATATATTAATAGCTGACAAATTGAGTATCCTTTAACAACTTGTAATGATATACATGCATAAAAGCAGCAGTTGAAATATACAGTTATAGTTCGTGTCTTTTAAATAAGCTATTTTGATCGATAATCATCTTAAAAAAAAATTTTCTTGTAAATAGAGTTTTCTATTTCTACAGAAAAATTTTCATTTATTTATTAAAATAGAAATATTTATAATAATTAATGAAAACAGTACAATGCAAACATTTTAAATTTTTGACAGCATTCACAAACGTTTATTTATGCATCGCAATGAAATATATGTTTATGCATGCTGTGACTGAAACCGAAAGTAGGCTTACACTAAATTAAACGTAATTGTAAAATGCAAGCTCTTATATTGTTTTTAACAATATAACCCTGTAACATAACAACATTGTTATTGAAAATTTGTTCCGATTTTTTTCTGACGAATAATTACTATATCCATATCTGGAAAGGCAGTACATGTTACTGTGTAAACCATTGGGGCTTTTCCCTTTTTACGTAATAACCGTCATTTTCAATGATAAAAATAACTTGTGAATTCCCTTCATGTTCAAATATTGTTCGAGAATTCTTTGTAAGATTTTGCCCTAACCTTAGGACCTGAATTGTTTTGGTGGGTTATGTACAGGCTAAAATACGATATTTATTCATATAACTCAATTAACTTACGTATAGACAACGTGTGAATTACAATATCATACAAAGAATAATAACATTATAAATATGATATAAATTTCCAGCATATATTGCATTGTCTGATAAATTTTTACTAAAACGTTTGTAAAAGTAGACACTTCTATTTTTGAATATTTTTTTCCCCCATACTAATAAATTCTAATCATTTCTTATGTGTTTTTATCAAAACTTGACCAGAATTCAATCATAGAAAAAGCAATTACATTGAAGATAGAGATATTGGTCATTCTGAGTATTTAATCACCAAAGGGAATTAACGCTTATGAATTTCTATTTCTTTGATTTTTCGCACTTAATTCAACATTGTTCCCATGTTTTACACTTTATCCTTTAGTTGAACTTTGTAAAAAAAAAAATGTACAAAAATGATGACAGATATTTTTTTAAACAATATTGTATAATTATGAAAAACATAGATGGATTTGACAGCAGGCACAGACTATACAAGTCCTCTCTATGATATGATTATCATAACAGTTTTTGTATCATTCAATGTTATTGAGACAATTACAAACTCCTAATCAGTAGGTAAAAAGTGTTTGATATAATGAATAAACATAAGATCATCATATTGTAATCAAGTGAATAGACACAATTTCTATACAGAAATTAAAAGTACTCTTCAATGCAAAGTATATCAATTAAAATACATGAATATATAGCTTTTTCTTTTATTTCGTCGTGTTTAATACCTTATAATTATCATTTCAGTGCTTGACAGAAGCGGATATGGGTCCATTTCAATTTTTACTGCTTATGATTATTGTAATCACTGCAGCAAAGGTACAAGTTTGAGTTTTTCTTTCAACATTAGGTACATGTAGTAAACGAACATGGCATTAAAAATATATACTAGATACATCAAAAGCAATTTAAAATGTAGGAAAAAAAACCTTATTTTAGTTTAGCCAAGGAAAGATACAACTAATAAATGTTTAATTATCTTCATTTAGATATTAATGAGCAAAGAGTTTAATGCCTGCAAGTTGCCTCAATTTAATTTCAATTAAATTAGTTCTATAACTGACTCTTCATGGGCTTAATTTTGAATTTGGTTTGGAATTATATTACATTATAGGTGTACGTTTGTAAAGCCAAGCAGCAGATAGACATAAGAACAAAATATATGTTAAAGTGCTAACATTTTGACTTCAACACATCAGCAAAATAAGTTATCGTCAGCCATACTTTGATAATTACAGAAGTTCTGTGTTATTTCTATAAATAGATATATTTTAGAAAAACAAAATTTTTAAACATAAAATATATACGTCAAATGGTATTATAATATTTGCTAACAATGATAAAAAGATACAGTTTGCTATGTAGAAATATTAAAATATACCACGAAAAATACACAACGTTTGTCAATGCGGACCATCTTCCAACTATTCCTATGAATTAATTTTAAAATGACATCTAAGAAAAGAATAATTTAATAGAAAACCATCCTACATAAATAAATATATATATTTCTTTAAAAAAATTAATAAAAGTAATGATTTCATATCTTCTGTAAAAAATGTAGTTTGTAACTATATAATAAACAATGTTGACCATCTTCTATCCTATATTCTAATCTTATATTAATCAAAATCCAAGTAGCTACTTCTTTTTTGTCAGTTAAACCAAAGACAATTTATATTGGTGTGGTCGTAATGGACATAATATGTCAATCTTTGTAAAGCTTTTGTTTACCTTTACATTAAACATAAAAAAAATTAAATAACTTGATTTAACTTTAATATGTATTGATATATGCTATTAAAGGCTTTACTCAATTGTCCAATAATTGTAAAAAGTACAATATATGAATCAATTGCATATATCTGGTCTTTTATTATGCAAGCAAAAATCTGTTGGTCATATATTGTAGTGAAAGCGCGATATAAGTTTTGGAATTTGTGTCCGATCCCGTAGTAGTTAAATACAATTAAATATGTACAAACCACGCTTTGTTAGCTCAGTGTTGCGGATCAAAGAAATGATTTCAATTTACTATCTCAACGTGAACTTTGTTCAATGTTTTTGTTGTCAT
>WFKH01003881.1:31789041-31806079 GCA_016163765.1 Magallana hongkongensis | reverse complement strand
GAAATGAGTTTAAAATTTTTAAAAATTTAAATTTCATCCCATCAATTCGAAAAAGATTTCATCAGACGCAGAATTGCAAGCGCAACTTGGATATCATGTTTTAAAATAAGTCTGAGGTTATTTTAACACGATTTAAATGAGTTTAAATTTTTCAAAAAAATTTAATTTAATCCAATAAATTCGAAAAAGATTTCATCAGACGCAGAATTGCAAGCGCAACTTAGATATCATGTTTTAAAATTAGTCTGAGGTCATTTTAAAACGACTTAAATGAGCTTAAAAAAATTTTTAAAATTTAAATTTCGTCCAATCAACTCGAAAAAGATTTCATCAGACGCATAATTGCAATCCAAACTTAGATATCATGTTTTTAAATTAGTCTGAGGTCCTTTTAAAACGATTTAAATGAGTTTAAAATTTTCAAAAATTTTTAAATTTCATCCAATCAATTCGAGAAAGATTTCATCAGACGCAAAAATTGCAAGCGCAACTTAGATATCATGTTTTGAAATTAGTCTGAGGTCATTTTAACACGACTTAAATGAGTTAAAAAATTTTAAAAAAATTTAAATTTCGTCCAATCAACTCGAAAAAGATGCCATCAGACCCAGAATTTAACATTCCTTAAATATTCAGTATTATATCTTTTATCGGTATTAAGGAGATGCGTTGAGTAAAGAAAATTCGTTGCAAAAAAAAACTAGATGCGATCTCGTTGCGAGCAACGAGTGGGTCTTCCGTCCAATTTTTCATCAGATGCAATGAGATGAAATTATTGACTGAGATATAAATCTGTCTGATGTGATGTTAACTCGATTTAAATGAGTTTGAAAATTTGAAAATCCTATAATTTATCCAATGATTTTGAACAAAATGTTACTTGACGAAGAAATGCAAAAGCATTTCAAAACTCATGTTTAAAAATCATTATGAGGTCATTTTAACACGATTTTAATGAATTTTAAATTTAAAAAAAATATAAATTACATCCAATCAATTCGAGAAAGATGTCGTCAGACGCAGAATTGCAAATGCAACTTAGATTCTTTGACTTTAAATTCGTCTGAGGTCATTTAAACACGATTTTAATAAATTTTTTTTTTTTTCAAATTAGACTTCATCCAATCAATTTGAGAAATATGTCATCAGACGCAAAACAGCAAGCGCAACATAGATATAATGTTTTAAAGTTAGTCTGAGGTCATTTTAACACGATTTAAATGAGTTTAAAATTTTTAAAAAATTTAAATTTTATCCAATCAATTCGAAAAAGATGTCATCAGACGCAAAATTGCAAACGCAATTTAGATATCATGTTTAAAAACTAATCTGAGGTCATTTTAATACGATTTAAATTAGTTTAAACAATTTTAAATTTAAATTTCATCCAATCAAATGGAGAAATATGTTATCAGACGCAGAATTGCAAGCACAATTTAGATAGCATGTTTAAAAATTAATCTGAGGTCATTTTAACACGATTTAAATAAGTTTGAAAATTTTGAAAAATTTAAATTTCATCCAATCAATTTGAGAAAGATGTCATCAGAAGCAGAATTGCAAGGGCAACTATTATATCATTTTTTAAAATTAATTTGAAGTCATTTTAACACGATTTTAATAAATTTAAGATGTTTAAAAAATTTTAATTTTATCCAATCAATTCGAGAAAGATGTCATCAGACGCAGATCTGTAAGCTCAACTTAAATATCATGTTTTAAAATTAGTATGAGGTCATTTTAACACGATTTTAATAAATTTAAAATTTTTAAAAAATTTAATGTTTTTCCAATCAATTTGAGAAAGATGTCATCAGTCGCAGAATTGCAAGCGCAATTTAGATAGCATGTTTTAAAATTAGTTTAAGGTCATTTTAACACGAATAAAATTAATTTAAAATTTTTGAAAAATTAAAATTTCATTCAATCGATTCGAGAAAGATTTCATCAGACGCAGAATTGCAAGTGCAACTGAAATGTCATAGTTTAAAATTAGTCTGAGGTCATTTAACACGATTTAAAGAAGTTTAAAATTTTTGAAAAATTTAAATTTCATCCAAAAAATTCGAGAAAGATGTCATCAGACGTAGAATTGCAAGCGCAACTTGGATATAATGATTTAGAATTAGTCTGAGGTCACTTTAGCACGATTTCAATGAGTTTAAAAATTTAAAAAAAAATAAATTTCATTCAATTATTTCGTGAAAGATGTCAACAGACGTAGAATTGCAAGCGCAACTTAGATATCTTGTTTTAAATTAGTCTGAAGTCATTTTAACACGAAATGAATAAATTTAAGATTTTTTAAAAATTTAAATTTCATTCAATGAAAATAAAATAGATGTCCGATTTTTGAATATATGAGTTAGAAACCCATCATTTTAAATGTAAGCAAAAATGAGTGAAAAAATTTTGCGGCACTCGGGGCTTGAACCCGGGTCGCCTGGGCACATGTCAACGACTCTAACTACTGAGCTACTCGGGCTCTCGATTCAGGACTTTGATCCTTAATAACACGAAAATGCGTTGATCGATTTTAGAACAAATTACATATTCTGAATCAGTAAAAGGGTCACTATCAATTGCAAAAAATTTCAAAGAAAAATATTTAAAAAAAAAAAAAGTTGAAAAATTTGATTTTTTAAATTTCCTACCGGTGACGACCGAAAGTGACGGCTGACATTCTCTTGACCAAGGTGCACCAGAAAAACGGTAGATCTACCATCTCTAAAAATTTCAGCCCTATATCTTTACTCGTTTTTGAGAAACCTGACAGACAAAATTGACAAAATCGTAAACGGATGATTTCTTCCGACCGGAAGAGTATTTTCAAAAATTAAAAAAAAATATCAGCTTTAGAGAAAAACACTTTAACATTGAAAATTTGGACGAAATCCAACCAGCCATCTCCGAGAAATCGTCTGCACAAAATCGGTAAGAAAAAAAAAGAAGAAGAAAAGTAAAAAAGAAACAATAGAATAATAGAAAGGTCTTCCGCTGAAGACGGAAGACCCGTAAAAGTGAAAAAGAAACAATAGAATAATAGAAGGGTCTTCCGCTGAAGACGGAAGACCCTAATTAGAAATATTTTTTTTTTGTTTAATATACCGATCTTTTCTGATCAACATCAGCCGAAATGTGTTTATTTGTATTTTACTTCGTTTATTTGTTAAGGCCCCTCAAAACAGGGTGGTAAATCTGTCAAATTAGACATGAAAGGACTCATAACACAGTATGAATCATATATCAACCAATTAGATAATATTTCTACAGTTTAATGCAAAGATATTCAACAAGAGGCCTACAGGCAATTACGGTCACCCGAGTACCATGGCTCTTAGACTGACCGGTGAGAGGGTCTCATGATTGCATTTTTGGTCTTTTATTTATTCATAAAAGTGGGGGGGGGGGGGGGGGGGGGGGGGGGGAGAGAGAGATAGGCAAGAGTCGGAAGAATCTGGGATAATTTAGCTCCAGGCGCCAAAAATTGTAAACTTTTGGTCAAAAGAGACCATCAGGCCTTTTATGGTCAATATTTTATAATATTCAGTTTTTAATTATTTATAATGCACACACCATGCATACAGTTTATTTCTACATGCATACAATGCACAGGAAGTTAAAGAAGATTTCCTAAAAAATGGTGGCAATAATTTACTGATGATAGAGAAAATCGATGTGAATCACACGTGGGTCACCGACGACGTCGATACATATGTAAGCATAACTTACAAAACCTTTGAAGTTACACGTCTCAATAGCCTAGACCGTCTCTCTATGCCAGCAGATATTATGACCGGCTACTAGAATAAACTTGTTGTTATCGTGAATGTTGCAAAATAACTTCGTCGGTCTGGAAATTTTGTTTGAAATATGAAAACCTCAGCCAACGCCTCGGCTTTTATATTTCAAAAATTTACCGACATCGGAGGTTATCCTGCAACATTAACAAAAATCGTACTTTATTTCTTAAACATGAAACATTTAATGCTACACAATTTGCAATGAATTTCTTCAAAATATTCTTAAAGACAATTGAATACACACACCTCCTTTTCTATCAAATAGTCTGAAAGGCTTACAAGTTAATTCATGGGGAAAATATTTCAGATATAATTAAAGGACGGTTTTCCCTTGAGAATTTTGTCGAAATAAAGACGGACATTTCGTGTCACCGGACATAACGTGACGATTTAAAAAAAAAAGGGCGGACATTTTGTGACGGCCGATATAATGTGGCGGCGGACAAAACGTGACTCAATAATTTTGAAAAGAGTCAATAACAAGGTCTATTGCCTTATTGAGAGAGGTAAGCTTGAATGCATTTGTAATCTCCCCTCCCCTTAAAAAACGACGCCGGTTTCTTGACCCACCCTCAAACCAACCTGGGATGTAAAACCTCTAACTACTTTTTAAGGATGTATAAAAAAAAATTCCGAAAGCATTTCTAATTATCTGATGTTAAAGAATTTGTGCCACCCCACCCACACCCCCACCAACCTATAAAAAAAAGTCTTTTCTCAAAATCAATTAAGTATAAACAATAATTAACCCCCGGTACATGCTTGTTTAATATACATGTACTCTCCTATTCGTACACCATTTAGGGTTTTGAAAATATAAAAAAATAGATTGGAATTGGTTTGTATTGTTTAATATAATATCTTTTGAAACCTTTTGTTTGTGTATTGTATGTGTAAATGCTTTGGTTAGCCCACATCTCCTCCGGACTTCGAGCCTGTTCCTACCTATATAATACCATTTGATATTTGAACATTTATGTAACTGCTGTAAGATTTCCGATCGGATTTTAAAATTCCATGGGAGTTTTGTTCAAATCCTATCGGAATTTAAAGTCCTATTGGAAGTTCTTTTATTCGGGAAAGAAATCTTTTGCATCCTATAAAAAAATGTTTTTCCACTGGGAAAACTTTACATTCCTGTAAGAATTTGTATTTAAAAGGTATACGTCTATAACAAAAGTGGTTATAAACTCTTTAAGCAATGGTCTATCCTAGGGCATATTTAAATTTTTCTATGCATGCACCGTATGCGCCGTAGACGGGTGCAAAAATGCCACCTTGGCACTGGCATAATTATCCGGCACGGTGTTATATATTACATGGCTTCGAGGGCGACATAATGTCTTTCAGCACTGCAGGGATTTCCTGTCACCTCGAGGCAAATATTCTGGTATTGTCGCCCGAGAAAACATGTAATATATGTTATATTACATTTTTAAACAAATCAAAGCAGTTTACGAACGCATTTATTTCTTTAACAAGTGTCTTTTTTTAAAAACATGTTCATATTTTACAAATCAATGTAAAATATTTAAAAAGTCGATCAATGCTTGTTAGTTTCAATAATTAAATAATAATAATGTTGCTGTATTGGGGCTGGCTGAAATATCGGAAGGTTATTAACATTTCCCCGTTTCAAGATGACGTTTGTTGTCTTTAGCACGCTCACGCTTGAGTTTATTACTGTCATTGTATTTATCAATGTTTTCTAATCAATTAAACAAGTAAAGGATCTCTGAATTTAAAACAAATTGCAGATGTTTTCCTGACATTTTGATTTTCAGGGAACTGTAATCTTACGTTTGCTTAGCAACTGGCTCAATGAATTTCGAACCGACGTAATATGCAGAATAATTAATCGCGAGGGTGATATGACAGTTTCGGGAGGGCAATATAACTATTTCCTGTGAAATATAAATGTTTCCAGAAGGGCAATATAACTGTTTTCGGCGTGATTGAGCTGTTTTGGGGCATAGTATAAAAGTATCTCATTTGTGACATAACGAGAAAACTTATTCAAAAATGTTACGTAAGTTATACACATGTAACATTTTTAGGTCACCTGAGTCATTTAAGTGACCTATTGCAATTGGTCTTCGTCCTTCGTCGTGCGTCTGTGCGTCGTCCGTAGTCCTTCGTGCGTTAACAATTTTACATTAATTTTTAAGTCTTAAAAACTACAAGGCCTATTATGACCATTTTTGGTGTGAAACATCTCTAGGATAAGAGGAATCTAAATTGTGAAATTTAAGACCTTACCACCCCCAGGGCCTCATGGGCGGGACCGAATATGCAAAAAAGGCCAACTTTTCAAATACCTACTTCTCTTCTCCAGCACGTGAAGGGAAAAACTAAATGCATAGTTATGATGTCCATAAAGCCCTCTACCAAAATCGAGAAAGTCCTTGCATTTTGGTCAGGGGTTCAGACCCGAGGGTGGGGTCAATATGGCCATTTAGTGAAAGTGTTAATTAAATCTTAGAGAATCTTCTTCTCTAGTTCCATATATATTTTGAAAAAAATAAATGCATGGTTATGATGTCCATGGAGCCCTATACCAAAATGGTGAAATTCATGACCCCTGGGTCAGGGGTTCAGACCCTAGGGCGTGGCAATCATGGCCATATAGTGAAAATATATTAAATTTTAGAAAATATTCTTCTTTACTCCCATATATATTTTGAAAAAAATAAATGCATGATTCTGATGTCCATGAAGCCCTCTACCCAAATTGTGAAATTCATGACCCCTGTGTCAGGGGTTCAGGTTCTGGGGTGGGGCCAATCTTAGAAAATCTTCTTTTCCACTTCCAGATAAACTAAATGCATGGTTATGATATTCATGAAACCCTCTCTCTAAATTGAAAACTTTAAGCCGTGGGATAAGAGTTCTGGACCATCGGGTAGGCTAATATAGCCACATAGTGAAAATGTATTGATTTAATAATATTTTCCTCTGTACTATCAGTCGTGGGAGATAGCTAATTGTATTGTTATTATGTTCTTAATGTCCTGTTCTTAAATTGTGAACGTCGCGGCCCATGGGCAGAAGTGGAAGCGTTTTTTATTTTGGAAGGGGGATGACAAATATATATTTAAATGAACGAATCGCAAACTTTGATTTCACGAAACTCTTTACGTTTGATAAGCTACTGGCTTTTATAAATTTTGAAACCGATGTAATTAATATGCAGAATAATTGCACGCAAGAGTAATATAACAGTTTCGGGAGGGCAATATCATACAAATACATGTATTGACTGGGGTTGAAGGTAACATTGATTATATTAGCCCCCGAGGGACGAAATATTGCCCGACGCGAAGCGGAGTTCAATATATTCGTCCCAAAGGGGCTAATATAATCAGTGCTGCCCAAAAACACAGTCAATATTTGTTATATGAAGAAACAAACCAAAAATGAAATAAGGGTTTGAAAACAGATCACCGTAATTTTCTAAACTCAACATACAATATCAATTCACGGATTCAATTTTGTCTGTCGGCATCAGACAGTCGCATGATATCTGATAATATTCCAACGCCCGTAGGAATTATGCTACGAATGATCTACCTGATATTTCAGAAATCCTTGTATTCGTTTTGATAGCGAACCGTCGCATTGCGCCTCCGTTGTTGACTTGCCTTCTGATTGCCTATTATGACGCAAAAATGTTTTTGACTCGCTAAGATCTATTTACGTCACCGTTTACGAATCAACGAATTAGTAGTGATTAATTGAAATAAAGGGAATATTCTCTAGATATATTTTTTCTAGCCGGTCAATATAAAAAAAATAATTATTGACCGGTCAATATTTTTAAGACGAGCTAATATAACAATTATTGACTTTTCATCTGTAACGGGATTTCCCGGCAATAAAAGAAGACAGTCAGATTTCTTTGATGATGTTATGATGTTATATTTGTAAAGACTCTGTAATATAATATAATATAATAAATATAACATAATTGTATAATATCAAGTCATAAAATACATTTATACATTATTACGATAGGATTATCTTTGAATACATTTTCATTGAAATATACACATTTCATTATTCCCATATACATGATATAATTTAAATTCTGTCCAAAATCATTGACACAATGTAGGGAAATAACTCTTACCAATTTTTAACATACAAGAGTTATCTTTCTTTTACAATAAAATATTAAAATATACAATTATTAATCATACCAATTTATGGAATTGAGTCCGGTTCCAAACACCGTACAATAAATCTTCTACTTATGATGTTAATTCATCTGAATATTAAATATATATCTAAATACATGTTCGTTACATATATTTCATATTCACAATATAAAACACTTAAACATTTCCTTAGAAATATTTACTACTATATATTAAGCTGTATTTACAAAGGTTGTCCATCAGATTTATCTTTATCTGATATTTAATTGATGAATACACTTTTACTTATCAGATTTATCTACATCTGATATATACAATATTTACAAAGTAATTCCTTCTAAATTCTTAATCCTGGTAGTTCATATTATGAACTCATCTTTCTATAATGATAGAAAATGGTTAAAATAGAAACTTACAATGTCTAGATGTCTTCAGGTCTTCAGAATGAAATATTGTAAGAATCATGAAGTATAAACTTCTCTGTTCAAAATCTGAGAGTGATCTACCTGAATACTATTCACAAGACAATGAAAACTCTACACCAATAAAACCCGAGAATTTTCAATACCAACCAATGAATGTAAAATGTTTGAATGTGTGTGTGGATCTAAAGGGGTGGAAAGCTCTAAGTAAATACCTTGTTAGTAGAATAAAGAATTAGAATTTATTTCATTTTAATTTCACAAACTTTTATTTAGTACTAATTTAAAAATCATATATTTTAGTTTTATTTATTACTTTTTAATTAAAACACATCTACTACACATCTATATAGAGTTATATAGTTAGAATATAGGTCTGAATATAACATAACTATTAATTTAAGGAATGAATTTAATAGATACCTATTTTATACAAATACAAAATTGATTGGGGTAGTTTACGCTTAATAAACCACGGGGTGGTTTAGAAAAAAGCGTAAACTGTTCCAACTCATTTTATATAAGTATAAATTGGGTAGCTATTGATTTCATTCCTTAAAATTTAGTGTTTTGCTAGATTAAAACGTTCATTTGACCTGCTAGATTAAAACGTTCAGATGATTTTTAAAATCACATTTAATTGTACAAAATTCAAACATAACATCAGGCGGATTGAAACGTTTTTTACCTTAGTCTTACTGTGACGTGGGCAACATTCTTTATACGATATAATTGTGATGTATGATTCAGCAATTTTCAGGGTATAGGGATAAAATTATCTCGTTTGTGACATAACAAGAAAATTTATTCAAAAATGTTATATATAAGTATAATATACTTCTATGCCTAGAGACCCTGTAGTATGCGACGGCATGACTAGGTTAAAATTCTTCCTCGAAAGCAAGTTTTTTTTTTTTGGCTTGCCTAGATGGCCGAGTAGTTAGCGCGCTGGCCGCTCACTGCTAGAAGAGCGGGTTTCCCGGGTCTACAGTTCAAACCGGCCGATACGGAAATTGAATATGGTGCATACGTGTTAATATATTCTGATATTTGATTTTCTCTGTGCTTCATATATCTCATTTCTTCATTAAGGGCAGGTATTATTAGTTACATGGTTTGTAGTTGACCTAATATGGTTTATAAGTGGTCAGTAAATTCCCATACTGACAACATATAAACCATATGAGGTCAACTACAAACCGTGTTACGATTATATCTTCGTATTCAGAGAAACAGGAATAAAGAAAAAAAAAAGTTTATCTATGGCGTCACAGTGATCTCGCGTTATATTTCTTGTGCGTGTTACGTTATTTAAAAGTACTCGCTATTTCAGTGTAAATTGCGATCCATTGGCTGATTAGTTTTTGTTTTAATTTTTTTAATGCCAACTTTGATGTCATATCGATCCAAGGTAGCTATTGTGCAAATAATTTAGATAAAATTATTATTGTTATCAGAACCATATTATTTGTATAAAATAAATTTTAAAAAAAACTTAAAAATTAAACAGTTAAACAAATCTATCATGTATAAGTTTCATATGGTCAAACCGTTAAATGGGAAATTACACACATACTGAGGGAGAATTCATACCTACAACGTATAATAAACAAATTTAAAAATAAACCAAAAATATATCTCATAAGGTATTTTTTGCTCACCTGAGCTGAAGGTTCGCGTGAGCTTTTCTGATCAAAATTTGTCCGTTGTCTGTCGTCCTCGTAGTTGTTGTTGTCATAAACTTCTAACATAATGGGATTCAAGTTTGTTCAAATAAAAGGCCACGCCTTCTTTAAAGCGGTGATAAATTAGAACTATTGAAAATTTATTGGTATTTTTCAAAAATCTTCTTCTCAAAAGCCATTTGGCCAGAAAATATGTAACTTGTGTGGAAGCATACTCAGGTAATGTAGATTTAAGTTTGTTCAAATCATCATTCCCACGGGTAGGGTGGAGCCACAATGAGGGGTTACCTTTTTACATACGAATATTTAGAGAAATTTTATTTTTAAAATCTTCCTGAAAAACCAATAGGACAGAAAAGCTGTAACATGAGTGGAAGTATCTCAGGTTGTGAAGGTTCAAGTTTGTTCAAATCATGATCCCCAGGGTAGGTTGGGGCCACAATGGGGGGGGGGGGGGGGGGGGGTGGTCAAATTTTTAATTAGGAATATATAGAGAAATATCTTTAAAAATCTTTTTCTCAAAAACCAATTGGCCATGGCCAGAAATGATGTGACCTGTGTGGAAGCATCCTCTAGTAGTGTATATTATTCAGGTTTGTTTAAATCATGATCCCCGGGGGTAGTGTAGGGCCAATCAACAATTTCTGAAGAAAATTAATATTCAGAACGTCTAAAATTTTCTATAAAGTGGTTTTCCTGAGATTTCGACCCTTTCATATTTCGCCCATTTTTCATGGTTTTTCAGCTTTTTAAACCTCCCCCAGCTAATTCCCTGCAAAAATTGCTTGTTATGACAAAATTAAAGGGTGTACGTTGCACGTGGTGGACAGATATTAAGCAGTTCACAAACTTATCTAAAAATAAAAGATTAGCAAGTTAGCGCAGTTGGCTGTAAATTAAAATAAGAGAAAGAAAGTCGATTAATAGGAATTATTCTTTTATATCCTTTGCTTAATCTTGTCTCTGTTTTCCTTGTTTCTAAACTAAAGTGATCATGAGAAAATGATGCAAAAAGTAAAATAAAAAGTAATTTTTTACTGTTTATACAATTAAATTATGTTTATAAAACAATTTTAGCATACGGGTGTGCCTTTAGTTCGCACACTTAATTTTATGACTGTTGATGAGGAGACAAGGGTGTAGCTGTGTACATACAATGTGTGACTGTACATCTACTTATCTTTATAAAGTAACCTACAGTAACTTTGCATGTTGTCTTAAATTGTAACTTTGCATAGAATAATCTTTGAACTCCAATGTCTCTCGTCGTAAACCACCGCCAATACATCCTTTCCCGCTTGCATGAAACAATCATACATACACGCGATAAAGCAAGCACAAGTTTGACAAGCACAAGTTTGACTGAGTCTTAGTAAGAGTCATGTTTATTACTTCAGTATAAGTAGCTCATTGTCATAATTTGTTTGTTAGAAAACAAACTTGTATTCTTGAAAACGAGTAGATAGAGAATCAAGTGTGACTCTGCGTAGTACAGTAGTTTAAAGTATGAAATATATATCTTTTTCTTCATAGTTATTTACTCAGGTAAGGTGATGTACAAATTTCACACGATGGCTTGTTCAAACGAACGCTTATCAATGGCATTTAAAAATCAGTTTTATATAATTTTTTTTTTTAACATTTTACAAAACAAATAAGCTTGTTTCATTCTGCGGTCGATTTAACTACGCATAAAATAACATATAGGTTTAGTAAAACATAATTGTGATTACAAATTGAACCAAAAAACAATGTAGATCAGTTTATTAAAGTCATAAGATATTACATCATTAAAAAGGAAATTATATTTTCTTTAGTACTTACATGTTGAACAATGTTTGCATAGTATGTATTTACCTTTTATTTTTTCGCAACACAATTTTTTCGAGCTTAAACTCTTACAATATGTGCGTAAAAATACATACTTATATCACATATAAAACATAAAGCATAATTGGACCTTCCTAAAACATATTTCAGACGTCAGGTTAGTTCTTTTTTCAGTGCCGTGGAGGACTTGACATATATCCATTAGTTTCTAATATAAAAAAAAAAGTTACGGGGAAAACATTTTAAAGAAACCAGTAGCCCTTTTCACAAAAAATCTTACGATTAATTTTTATCGTAAGTGAAAACTTACGTTTTTGTTCATTTTCACGAAAAATCTTATCAGATTCTTACGTGTAAAATTCGTCGTAACTTAATGATAACACATACCCTCTTGTAAGTATTTTAAAACTGTAAAAAATCATCAAATGATGTACAATATACAAGATAAACAGTTAAATTTAACGTTTTGAGCCACACTATACCGTTATTTCGCATTATATAGCAGTAATTGTCAAAAAATACACAAATAAATTCTCCAAAATTTTTAACGGGAAATTTTTCTCGTAAGATTTTTCTACGTCACATCAAACACACATTATGATTGTGACGTCATGTTTTGATTTCTACTACATCACATGGATTCCACTCGATGTACATGGTGTATAATTTCAGTATTGCGTCCTGTTTATGAAAATTTTGGTTTACTTATATGTTTGCCCTTTTTTTTTATAAGAAATATCATGCGAATTGAGATCGTTGCTAGGGAAGGGATAACTCGTAAGTGAAATCTTAAGTGAAATCTGTTACGAATGCGTTCGTGAAAAGCACTTAAGATTTCTTGTAAGAGATTCTTAAGTTAAAATCTTACGCAAAATCTTAAGATATTTTGTGAAAAGGGCTACAGAACTATATATTTTTTAAATATAACATTTGTAGAACTAATTTATTTGTAACCTATGTATTTCAGGTAAACATAAACATATAAATCGAGTATGCAAGTAATCATTATGAATTACTTGCAATATTTGATTTTTTCACATAATTTCCACCTGACTCAATAACAAAAAAGCTATCTCTCTTATACACACATAAAGCACATGGATTACGTATATACAAATTATCTATGCAACGGATAACCTATCCGTCTTGATAAATGATGTCAATTCGGTTGTCCTAATAATCTAATATATATAAAATATCACACTGTTGTTTTTATCTCAGCCCTGGTATCAGCCCGAGCGGTTGGTATCGGCCCAAGCCCGAAAGGCGCGGGCCGATACCATCCCAGGGCTAATAAGAGGGACGAGATCAAAACAACAGTGTTGTTTATATCATATATCTAAAATCAAAGATTTTTATTCAAATATAAATTCCAAATAAGGAATATAATTTATTATAAAGAAGCTATAGATTTCTTTGGATATACAAACCTCTTTCGTTTCTATTCCTTTTTATATGTGTTCAGAACTGCAAGAGTTACCGGACTATGTTGAAAAACCGCTGTCGTTTGATATTCAGCAGAAGGAGGTCTGTCGCCTGAGATGAAGCACTATTATTCAACATTATCGAGAGAGAAACTTCCATCCTATTCAACTTCTTAATGAGTCAAATTCTTTCACTGGGATTTCGTAAGTTTTCTGTCAGATTCCATTTATAAAAATCCACACTGTTAGCGAGTTGTTTGAGAACATTCTTAAGCGCGTCCATTCCTTTAACCATTTTATTTTTACCATCTAAACTCTGGTTTTCTAAGAGGTAGTCTCATGTTCCATCCTTATCTTTCTCCTCCATAATTTAAATGTTGATTGATATTAAATAGAGCGTGCTATTGTTCTAAATACACAACCTTTGTGTAGGTTACCTCTCCTTACTTAGATACATATCACTGTTTGGCGCTATTTTTGAATTATTGTTTTTCAATTTTCAGCAAGAAAAAAAAAATATTCAGACGTGTAAGGTGACGCTTTATATTATTTATTTGTTATTCTATCGTTATTTCAGAAACTAGTCTTAATAAAAACAGAGGTATTGGAGAATTAACGATTTCAAATTTGAGGGCAATACACCACCTTGACGACGGGCTGAGACAGAGAAATATCGCCCAGGGGGCGATACAGCCCTAGCTTTCGGTAGCTGTCTCACCTAGTCCTAAACACGTGTATAGGGCTGATACACTACTAGGTATATGATATAAGAATCCGACTTTGACTGTCTGTTGTCAAGCCAGAAGGAGTAAATGGTCTTGATTGTTTCACTCGGTTCTGATGAGGGCACCCCGTGTATGTAAACCGGTGTTTTCCAGCCTAGTTGACAACAACTAGTGCATGTGCGCTAAAGTCCGCTACACATATATCTAAATTCTTATTTTCGCAGATATATTTAATGTTATTTATTCCACTAGAAAGAATAGAGGATAACCTTTGTCATCATACTGAATGTTTTGTTTCTCTATATAATCACAGTAACGTACAACCTTTGTTTGATGATAATTACCACTAACCATGATAACCAGCAGGTCACAGTAAAGGTACTACAGACATCAAGTGGCATCCATTCCTTCAGTCTTATTATTTCATGTTTGCGTGTATTCATCACTATGTTCACAGTTCTAACAGTAAAATCAAGAAAAACTAGATCTCCATTATTTGTCACAGCTATATTTTGTGACCTGTTTCCAGATTTGGTTTCGATTGACTTAACCAATATCCCATTGATGTTAAAGAGTGTTATAAATAGACATAAAATAAACATCAAAATTTTAGGTTTTTTTATATATATCATACTATTCTGAAAAAAAATGTGTATATAGAACGTATTCTAAAAAAGTCTAAATATCACAAAAATGCATAAACACCGGTGTTCGCATCTAATTTCTTTCATCACAGTTAGCAATATATTAAGTTCGATTCGATAGAAGTTAAAATCATCAAAATGATGCATTGATACAAATTATATAATTTGTTGAAAACTGGTAACATGTTGACTATTTATCTAATTATACAAACCTCGAGTTAAGATGGCAAATCTATTCATCATATTTCTTCCTAGTCTAGATACACTTTACCTGTAGTGGTCACATGATTACTTAAAAAACATGTAAAATGAACGTATTTTGATATGGGGTCCTAGATCAGCGATATATTTTTACATGTAGATATATCCTTACATCTGCAGTGTGTTGCTTTCAAAACCTCACAAATGCTTATATGATTATACGTGTGCACAAAACGAAAGAGATATATCTCTCATGATAGAAATTGGTCACTCAGTAAAAAAAAAAAAGCACACAAAAAGGCATTATTTAAGCAATATCTAAAACTTTTGTAATGATCGATTTTGTGTAGTAATATATGTAAACATTTTCGTCGCTTCATCGACTTCCAAATATTTGAGATCGGCATTGTCTAACCCAAAAGGCAAGAGATCGTTGCCAGGTTGAATAACACATGATAAAGGCAATGTTACAAACATCTTGTAAAAGACGAGTCATACAACAATGTGCTTTCTGTGGTGGTTCTTAAGGGTTAGGTGTTTCACTGCAGAGAGTAAATTTGCTGCATACATGTTAAATATAATGGAAAGCAATGATAGTACTGATGCTAGACGATGAAGTTATGTTCTCTTTTGATAGAACCAATCTCATCAGTTGTTCCTAATATAATATTCGTGAACTTAAAAAACTTAAAGAGAAATCCTTTTAATCGAGAAACTGTTTATCAAGTTACCTAAAAATTATTGGGTTCTTGTTTTGATATATTACATTGAGTAACCAATTTTAATGAATGAAATTTAATGTATTTAAAAGTAAAAAATATTTTAATCAAATTCTACACCCTATTTTCATACAAAATTAACTTATCACTAAGGATACTCTGTAACCGTTTTAATTGTAACTAAGTCTAAGAAATTCAAAATATGATGAAAATAATTTCATTTATTTAAAATAATGCATGATGGCACATTAACGATATTTGTCCCTGGGTAAACGTCATCGAAATTATTCGACGGCTGTTTCTGAACTCAAACATGTCTGTTTTAATCCGCATGTGACCTGTATTCGAGGTCCAATTACAACATGAGCTTTTTCTACGAGATTTAAATATTGTCAAACAATGACAGAGTTTGGGTTTACATTTTGTATGCCCTATCCCTTTATAGAAAGTGAAATTATATTGTTTACAATAGTAACTTTATGAAAAACGTATGCAGCTTTGATCGCAAGATATTGAATTTCATGATCTAAATATTAAGAAGAAAAATGGGAACACTTTTACAGTATAAATGATTTTTTGCGAGTCATCTTTGCTCTTAGAACTAATTGCAAACAAATAACAAAAAGACACTAAATGACTATCTCCCTACATAAATTCAAATTGTCCTTAAGCGTTAGGCAAATTTGCATCGAGCACCGAACTTTGCCGAGATGCTCTTAAGGTAACAGAGTTAATTCCCTTTACAAAGTAGCAGTATCAGCAATTCAAAATCATTTTAAGTGCATATCACCATCAAAAGCTGTAATACTGACAAGAGAAAACCTTAAATTGAGATATTGACAATAAAAGAAAATGATATAGTTTATGCAGTATGACAGAGTACATAATTTTACATACTTTGAAAAAGAGGAAGATACTGGGTCATATGTGCACTTATTTATTAAAATAGCGCAATTAAGTAAGTAACGTCCATAACCTAACTTTCGCCTGTCGTAAAGAAATATATCCGGAAAAACTGGCCAATGAATGTTTTTTTTTTTACAATTACGTATATTTAGATAAATGTGAGTAAAAAGACGATTAAAGCTTATTGATAATTTACTATAACAGAGAAACTACTTTCATTGAGAGGCTCAACTTGAGTAAATAAGAGTCTCAGGTAAAACACTTGGCTTTTGGAAGGTACATGTAACTTTTTTAACATACTAGATAACAAAGTTATCACTGGAATCAGAGAAAAATGATTGTAAGAAGACACAAAAGGACTTACAATAAAGAAACAATTCACAATAAAAAAATTCACAATAAAAATATTGTAATGTAGATGCGATGAGTAAGTTGTTGACCATCAAGCCTCCTTAAAGTGAAAATAATCATCCAGCCAGCCCATTTGATTTGTTCATTCAATGTATACGTAAATGAACTTTC
>WFKH01003881.1:31756558-31786592 GCA_016163765.1 Magallana hongkongensis | reverse complement strand
TATATATATATATATATATATATAGTTATGATATCCATAAATTGAATTCCTCTACCTTAATTGTAAAATTAATGGTCTCAAAGTCAAAGGTTTAGGTCATAGGGCGAGGTCAATACGTCAAAACTGGTTTAAGGCTTAGAAAATTGGTTTTCTCTACGTCCACAAATATTTGGGGAAAACTAAATGCATGGATGTGATGTCTAAGAAGCCCTCTACTAAAATTGTGAAATTGACAACCTCTGGGTGAGTGATTCGGGGGTTAAGGCCGTAGGGAAGGAACAATATTAATCTCCTTATCTTTTCTCATGTATATTTGAGAAAAAGCTAATTCCTTGTTAAGATGTCCATGAAGCCTTACATTAAAATTGTGAATTTCATGGACTCTAGCCTAGGAGTTCAAAACCTTGAGCGGGGCCAATGTGGCCGTATTGTAAAATATATTTATTTTTTGAAATCTTATTTACTTCCACCGTAGTGGGAGACTGAATGCATGATTATGATGTTCATTAAGCCCTAGCTTAACCAAAATTGTACATCTCATGTCTCCTAGGTCAGGGGTTAAATGCCAGGGCGGGGCCAATATGGTCATATAGTAAAAATGTATTAAATCTTTAAAAACCTTCTTCTCTACATCAACATCATGGATAAATAAACAAAATGCATGGTAATGATGTTCAAGAAGCCCACTACTTAAATTGTAAAATTCATGACCTCTGGGTCAGGGGTTGCGCAGGATCTTTGATAGGGTTAATAGGACACTTAGTGAAACTGTATAAATGTTCATAATATTTACTTCTGTACTTTTAAATTTTAGGGAGATCAACTGAATGCATTGTTTTAATATCCATGATGATAATTGGACAGGAGTTCACGCTTTCTATTTAATGGGGGTTGACAATAGTGGCCATCATATCATAAAGTGAACATGCATTTATCTCCGATGGTTAACTTATTGCCTTTGGTCGTACGTGGTTCGTTAACAGTTCTACAATTTTGAAAACATTAAGGTAAATCGTCACTTGTCAATATTAAATTGAATGAAACTGTGAATATTATAAAAGATTAACAAATAAAGGTCCATCTAAGAGCTTTGGTACTCAGATGACCATCAAGGCATGTTGGCTTTTTGTTCATGTATATCAGACGATTTCTATACCTCCGTTCCGAAGGAGAGTGGGTATACTGTTTTACCCTTGTATGTCTGTGTGTCTCACTCTCTCTGTGTGTCTCTATGTCTGTCCGTAACAAATTTCTGTCTCACTTTTATCAGCAATTATTAATTGCAGATGCTCGAAATAATTTTAATACACTCCTTTTTTTAGGTATGCCATATTGTGGGATTCATTTCAATACCAAATCGACGTCAATTTTTTGTTAAATGGCGACTTTGTTTATATTAAGTCTAAATTTTGGAATACATTTTTGTCAAAGATTTTTCAGTAACTTTTCATGGTAGTTGCTAAAAATGTAAACACACTCTTTGTTTAGATACATGGTGGGATAATTTTTAAACAAAGTCGATTTCAACCTCTTGTTAAATTTTGACTTTGCTAATTTTGTATTTACATCAAAGCAGGGTATCACAAGTGATCATTGGCTCATAGATATTTTGTTTATTCTTGCCCTTGCACCTTATTTGATTTGTTAAACGAATAAATCTTTATCCTACAACATGACTATTCTACGTCATAAAAATGTTTTACAGTGCGACCGTTGAGATGAACGAAGCAGGAACTACATGTACGCATATCTTGCATCATTGTCAACTACATTCCTTAGACACCCCCTCTCTAAAACAGTTCTTTCCTCATAAAGAGATTTTCATCTGAAGAATCTGTTAACGATAAAGTGCTTGTTAATATTATTTCTCCTTTGTTCTCTTTGTTCTCTAAGTTTTAATTTTTTCACCAGTTTCATAAATTTTGTTTTTTAACTTTAAAGTTTACCCTTGGATCGATATGACAGTAAAACATGGATTACAGTTCACACTGACATAGCGATTATTAGTATATGTAACACACACTACAGATGCTTGATCCACCTCTACATTTTTCGCGGGAAATACTGAGCGAGTTCAGTATAACATCATATGTTAACTTCCTTTTGCTGTGTTTACGTTTTTTTGGACAGAGTACTAGGAAATGGAGGCAGGAAATGTTTCTCTTAAAACTAATTCAAAATTAGTCAACAAACCTAACAAAACAGTAAATCTTAAGTGAAAGGTCAGAATTATTTGGCACAGCACTACGGGAGCTCAAAGATGATGGGTTGTTGCCAACCAAATCATCATTACCTGTAGTTTTAGCCTTGGCTTGTTTTTTTTCTCGCATACTCGTTCTTGGAGCTCGCAACGCTTGCCGGTGAGCGGCGCTTGCTAAAACAAGCGTGCAAAAATCCGATTGACACTACATTTAAATGTATTAATTAACGTCATTTGACATGGTATGAATGAATTGGTCAAACTGTTTGCTGCTTTCAATACGATGCATTGACCTGGGATTGCTTTCATGCTAACAGGTTAATTACTAACAGCAACGAAACATATGTTCCTGCTAATTATTTTGATTGATATTATCATATCAAAGAAAAAGGTTCCAGACTATAAAATTTAAAAGTTCGTGATAATTATGTTAAGAGAAGGATTAGCAACTGAAAGATATTTATTTAAGATTAATTAATTCAAATATTTATTTAATTTACACATCAACAATATTTGCTTAAAAAATGTACGAACAATAAGTACCAACAAAGAGATGGTACTTCAAAAAGTAAATATTCTTTCAAAAGTGAATCGCCAAACATAATTTCGCACTTTATTTCACTGCACAGAATTCAAACTGTAACATAATCATTATTTAACGAGAAAAATGAAATGACTTTCTGACAAAGTAGCTATATAAAATATAGAATATCCTTCTAATATTAAATATTGGCTACATATTTGTCATACTGATTAGTTATGGGCTAGTATAAACCATTTTGTCAGATTACATTACCTTCCTTCAATGGTAGATGAAATAAAAACATTTTTCCTTGCTATTGCATTTATGATCTCTTTAGATTTCACAAATGTAGTTACCCGTACTTTGTTCAAATAATATCGGAAACAGTTTTCGGAAAAAGGCAATAATTAAAGTAAGTCAGATAAATAGTAGGAAATTAAAATTTTAATGTGATTTTTTTTAATGAGACAACAGGCTCACATGCCTAACGGTCACTTGTGTACCATAGCCCGTGAACGTGAATTGATCTGTTAGGATGCTTCATTTTGGAGTCCAAAACCTAATCCGAGACCTATCTTACGCCCGCTTTTATTATCTGATGTGTGTAAGTAAACATAACATCATAAAGGAATGGGGGGGGGGGGGGGACAGGGAATAATGCCCAAAAAATTTAAGTGACCAAACAAAAAAAACATGTGAAATTTGTAATTAACCCCCCCCCCCTAAAAAAAAAAATAAAAATAAAAAAGGGGAAAAGAAAAAGCCGTGAACATCTCTGTAATTGACACTCAATTTTAGAAGAGGACATTATGGAGATAATAAATTATTTAGTTTATGTCCCACGACTAAAACAACAGAAAAAATATTACGAATTATTATACATTTTCACGAAGCGGCCAAATTGGCACTTCTCAATGGCCTGAAGCTTTGATCAAGGGGCCATGAACTTCACAATTTTGGTAGAGGGCTTTACTGACATTATAATATCTCCACTGCTGTGGAAGAGAAGAATATATTCTAATTTAAGTTAATACATTTTATCTATATGGCCTTATTGGCCCTGCCTTAGGACATGTGGACCCCTGACTCGGAGACCATGAATTTTCAAAATTATGCAAAGGGCTTCATGAACATCATAATAATGCATTTATTTTTTCTCAAATATATATATGGACGTAGAGAAAAAAATGTAAGAATTAATACATTTTCACTATATGGCGATATTGGTTTCATATACAGGCTTCATAAAAAATCATCATAAACATGCATTTATCTGTTTGTTTTTAGAGATGCATCAAACTGAAAATGGTAACTTTTGAAAAATTTATTCTGTAGTTTGTTTTTGTTTTTGTTTTTAAAGTTAAATACCTAACAATGTTAAAGGACGATGCATGTCTCACGACGACACAGTAACTATGGTGACCTAAAAATCCCTATTGATTTACATTAACTTTCTCCAAACATGATAAACAAAAATGTCGTTGGTCACTTAAGGACGCTGGATGTTCAACAAATTAACCATCAGAGTTACCTAAAATTATAAAATATGATTTGTATAGCTATAAACTATCATTTAGTAAAGAAAAATCCATGTATTTTACCTTTTAAATTTTAGTATTTTCCTACATTTTTATAAAGAGCTGTTCTTTTAAAGAAGTTTACTAGAGTCTAAAAATGGACATGAACATCGGGCCCTCTTAAAAATATGTACATATAGTCGAATCAGTTGACAGTTACGGTCGATCGAAACACTAATTCTTACGTTTGAATGATGTTTTTCTTGTGTTTGTCTCTTTGTATTTTACATCCATTGCACAACTGCATGTATAATTACAGACCCCAGCTGCTTAAGTATTCATAATGGTTGTTATACGGAAGATTGTGTTTGTAAGTGCCAATCAGCAGGAAAGCCGATTGATACCAAAACAAACAATAATGATACAGAAACATCAGGGTGAGATGTATTACATATGTTATAATTGTTAGTGACTGTTTTAGAAATAACAATAACATAATTTAGAACATATTATTCCTTTACTAATGGCAAAAAAAAATTGTCATAATATTACTCAAAGAAACACCCAAATAAATATCAAAACAATTCCATACGAAAACACGTTTAAAGAAACAGGCCTATCAATAGAGAAATATGCAAAAATATCTAGATCTAGCAGCAAAACAAATAAAGTCAACTATTCGGAGAGGAGCAAAGCGGAGAAATAAAATCTAAGTGAGTAAAAATCATCCTTGCAGTAACTGTTGACATTAGCATTCAGGAAGAACTAAGCTTGTCCTGCATTCGAAATACAAACCCAATGGAGATTATGGAATGTATTGTAGTCTCTTTTCAGGATTAAAAAAGAGTGAAATTAAATATGTGATAACAAATGCGAATAGGATTTAACAAGGGAGAAAATAACTTGTAAAAAACATATTTTTGCTATCAATGCCAATTAACATCCAACGGAATCGTTTGCATATAAAATGTTGTCAAAAGCTCCTACATGTATATCGTGGAATTGGAATTGTTTCTTCAAGACACAAAATATATCAATTCAGTTTATTTGAAATATAAGATAGCATCCATAACTATTACATTTCATCTCTAATAAATAATGAGCTATCTGAAGCCACCTTATAAACTGAGTATGAATTTGAAAGGTTAATAAAATAAAAGAGATTCGCCTTTGGATTTTTTAACAATTTGGATTGGTAACACAATCACTTCTTAAAGTTTATATTGAATTCAATATGGAAATTGCTACGAAGGGCAGAAAACTCTTAAAATGTTATTTTAATGTTATACTGTTCATTACATTGATTGCCTACAGTTTTCGAAATTTGGTTGATATAAGTTTTATATTAATTTTGAAAGACGTATTTTATGTATAGTAGAACAATCAAAATTGCTTTTTTTACCTTAATTATACATGAATTTAGACTACTTTAAAAAACTGTGATGTAATTGGCGAAGGTATAATATATGCTAACAATGTTAATGGTAACTTTTTTATGTTAAATATTCATCAATAGTGCCATTCAGCTGGTTGATGAAGAAAGCAGCCATGTTGTGTTATAGATTTAAAAAGATGTGGTGCTTTCATAAATATCATAGGGACCTAGACACGACTTGTGATGAAGTTGATTTTTAATTTTTATATATAAAATGATTTATTTGTGCATTTTGAATAATTCACCAAATCTTGAATGTTAGAAGTCAAGTTACAAGCGACATACAAAGTCAGAAGGCATTGTTATGTAAACAAAGCTTGATTCTTATATTTGTTTAAAGATAATGTAAAGAATTTATCATTTCTTTTACAAAATAACTTGTGACGAACAAGATAAACTGATTTGATGTGTTCAATAATAATTTTATCAAAAAACAAAACCAAAAGCAAAAACATTAATTTGAATCTTATACCAATACAACACATATGTAAACAACAACAGGACTCGGAGGTTTGTTTATAAAACAAAGAAATGCTTGTAATTCGATATTTGACTTCAAATTTTAACAAAGCATTAAAAACACGCATATTGACTATTCTAGACATTAAAATTAAAAATATTAAATTTGAAAAATAGTCCGTTTAAATATATGCGTTTACATTGGTGGTTCAATTTGGGTAATATCTAAAAAAAAAAAGCTATTTATAGAAAAAAAAATTGAAAATGTAAAGGGGTTTATATTGAAGGGATTGGTATTAATTCTCCTCTACTGATTCGATTCAGTAAGAATAAACGCTACATTTATTTCACGGTTTATTAATCATGTGATGTACCAAGGCATGTGATAAGTGCAATATGGCATTGCAATACATCAGAGTTGGATTAATAAAAAAAACACGAATCGAACAAACACAACATTAAGGGTAAAATTGAATGTTAATCCTGTTGCACCGACTTCAGCTTTTAGATGGTGTTTGTTTCCGATTTGTTTTGAAAGGGTAATGCTACACCTTGCCTCGTTTTTCAGACAATTCAACGTAGTTAAAATCTTACCTAATTATTGGCTAGATAAATTTTCTCCACTTTGCTTAGCCTTTTTATGCATTATATTCAATCACTATGCCATGTAAATACTAAATGTTTGAATGATATCTTTAATTTACAGACAAACAGTGGAATCCGCTTCATGTGAAAATCAAACTGAATACTTTAATGCTTTTGTGGTCTGTCTGGTTATTTTAATCCTATCGACTGGAGTAAATATCCTCCTCCTAATTTGGATTTTAAAACGCAATCAATCAAAGCAAGAAAAGCAAGGTAAGATACATGTATGTCAAGCAACATAGAAAACAGAAATACATAAGAATTGCATAGATCATTTCTTTTCAATATCTTAACTATGCTTGGTTCGATTTTTTGACTATTATAATTACAGTGTCAAAAAATTTCCATACAAACCAGTTATGTTGGAAAGGTACAGATTTTCAATTATTCTCAACAACTGTCTTTTTTTTAAAGTAAAAACAAATCTATATAAAACACAAAACAAAAACTCTCAAAACAAAGCAAATGCATAATGGGAATGTTTAGAATAAGGAACCGTTTTGTTTTGTTTCCCGATTGGTTGGGTTTATTTTACCGCATTTTATTCACCGATTGTAAACAGAACAAACTTCAGAAATGCTATTGAAACAAAAATGGAAATAGGTTTTTTTATGAATTTCCTAACACATTTTTGAAATTTCATTTTCTTTATTTGTAACGAACGCAAAGTCGTAATAAAATCACATCCGCCTCGACGCCTGGGACGAATCTTACTAAGGATAAAAAAAACCGCGGTACCCTTTTATGTTTGTTTTGTAAACAAATTTAGTATATCTTTTCCCCATGAAATATGGCTTAATTGACCGGAAAACAATTACAATGCCTATTATTATACACAAACTACGCAAAATCATCGTTTAAAAACGTATATAAGGGGCGGACTACCTTTGTTCCTTGTCGGCGATGGCGCCCATTATATGAACGGGCGGGCGTAAAAAGGCGAATTGGCAAAATGATATAAACCGGCGTAATACATAATCATAAAAGTAAATACATATTTTCATGATTGCAAATTATACTATTCATAGTTTATTGAAAAAGCATTTTTCAAGCTTTTATTTCATTTTTTTGCATGCAATTTGATTTTTTTTTTTACCTAATATTGTTCTATATAATAATCGGCTGTGTTCAACGAAGTTCTCATACACGTTTCTTTGAGCAGTAATGTTAACGTGTGGCTTCATATTGCCGGTGTAAAGCAGAATAATGACCACCGTAGAATAATGACCGGAGGTCATTTTTCGACGTAGAATTATGACCCCACGGTCATTATTCTACGTAGAAAAATGACCCTTTTGCCTGAAGAATAAGTGTCATTTTCATAAAAATGAGCACACTCTACGTGAAGAAAAGTGACCCCTGTAGAATAATGACCCATTATAAATTAAATTTGTTTGTATCATTTCTTGTTATATGTAAAATAGACTCTACAATATTTTCATTTTTATTGCAGTTAACAGAAAGTAAATTATAATTCATATTCAAATAAACTTAAAATAAACGAATGGGACTTTTTTTCGAAAAAGAAACTTTTTTCTGTAACAAGATACTGGCATATTATACCGATGTATAGTTCTCATCACAACGAGTTATGTGTATCTCATTATTACGAGTGAAAACACATTAGATTATTTTGTTGAAATACAAGTTACTATAAAACGAAATTCTGTTTATTGGCGTTGTGGAGTAGACTCAATATTGGTCATGAACTATACTTGCATTGACATTTATAATTTGTCCCTACTTCTAACTACTGGGTATGCAAGTGCAGCACCCAGAATTATTGATTAAACCAAAATTATGAAAAGTTTTTTTCCGCTGTTAGGAATTATTACTTAAAAAATCTATCTATCAAATCTTAAGCTCAAAAAACTCTTGTTCGCATTCAAAACAATATTTTTTAGTTTGACTTAAAAAATACCCCAAAATCACGTGGAATAATTCGAAGCTAATATTGGTCTCTGTTTTGTGATTCTTTATCGATCCATCAAATAAAATACGTGCATTGGTGTGTCAAGGAACCTTAAATCGAAATATTAAGAGGACTATGGGCGGCGGAAAGGGTAAAAAAGATGTTTATGCAAAATGAACAACTTAAATTTAAAAACATACCAACATACAAAATAGACCAGCTTAAAACAAAACCAACAGCCTCTTTTGCAAAATCAACAGACACTGAATAAACTTTAGATGGCGTGCAAAGAGGTATCAGGAGAAATAGTACTCTGGAGAAAACGTAACCCGGAAAAAACGTACCCACAAATTAGAATGCATTTTCTCCGAGAGAAAACGTACATTGGAGAAATCGTAACAAAAAGTGAAATACTTATAAAAACCGTTCAAATGCAATAGATACATGGTACTCATTTAATAAACAATTATATGGTTTTTGCTTGTATCATTGTTTACATAATCACGTATATTAAATAATCACACAATTCAGGCACGTAGCATCTTAAAAGTCTTGACAAGCCAAAAAAAAAAAATTATTCGCAAATCACGAAAATCCTCATCCGTTGGGGGGGGGGGGGGGGGTGTTAGACACGAGTATGCGATGCGTTTACCTATAACTTACAGTACCAATCGGACCCAACCTAATAGAAAGTAAACCCCAACTAAACCCTTGGTTTACTTTCTGGGTTTACTCTGGGTTTACTCCGGGTTTACTAGAGTGGACCCAGAGTAAACCCATAGTAAACTCAGAGTGGACACAGAGAGTAAACCCGGTCAGAAGTATACCCCTGAAAGCAGTCGCAAACTGTGTATTTGGAATATACAAGGGGCAGGAATTGCAGGCAGTAGGATGGTAAGATAAAAGACGGGTCTGCTTCACGCTTCAGTGAGTACAGTTGACCTCAAAAGCAATTTCCAAGTAAACCCAAAGTAAACCCCGGGTGGACCCAAATTTTCAAAAAGTAAACTCAGAGTAAACCCTGAGTAAACCCCAAAAGTAAACCCGGGGTTTAGTTGGGGTTTACTCTGGTGTTAGGTTGGGTCTGATCGGTACTGTAATTTTCATTTTCACTGTTACTATCATCATTTTTAGTTTTTAGATGCTTCGAAAAAAGTCCTTGATAATTCGTTTTTTTATATGTAAATTAAAAAAAAAATGTTTTCTGCGAGAAAAAGTGGGAGGGAGCAGCCCCAACCCCCGCCCCGCCCCCCCCCCCCCACCCTCCCGCTACGTGCCTGCACTGATAAGTGTGTTTTCACACGAACAAGCGTCGCCTCAGCAGTTAAACTAGTCTCCAATTCACCAATCGATACAGTATAATTGAAATCGTTAAAAATATAATAGTTTTGATTGCATTATAATTGAAGAATTAAAAGGTTAAAGTAATGCTAACAATAACGTGATGGTTTTGTGTATAATTGATTATGTGTATTCTATTAGTTATCCAGGTCCAATCAATGACCTGGATAACGATTTTTTTTCCTATGCTATACAAATTTTAAAATCATATTGTTTTACTAATGCTTTGCAACTTGAAAATCTGGTCTAATCACTCAAAATAAAGAGAAATAAATCATATAACATTTTATTAATGAATCATTAATAAACAATCTATTTTAATTCAATTGTTAAACATGAATTTTTTCACCCATTTTTAAAACAGTTCTTTGTTGTTCAAAAAGATTTTCAATATTGTAACGACTTGTAAATGATGTTAAAAACGGAACCACAAACTAATTAATATTAACTGAAATTGTGCTGAAATTCATTTATTCATACCAATAGAATATTAAAAAATGGGGATTGTGACAAATTATTTATTCATTTATTTCTTTTAACGTTGCATTTTTTATTTGCCGAAGATCTATAAGTGCACTTGTAAACAAGAATTGCATTGTGACGTCACATTTTATTTACACCTGGATTCAGCAGGTAGGACGGACATTTACACCCGGCTTGTTAACTAATCAGATGTCGGGTTATATATGTAAGCGACATAGGAAATAAATTTATTTATCCATATATGTTATGAATCTGTATATCTAGTATGTCCATATGTATCAATATATGTACGGCTCGCCCGGGTTGATAGTACCCGGCCGGGGTTTACATGTAGTATTATTAAATAATATGTACATTTTCTTAATCAACAGCAGTTAGTAATATTTTTATTTATCGATTAGACGTATTACGGGGATTTGGGCCTAAATTTCTATCTACAGTAATTGAAATTATCACATTCTTAGATTTTATATGATTCTGTTTCATACCTTTTACGTTTGATTTGCATAATCGTTACTTACAGAGATTATTAAATCTAACTCTATAAACACTGAAATTGTCGTTTTTCTTTAACCCTTCCGAACTCGGATTATATACGGGACTAACCCCTAGCTAGACAGTCCCAGTACAATAAATAGACGAAAGTGCGTTTTTTATTTATTTTTTTTCAATTTCTATTTATGCCAGTATCCTAATGTCTCGGGAAGTTACCATAAATACATGTATTTGAAAACATTTGTATGTGACAGCATATAGGAAATAATTTCTTAGAAAATATAATTTCAGAATCAATTTTTTAAAGTGACTTAAAATTGGACACGATTTGAGCCCCCCCCCCTCCCCCCGACAAAATGTATTATTTTTCCAATTTTAATGTCTAGGATGGTTAAAGTGATGCTTTTCAATGTTTTACTAAACTTTGAAGGTCAAAAGTCAAGTTACAAATGAAATACAGAGCTTTGTTATGTAGATAAGCTAAAGTCCTCCACCCCCCGCCCCTGAAAAAAAATCAAATGTCTTAAATTTACATAGCAAAATTACTCAACATGTGCCTCGCCCCCCCCCCCCCCCAACCGCAATTTTGGCAAACCTTAATATCCCTAGGAACCCAACACTTCCAACTCTCCCTGAAAAAAAAATTCTGAATCTCCGCATGAAAACGTTCCTTAAAGTGAAGGGTACGTTTTCTCCAGGGTACTTTTTCTCCAGGGAACGATTTCTACTAATACCTCTTTGCACGCCATCTAGCGTTTATTTAGTGCATGTTTGTTGATTTTGCATCGGCAATCGTTTGTTTTGCATTGGTGTCTGTTGATTTTGCAATAGAGACTGTTGATTTTGTTTTAAGCTGGTTTGTTTCGTATTTAAGTATGTTTTTAAAAACTAGTTGTTCGTTTTGCATAAACGTCTTTTTTAACCCTTTCCGCTGCCCATAGGATTCGATGGTCGTGGCTATTTTTAGAATTGCAATAGAAACTTTATATATACGTATTCATAAATCTATAATGTGAACTACATGTAAATGCCCCTTTTTTTAACTCATCAACGCTGTTAGATATAATCTTTTAAAAAATATATTCGATAAGTGCCTTCTGTCTATTAAAAATAAACTACTATAGACAGGTACTCTTTACACTATTGCGCTGAAAAATATAGTTCCATTCAATATAAGCAGATTCAACATTACAACAATATGTTTAGAATATCGATGTATATGTAATACGTCGAAGAAAAGAAAATAATTTTTAGAAAATTTCTTTTCACCAGAAATGTACATGTATATAGGAAGTATTCATAATCCTTCGCTTGCTGCCTCTTCAGTCTTTTTCACGAAAATATTGGCCATTCCTTGATTGACAATTTTTTCACCAATGAAAATTGCTTATATTATTACAACAATTATGTTACCTATTTGATTATTGTTCGTTATTTATCACACAATCTCCTCTGGAAGATATTATTAACTATTCATTCTGTATGAGTGTGGGGTTTTTTTTTTGTTCTTTTACCGGCACATATTTAGACCTGAGCTATTTGTTGTTAATGCAAATTAAATGTAAAGTCGCGACAAAATATAGTTCATCATAATGTGCATCAATTTTATAAATAAAATATCGTTTTAAAATAATAAAGCTATATAAAATTCAGCAGATTTCTACTTTAGTACAGCGTCATTTTCCCGCCATATGTCGACGAGAGAAGAGATCTAATTGTTACAATGTAATTGGGTTTGGTACAGATATGAAAAACTATAATGCAGAGATTCTTAACAAATTCAGTGTTTTTAACTTCCAAATCAGATGATCAGAGTGAGTCTTTAATTAATTTAAAAGTCAAACATCTTGTATATGGGAGTAGCCCATGCATATCTATTCTTGTTTACGACGAGGGTCATTTTTCTACGGGGGTCATTTCTCTTCATGTTTAACAAGAAGAAAACTGACCCCTGATTCTTTTTTCTTCAAAATAATCCAATTATTCTACAGCTGGGGGGTCCATGTCATTATTCTACGTCGAAAAATGACCCCCTTTCGTTATTCTACGGCGTCATTATTCTTCTGTACACCGGTCCTAAATTTGAATCAATATTAAGGGTTTTAATAAGCTCGCAAATAATTATGATCCTTCTCATCTTAAAGGTTATTTACAAATTCTTAATGTAATAATTGTATATACCTTAAATCTACTTCTCATGAAATTTAAACTTAATGATTTGTTTGAAGTGTCACCTTTATTTAATAATTGATCAAATCCTAGATATCTGATTAGTGGATATCTAATAATTCTAGAAATTATAAAACGCAAAATGTACATATTCACTTTTTTTTTGACAAATATGTACCGGGTAAATATAATAGCATTTGATTGCTAATTTTTCTTTTACATTGAACAAATGCTAAAGCTAATACAAATTGAATTTTTTTTAAAGTTTTGCATTTTTCATTATGTTTCTCAGCGATTTTTTTAATGACCATTTCAATAAGAAAAACAATAATGAAACAAATAGGAAAATGATCTCCCAACCAGAAATCTTGCCATCACTAATCTTGGACTAAAATTTTGAATTTTAGTGAAAATCTTAAAGATAACAACAGTGTTTGACCGGATATTGAAAAGGTGTAAGACTTATGAAAGAAATAATTTTCCATGATTTGTTAACTGTCTGCTCTCATAGTTTGTCTTTATTAGAATATCTTAAAATATCCATCATGCTCTCTCTTAAAATGCACTTTGTTAACAAGTTAACAAGAGGAACTAAAATGTCTCCCCCTCACCCTTATGGTTCAATTTGTGTTCCTTAAAGATACATCATACTGCATTTGAAAAGAAATGACCATTTAGTTTTCAAAGTGCAGTTCAAAATGTTCAGTTGTTAACACACGACGCACTGCGATTGGCTAAAACCAATTTCTGTGTCCTAAAAAAGTATGCTAATTGCGCTGCAAAATGGTTCGGTGGTTCAAGCATAAATGTACGGAGCGAGGTTTGTCCTCTAGTAAAACATGTTTGTGGTCATGGTTAGTTTTGTGTTTTGGGGCCAATTGTCTACTTCTTTTTTTTTTGAAAACGTCATTTCTTCCCTCTTTTAATGATGAAACCTAAGTTAAATACTCGTTTCGTAAGTAAATGCTAGGAATTCGAAATGCAACATTTTAGATTCACACTTCGAAATTCATATTTCTTATGATAGGATAGTTACTTTCGCAACGTCATTAAATTCATGCATACAAAGTGTAGTGCCTCGTGAAATATAAACATCAACTAATTAATAAGTCAACTATATTAACGGTTCTATTTAAAGTTAAATAGTCGAATGATAAACAAATCTTATTCCTAATGTCGAATACCTGCTATTGTTTGTTCTTTTGTTGATATCTTCAAAGATTTACCTGCAGATGTTACTTGGATTATAGAATAATTATATATGATAATCTTAAGTCTAATCTTTATTATCAGAACCGATTTGGTTTACTTTTTACGAAAGCGTCATGTTCAATTCTGTCAGCTTCATCATGCATAAACAATACCTGCACCTTAACCACAAACTTTCTTATTGGTGAATTCAGCTTACCGCTGAATGGCTGCTGGTTCAGACTAAATTATGCACGGGCAAATCAACAACTTATTAGAGAATGAGAAATTCACCGGATTACTCTTGACTGTCGAATTTGGGATATTTTCGAAAGTGTATACTTGTAACGAAACAAACATACGATACATATAACTGTAGCTCTACAAATATGTTTATAATTGTAAACAAACCAGCCCACTGTATGGAGCTGATGATCAGTGGTTCAGAGACAAGGTAATGACATGTGTGAGGATATTTTGGTATATATAATGTGTTAGGGTAACAGAAGAAGGAACGAATCGGGCACTATCCACTTCCATCATAAATTCTTTCATATCATCGTTCAATTCGTTTATTGTCTCTCGATTGCTGATCGAAAAGTGTAGAAATCGAGAAATCTATCTCTATCACTTTGACTGGTATGTAAGTATGTAATACGTGTACATTATACATTTATATGTGACGCGCCAAGCGAAAACCTCCCTTATCTCTATAATGACGTAACGTCAAAAACGTGCCTAAAGATCACAACGTCGTAAACGCTGTATTCTCGTCTGCCATGTGTTTTACGTCCGTGTTTCATCATCTAAAACAACGTTTTGGAGGAATTTCAGGTAAACCTTTACTGAGCAATACATCACCTGTTCAAATATGAACTAAATTTATTCATATATTTATTTTTTTTAATATAAAGAATTATATTTATCTTGATTTAGAAAATAAAATAATGAGAAAAATTGTTCCTCTACTATTAACTGTCATGTTGATATGCATGTAATACTATATGCGATTTTACGTTGGCATACGTGCATGCGTGTGTTGATATATATATATATATATATATATATATATATATATATAATATATATATTTTTTCCAAATTAGGGATTTAGTATTCATATTTGATTGTTATTAACAAATATTATATAAACTATTCATTTTTCACGCTGGTGCTACAGCTGTAACATAGGCCTAAACATCGGCGATTCGGCGTCAGATCTGATGTTGGCGGCATGCATTTTATTACATGTAAGAAGAAAAACTAGTTATTTTGCTTTAAAAAAGACTAATGCAAAATTGAATATGTTGAAAATGATGGGATGTATGAACAATTCAGATTATTTGATTACGACAGGATAAGAACGATCTCTTTAAGTTTGGTTGCCGTGTTGTTGCAAATGTAAACAAAGGGGCGTCACTATAATTTTGTTTTCTTTCAGAAATTAAAATCGTTCGAAAATTTATTAACTACGTTTACAGTATGAATAAAAAATAAAAATAATATAAGTGGTTAACAAAATGCTTATCATATGTGTATATAGCTGAATTTACTTTCATTCCTGGGCTACATTGTATATATATTGATTACACATGGGATATAATTACGTACCGTTTGAACATGGATATTTACATGTCATTTTAATCCGCATGTATTAAATTGTGGTATATATGTACAAAATATATTTAAACCATTTTTTTTTAATTAACGATCAAAATGAACATGTATTTGATAGACTGAAGTTGTTGTTCAATATTTCAATGTACATCTAATTAAGACATAAAACAATTACTACACAGTACACTTCAGTGGCGTCGGAAACAAATTGAAGGTTATGGGGGGAGGGGAGGGGGGTTAGACTTGACAAGCCAAAAAAAAAAGTCTTCGGTTAAGGTTATGTATGCAAAAAATGTGGGAGGGGGACCCCTAACCCCAACCCCCCCCCCCCCCCGGTTCCGACGCCTTTGCACTTTCCCTGAATTGGCCGAGTAAATATAATACTCGGAAAACATTCTCAAGAATGAGTGACCGTTCCTCTTTTCACTTCAACAGAAATCTTGACAAGTCATCTGAGGAACGTTCCGCTTTTCACTTAAACAGAAATCTTTACAAGTCATCTGAGGAACGTTCCTCTTTCACTACAACTGAAATCTTCACAAAGAATCTGAGGAACGTTCCTCTTTTTTCTTTAACTGAAACCTTTACATGGTACCTGAGAAATGTTCCAATTTCCTACCTTTGAAAGTAAAAACAGCAAATAAGTTGAAATATAATAATCTTAAATTAAATAAGCATTTAAACATGTTATATTTTACGTAAATATTAAGGATGTTAACAAGTACTCGAGTACTTGACTATCGCTCAGTCCCGATGATGATCAGCTAAAATTTTCTTAGTCGATTACCACATAAAGTAAAAAAGAGTTTGAATTTTTAATATTTTTTTATCGCGGCATTTTTGGATTACAAATCAAAATAACAGTTTTGTTTTTTTTTTTAAATTTTTGGTCGGTCTGTTCTATCGGTGCCCCTTGTGTATTATTTAAGCGGCAAATACATGTATATTGATTGGTGTCAAAAATTGATCTTGTATTGTGGATCAAATTATTATTAATTGTTTTCAATAAAAGTACATAGGCATGTAATTAAGAATACCAATTTAATATTTCTTTTAATATTCAATATCGCATCCATCAAATTCAGGATTGAGTTCCCAAGTAGAGCTGCATTTTCCTGAAAGCACTTTCACTTATTTCGGTCTTTGATACATGGTTGACAAGAGCCAAGGTTTATCTTCTGTTCTGTTTATCTTCTGTTCATATTGTTTGACTAACTGGATGGCTTCTTAACTTTTCTGTGGCCCCATTGATTTCCTTCCAGGGGGGGATGTCCAGATCTTCTATAGAATCTATGTATGATACATATTTGCATTTTAACTCATCATTGCTAAATAACTTCCTGTTATTTCATTTCATAATGAAGATCTGGCTGTGATGCTTTTGTTTTGTTTATTACACACAATTTCTCAAAACATACATTTAAGTATTGACATTCTTTAAGAAGAAATACCTAGTATATATATTAAAGGTCACATAAGTTTCTCCCTGCTTAACTTGAGAGAGAGAGAGAGAGAGAGAGAGAGAGAGAGAGAGATGTAACAAAAGAGAGAGAGAGATTTGTTCAACAAATATTTCTCTTTGGCTATATATACCTAAATATGTTTAAACATTTACAGCATCCAAGCAGGATAATTAAGCATGACTTTGATTTGAAACTACCAAACATCAATATACTCTTAAATTTCTGCTCTAATCTTAAAACACATTAGTATCATTGCAATTTTTTTTTTTTGGATGGCGGCAGATCTTAACACTTCACATAAAATCCCAAAGCTATTGTTATCAGGCCGGTCATTCTTGTGAGTATGAGAATGGTTCACAGCTGTAAATTATTTGTTTTAAGCCAGACAGCAGAGCAGATGGGATTTGCATCACTTAATAAAAGCAGGAATTATTAACCACATCAGACAAGAAAGTTGTATAATTCAGATTCTGTTCATCCTATCAATTTAATGTTGCAGCAAGGAAATACCAGAATTCAGTAAATTAAGCTTGATGAGCTTGGTCAAACTTATTTTTGTTTGAAATTTAGAAGCATAAAATATTCAGAATATTTGCTCATCATAAATTTGGACTTGTCATACTAAGGACTTTATGTTTGTTTCATCAAAAGTCTCAGTTACCTGTGTTCCCTACCTAAGTTAAGCTAAACAAAATCATTCAAGCTCCAATCATATGAATAAGATGTTTGTGGGATCATTCTCAGTGACCACCTGTGCAAATGTCTGGCCGTCTTTTTGTCTCTCCTTTCGGAGATGATTTTTAAATCAACTCCTCCATGCAATCACTAGTTGCACTGGAAGTATTGTGGACCTGGAGCCCGTTTGACAAAGATTTCCTAAGATGTTTCCTAAGACAGAACTTAAGATATGCCTAAGTTATAACTTAAGAAGTTCCTAAGATTTGTTTGTATAATATTTTACATTCACGCATACAGGAGTAGATAAGAATTATGCAATAAACCCGTATATTCTTTGAAAACGGTGTTTTTTAATTTGAGAGAGAATGAATTGATCGTAGTATCTTTCTTGTTATTTGCAACATGTACATATATTTCTTTATTTTAAATATTATTTGCATATGACCGCATGAATCAATTGAAAACATTGGTCACTGCTAGAATTTCTGTTGTTCTTCATAAATGATCCAGTGCATTTTTTTGTCTTGTTGGTCAATTATAAAGAGCCCGTGTTAACATATACAGATATGCTTAATCCTAAATAAAAAAGCTCGTTGAGATATCCAGCGTAGTGTACCTATAATTTCATTTTTTCAAATTCACTGTGTTAATTTTAATTTCCTTCCTTTCACTTCAATTTTTTACATGCTCCTAAAAAGGTAGGGGGGGACTCCATGTTAATTCACTTTTTGATATGTAAATTTAAGAAAAATGTTTGCTGCGAGAAAAAATGAAGGGGGGGGGGTTTGCCCCCCCCCCCCACCTTGATGCTACGTGCCTGCTTGTAAGGGTTAATTTAAAAATGAGGTGTTTTTTTTTTTTAAAGAAAATACTGCAAATAAATGCATTTTGGCTGATAGAAGAAGAGAGGATAAAAGGCAAATTTCTGAATGAAACAGCATTCCCATGGATGATTTAGCATCGACATTCCTAAACCACTTAATTTGCGGTCACTCCTACCCCCCTTCCCTCCCACTCCCCCGACAAAAAAAATCAAATGAAGAAAACACCTAACATTTCTCCCGTAAAAGAAAAGCTTATTTCGTGGAGGAATAGGACAAATCATCCAGTCATTCTGTAATTGAGTATTTATGTAGTATTTATTCCTTTTTAAGATATTAGTAATATCTTATCTTAGGCATGAATAATTTAATTATCACAGTGAACTAGCTATAACTTTATACCCGCTATCTATCTGCGCGTGCAAGATAATCGAAAAAAAAATTGTAAAAAATTAAAATTCCACACCAAAGAAATTAATTGAAGAAATATATGTATAATTTGATAGTTCTAATGTTTTCAGTTTAGAAGCAAAGTGAATATATTACAAGGAGAGGATATACATATAAGGCTATGCCTGTTGTCCAATCCTATTGAATTTATTCAATAAAATATGTTTAAATAAATTAGAAGTTAAGTGAAAAAGTCTTAATGATACGCGTAATCTAGTATTTTTGTTCAACTTTAATGTGCATATCTTTCATTTCAATATAACATAAACAGTCACCATGTTAAGTTTGTTCCTAAAACATCAATTTACCTGTCTTAAAGTTAAAAGTAATGAACGTAGGAAAAAGATCTTTCCTAATTTAAGATATAACTTAGTCTTAAGTATGCTTTGTGAAATGGGCGCCTGTGCACTCATTAGATTAATCCTTTCACATTTGTACAGGTTACAACTGTGTGACTATTCATTTCGGCAGATTAATCATACATTTAATATTTAACTTTTTCTTAAATGTTTCTATTCCATATGACTTAATATCTGTTTATGATTTTCCTATTTACAAACTCTGATTTGTAACATCTAAAACTCACATCATGTAAATGGAGTTAATAGTGTTACTGAATTCATTGTCCCAAGAGGGCCATTTTCCTAGCAAGGTTTAGATAAGCATTTGTAGGGGAAATTGATAATCTGTAAAATGAGAAGTGGCTAGCAGATTACACTGTTTCAAAAGAGCCTTGTGGGAGTATTAGTCCCAGAAGGACAGCTATAGTATGAGATTAATTTAAAATTAAGAATAACAAACCTGAATCTTCAAGCATCGTCCATCATCAAGCTCTGTCCAAATTAATGCTCCCCATCCACTAGACCAGCAAAAAATTCACATGCAGTAATTTCAAATCAAAATCCACCAGGCGCAATATTTTGTCACTTCCAATCATCATAACCTATAACATTACATTGTATTATGATTATATTTTGATTTTGCACATCATTTTTAAAATTTGATGATTACAATAAATATTTTAAATATATCAGATAATCAAGGATTTTGTATTAAATTAATTTATATGCTTTAGGTTTGCAATTACCTTGATTGTAGTGAATTAGCAGAAGAGCAAAAGAAAATTAGTTATGTATTTTAAACGTTTGAATATAATAAAAGTGTTTATTACCTTGATGCATATTGCGATGTTTGCAACTGCAATTTGCAAACAATATTTCCGTTCTGCTTAATAAAGTACACATGCAGTGTTAATCTTAAATTAAATTTGCGACCACATTTTGCATCTGTTCCTAAAGCAGTGTCTCTCAAAGTTCACACAGTTACTATTATTAGCACACCCCTAACATCTTATCAGCATCCAGTTAGTGATTGACATCTGATAGAAGACCTTAGCATGTGCATGTAACAGCAAGTTGTTACTCAGCTTGAATTGGCCGGTGACATTAGCAAACCTTAAGATTTGTTAAATGAAGCAGAGGAATATGAGTCTTTAGGCCATGACATATCTATTGACCATGCTGAGAAGTTATTTACAGGATATGCTGGAGTAAAATTAGATATTTTCTAGCTGATAAACATGAAGTACTCCAACAAAGCCAAAAAGTGAGTTGTTGGGTTTTTTTTAACCTAAAATTTCCTCCTTAATACCAGAGGTAGATTTGTAGATTTATCAAAACTACGAGTACACAATTGAATTATAGCTCATGTATGTTGTGATTTTATTAGGAAGGGGGGGGGGGGGTAATTGTTAGCTAGTGTACGATATAATTTACATGTGTATTGATATAATGATTGCAGTTCATATGGGAACTGCAATTCGACATTTTACATCCTAATGTTTGTTACTATCATCCAGCTCAAAGAATTTACCAAATGCAAATTTCTGGTAACATGATTGTTTTCTCAAAGCTTAGGTCCTGTCACACCAGATTTCATTCCCCCAGAGTTTCACAACATTGTTATATTTCTGGAATTGCTGTGGGATCGCAGGGAAATTCAAAAACATTGTGCAGTTGTATTTTAAATTTTTACAAGGTGAAAATGTGACAGCAACAAAGGAATTTCTACTCAGCTCCTGCAGCGTGTAACTGCATTCCTACAAACTTCTACTTTTAACAAATGACTGCGCTCCTATTGAGTGATCATAATGTGCTTGAGTTCTGACTTCGAGTTTACAGTGTGTGTGCACCTTTTTTCATCAGTTCATAAATTACTTAACCGACATCATATTATTAATTGTTTCAGCGGTTTGACACAAAGTTTTTGATATTATATTTAATATTGTTAAATTATGAGCTGCAAACCCGCTATCATCAGGAGTAATTTTGCATACTTGTTAAACAAGTTATTTAATAAGTGACATAGTTAGCATGTCTTCTACATTTCAATTGTGATTATTAGCTACATGTACAATAGGGACTTTAGTGAAAATCTTCCCTGCAATAATTATCACCGCAATGTATCATATCAATTTGCATCATGATAGATATTAAAAATGAAATCAGGGTTTTCCAGTAGAATGTTGACAATAGCACATCAATTATTTATAATTAATTTAAGCAGAACTTTTTTTTAGTTCGATTGCACAGACAGGCGAACAGACAGACAGACGGACGGACGGACAAGGTGATTCGTACATACCCCCCCCCAAACTTTGTTTTGGGGGGTATAGAAACAGTAAACTTAAAGTCAGTCGTGGGTTTAAAATTTTGCGCCTTCTGCGCAGGGTATTGCGCAATAATTAAAGAAAATAGTTTTAATGTCGTAAAATGCCAATGCAGAGTATAATGTTCAAATATTCAGGTTATCATGTAACGTTTTTCTTTTTAAAATTTACTTATCATAAAAATTATTTTTAAAGAAGTGAATCCTTAGAATAATGTTCAGAAGTATTTTAATCATTTCGCCTCTTCTTCAAAATTGACGTTATCCACGTCGGAGTCAACGTCTTACGATGACGTCAGTTGAGACTTTGACATAACTATTGACAAAAATAAACGTCGTTCATTTTTTATTGCAGCATCAATTATTAAGATTGAAATTATAATTTGCAAAATCAAAAACATATACGCGATCTTTTCATATTCTGTGTTAGGGGAAAGGTATTTTTTATCTATTACAAATAAAATTAAATTTGATTCGTTAACATCCTTTTATTCTATGCAATTCTATAGCCTATGTAAAATGGCTGCCAAGACAGGTTTATAGGACCAAACTATGAGGGCGGATAGCATAAAAACTATCTGGTCAATTTCGTTTTAATTTGGCAAAAACTTTACTTATGTATGTTAACCTTCCGTTGCTGAAAATTAAAAGAAAATTGTATGTTTGTTTTTTTTACATATGAAATTGAAAATGATAACCCCCTTTTTCCTATATAATCCTATATAAAATGTCGGGGATGATTTGGACATACGACCAAAATTTGAGTGCGGTAAATAGATAAACTATCCCGTCAATTTACCTTATATTTTGCACATAATTTACTCATAAGTTGACCTTTTACTGGAAAAAAATATAAAGGAAATTGTATGTTTGAAACATTCTCCCCCGAGACTCCTTATGAATGATTAATAAATTTACTTTTTAATTTGTCAAAATCAATGTTTCAATTTGATTTTGAAAGAGTGAAAAATATGAAGATTTATTCCCCCAAGAAAAATCATATTTCCCAAGGGCTTTGCCCGAGGGAAATATGATTTTTCTGGGGGAATAAATCTTCATATTTCCCAAACATTCATGCAATAATTTTTTTATTATACCGAACAACATATGATTATACAAAATACGTCGATTTCTAATAATTTTTGACTTGTCGAAAGCAATAACGTCGTAATTGTTTGTGTTTTTTTTTTTTTTGTTATTGTCTCTCGTTTCCTTCATTAATTCGAATCAAATATAGTAAAATTGGTTTCTGTGGCATAAAGAAAATTTAAATGATTAAATTGATTTCATCATATTTGTCAATATCGTATGCTCATATTGGCTTTTGCATATCTTTGGAATGAAAAATCCCGAGATTTTCGAAGAGGTGAGACACGATATTTATTCCCCGGGAGACACGACGTTTTGTTCGGCCTGTCACGTGACTCTCTAGACCAATCAGATGACGCATTATATAGAATAATCATATTGAGGTATAATAATAGAATTTGTCTTTTATAAGTTTTACAAAGATGATTGTTGGTAGGCACATTTTGCGTAATGATTAGAATACCTAAAAAAGGAAATGTTTTGAAGTCCTCAGTTTAGAAGTAAACATTTTATTAAATGAAATGAGGAACTTTTCTCAGATGAGGTGTAAAGATTTCAATTTACGGGAAAAGAGGAACGTTCCTCGGATGCTTTATAAAGCTTTCATGTAAAAAGAAAACAATCAACATGTGAAAGATTGTACATTCCTCAGATGCTTTATGTAGCTTTCAGATGAAGTGAAATGAGGAATGTTCCTCAGATACAGTGTAAAGATTTCAAGTCAGGAACGTTCCTCAGATGCTTTTTAGGTTTTTAGTTTATATAATTAAGTGAAAAGAGGAACGTTCCTCAAATGAAATGTAGAGATTTTAGTTTAGGTGAAGAGGAACGTTCCTCTGATGCTTCATAAGTTTTTATAAGGATAAGAGGAACGTTATTCATTTTAAATGTCTGTTTAATGCATTTAAATGTCAATGATTCAGGAAAATTCCATAAACTTTGACTTGTAAAGGCTTATTTTTCGCAAATAGGGGTGTAAATGGATGCAGATATGAAAAACAGGGTCAAAAAAAGGGAATTTTGATTTTCCCTTTTTGATTTGGATTGTGTTATATATGCTTAAAAACTTAAAAATAAATGTGTATTTTTTTCTGATACTTTATTTAGGAGCTAGATGAACTACTAAACGAACATTTTGGAGTAAGTAGCAGAAAGCGCAAATCGAATTTAGTAGCGGATAATTCCTTTGATGATGATTCTGAAACTGCTAAACCTTTATCAGTAGAGAGCAGAACAGAACATTTTTTAATGGTGAGGAAAATGATGAAAGTTCAAATGATGCAGATGAAGATATCATTTTTGATGTGATTAAAAAAGGATGCAAATGTGAAAAGCAGTGTTTTGACAATTTCTCCACACAGGAAATTGTTGATCACATATACTCAATACGGGAATTAGAAAAATCTGAAAAAGAAGGCATGATAATGACAACATTAAATCATTTTAGATTTCGCCCCAAACCTAAAAGTCCTCGGAAACGAGTGAAATATATGTACACTTTCCGAGGTCAGCAAATCTGTAGATCTGCTTTTCAGATTGTTTACGACGTAAAAGAACACACTTTAGATAGTCTTCAGAAGCATGTCCAAACACATGGGGTAACACCAAGAATTCACGGAAACAAAGGTAGAAAAGCCCCAAACGCATTCAAGTTCGAAGAGATTCGGAATGTTGTTCAATACCTGCAGAACTACGCCACTCAAAATGGTATCCCACAACCGGCTGGTCCCCGAGGTGGTGGTCCAGAACCTCAAGTTTATTTACCATGTTCTGACAGAAAAGAGGCAATCCACAAGCAATACACAGAAGATTGTGGAATGACCGGTTTACGCGCTCTGGGTCTATCTTCGCTTAAGGATGTATGGTTTAAATGCACTCCTCATATGAAAATCAGTCACCGAAGAACCGATGTTTGCCATTTACGTGAAAAGCATAGAAATGCTATTGGAGAAGCTGTTGGTGATGCAGAAAACTAGAGGCTACGATTAATTTTTAAGATCATCTTCAAATGGCAGCAAGAGAAAAACGGGCAACCAAGAAGCCGTGGCAGATTCCGTCACAGAGCTCAAAGACATTACAAGAGAATATGGTCCTGTAGATCCATGCTCCAAGCCGTATACAAAAGTACAATATACTTTTGATTTTTCTCAGCAAATGTTTTTGCCTCATCACTCAAGACAAATGGGTCCGCTTTACTTCTTGGTTCCTCGTAGAGTTCAACTTTTTGGAGTGAGAGTAGATAGAATTCCAAGGCAGTACAACTACTTGGTCGACGAAAATGAAACTATAGGTATTCTATTTTTTTTTATATACAAAACATGTACATGAACATGTACCCCGCAATCAAAACGTAAAGTCGGTTAAATTAATTCTATTTCATATTAAATTACATATTGATGTAAACCAATAAAATTGAATTACACTTTCAGGAGAAAATGGATCGAAGACGCATGGACCAAATGCTGTAATATCAATGCTACATCACTGTTTACACAACTTTGGAATGGGAGAAAATGAGTGCATTATCGATGCAGACAACTGTGCAGGTAATTCTGTTCTTTTGCTTTTAGCGCATGCTGGTATTTTATCATTTTATTCTTTCTTTTACTATACTATTGATTTAATTGTAACAATAGGTCAAAATAAGAATCGATTTGTATTGGCATACTTCTGCTGGAGAATTCTGCTTGGTCTGCATAAACAAATAACATACATGATGCAAATTCCGGGACATGCAATGTATTTACATTTTTGTGAAATACTTTCCTTTTTAAAAACGCAATAATACCAACATTTTTTTTTTATCAGGTGAACTATATTCAAATTTATTTAAAATGAATTCATAACATAATTTAAACAATCTTTTTTAGATGCTTAGTCGATTCGAATTTACCACACATTAAACGCCTCTGCAAGAGAAGTGAGTGCAACTCCCTTGAGCAATTACGAACTATTGTTGATAAGTCCAGCTACTCCAACAACGCTGTTTTATGTGCTGAGGAGGACTCTTCGGTGTGGTCAGATTGGATGCAGTTCTTCTCCGTGCAATTTGTTTCCCTTAAGGGTTTGCGGGGATTCCAAATCTTTCGATTTCACCATGACAGTCCGGGGTATGTGCTTTGTAAAGAGTCCAGTGATGATGCGATGCGGAAGTTCCTGTGAGACTGTTGAAGTGTGATGTAATGCAATTTGATAATGATGCACGACCTCGAGAGATTTCACCCGGTGCTCTTACACGCGTAAGACAGGCATACCTTTATGGTCGGATCCGACCTTTCGTGACCAATCCGTGGAAAGATGTGTCCTGCCCCCAGTTCAAAACGAAGAATAACAACGCCCCATAAAAACCTGTGTCACTCAATCTTAATTTTTGTATCTTGAATTATGAATTTTAAAGTTCCATTTGTTTATATCGTGATTTGTAATATGATAATTAATGTCATCTTAAAGAATATTGTTGTGATTATGAAAATTTATTAACTTTCATCAACATGATTTCATATCTTATATATTATTGTTTATTGTTGTAAATTGATGTAAAAAGCAATTAAACATGTATACAATGTATATTGTTATTTAAACATGTTTTATTGATATAGCAGCAATTATGTAGCGTTTATTTGCGCGGTTGACGTCAAAGCATATTTTTTCTTCATTTTCTTTATGCGCTCTTGCAACACTTTAATAATGAGAAATATATGTAATGCTGTATATCATTAGAACCTGGAGGAAAAGTTCTATAAGAATCAATAAAAAACTGAAATTGTCAAAATTTTCAGTTAAGGGAGGTTTTTGCTTGGCGCGTCACATATGCATGAAATGAACGCGGAGCACATACAACTTTGTAATTATATTCTGTTTAACGCCAAGCTCTCGACCGTAGATGATTTAATGCCCGCTTACAGAGAGAGAGAGAGAGAGAAAGAGAGAGAGAGAGAGAGAGAGAGAGAGAGAGAGAGAGAGAGAGTTTTTAACACAAGGGGATCGTCGATGTTGGGGGAAAAATGAACTGCTCTGAGAAATACTGTTTTATAAGCGTGTATAGATAACTCCAACTCCAACCAATCATTAAGTTTTTACACCGGCTGCATGTATTGTTTATCTTTGACGTAGCTGACAGAATTATTGGTGACGCTATTCTGATAATAATGTGGTTATATGAAGCTATAGATAGAATGAAGATGTGTCAAATAGTAAATGCTTTAATTCTCGGTCGTGTAATTGTTTCTAAGGCATGTAGTTTAAATATGTAAAGTTTGAAAACCATTAAGATTTTTCAGTGATAGTAATTACTTTATGATAGGGACCTAGGATATTTTTGTTATAAATAGAATATTGGATCTTATATGGAAACTCAAAAGTTATTCGAAATGTTTAAGTTTCCATGTTTAACGGTCTTAGAGAAGTTGTTATAACAGTTGTTTCTACACAAATAACGGTAACTAACTCTATAAACTGTTTTGTGGAAAATCTAATTGGTAGTAAATGAAGATTGTCTTTTTACGTCAAAAGTTGTCATGAACAAAAGAGTAGAATTATCATTAAAAGATTAAAAAAAAAAAGCCCGAAAGTATTTTGGCGTGTATTGTTTGCTCGCATAAACTTTATGAATTGTTTATGGATACATTGTATTAACTTGTTAGAACTTATTATTTTAGAAGATATTAGAAATGCACATGAAGACGAGGAGCAACTTCAAAGAGGTAAAAAAACCCACATATTCTATTATTTATGTGTTTGAGAATACTGTTGTGATCAGCCATCAACTATTTTTGTTCACAGATGTGTTAAATTTGAACTTATCATTTTAGGAGATAATACAAATGCACCTGCAGATGAGGAACAACGCCAAAGAGGTAAACAATATAAAGTATTTAATCTGATTTAATACGTATAAATTATTTGGAATATTGTTGTGATCAGCCTGATCATATTATTTTTTGTAATGGGAGATTTTAAAATATATAATTTTTTAGGAGATAATACAAATGCACTTGCAGATGAGGAACAGCATCTTCTAAGTGGTAAGATATTAAAACAAGAATTGCTATGCTTTAATAATTGTAAATTATTTGAAATACTGTTTTGATCAGTTAACTTTACCATATTTCTTTTTATCTATACATGTGCTAGAAACATTATGTTTTTTAATTGAATTTGATAATAACAAAATTAAGTACTTGCTTCCTGTACTATCGGTCATCATCATCAATGTTCTTGGTGCCAAATGACAAATCGCATTTTTCATTATGTTTTGCTATGATTAGAAGCAAACTTAAATAAATGAAGAATGTTCCCCATTGATAAATATGACATCTTTGTATCAATCATTAAAAGTTTGTATTAAACATTCGATCAATCAATCAATCAATTAATTAATCAAAGAATCGATTAAAATGCGCCTGTATTTATATTTTTCGATCCGATACAACAGCACTGATAGAACATGCATCATATAGCAGATTTTGACGTCGAAATAAAAAAGACAAGAGGCCCATGGGCCACATTGCTCACCTGGGCAACAATAGACATCATAAAATCAGCTTTATTGAGTCATATACAAAATATCTGGACAGTGTAGTATAACAGATCCTGTATTAAAAAAATCAATTTTTTCCCTGGATATTCTATTAATCATTGAGCCCTTTTTGTCACAGGATGATTTTATTGAGCATTACAGTTCTCAAGAAGATCTAAATCAAATGGGATATAAACCTACATCAAACTTGTGAAGCCCAAAAATTGTCCAGGGGCCAAAGTCTAATCAATTTTAAAGAATCAACAATATGTCAAAATGCTTGCATATAAGTAAAACCATAGACTATAACATTTGAGTTTTGGTGACTTTAAAATGTTTTCCTTTTTAAAATTGCCCCCCCCCCCCCATGTGGCTCCACCCTACTCCTCAAAATCATGATTTTGACGAATTTGAATCTACACTATCTAAGGTTGCTTTCACTAAAGATGCACCTTTTCCAAGAAAATGTTTTTTTTTAGAAAAAGATTTTTCTCCATTTACTCCTATGTAAAAATTTAACAAACTTGAACAACTTGAATCAACCCTACCTGAGGATACTTCACACAAGTAACAGCTTTTCTGGCCGATCGTGTTCTGAGTAGAAGATTTAAAGGAAATTTCTCTATATATTCCTATGTAAAATTTTGACCCCACCCCCCATTGTGGCCCCACCTTACCCCCCGGGACAATCATTTGAACAAACTTTAATCTACATTATCTGAGGATGCTTTCACACAAGTTTCAGCTTTTCTGGCCAAATGGTTTTTGATAAGAAGACTTTTAAAGATTAACTCTATATATTCCAATGTAAAACTTTGACCTCCCCCTTCCATTGAGGCCCTACCTTACCCCCCGGGACCATGATTTGAACAAACTTGATTCTACACTATCTGAGGATGCTTCCACACAAGTTTCAGCTTTTGTGGCCAAATGGTTTTTGAGAATAAGATTTAAAGATTAACTCTATATATTCCTATGTAAAACTTGATTCTACACTATCTGAGGATGCTTCCACACAAGTTTCAAGATTTTCTGGCCAAATGGTTTTTGAGAAGAAGAATTTTAAAGATTATCTATATATTCCTATGTAAAACTTTGACCCCCCATTGTGGCCCCACCTTACCCTCGGGGACAACGCAGCTAGGTTAAGGACGCCCATGGATTACCGTATGAAATAAATGCACTAAAAACGGACTTAATTTCAGACAAAGTATACAAACTTATCCACATATGGCAATGATAAAGTTTATACATCATTATGTTACTACCGATCTCCCCTACATTTTTCACCGGAACACAGTCACCGCATCAGCTGTTTATCACGTGATACGTTAAAAATAGAGCAGCTACATATGTCTTCATTTA
>WFKH01003881.1:31714016-31741008 GCA_016163765.1 Magallana hongkongensis | reverse complement strand
GGGGGGGGGGGGGCAAGGATTAAGCATATCTGTATATGTTAACACGGACTATTTATAATGGACCAACTAGACAAAAAAATGCACTGGATCATTTATAAAGAACAGTTGAAATTCTAGCAGCAACCAATGTTTTCAATTGATTCATGTGATCATATCCAAATAATAAAGAAATATATGTGTGTGTAGCAAAAAACAAGAAAGATACAATGATCAATTCATTCTCTCTGAAATTAAAAAAAATACCGTTTTCAAAGAATATAAGGGTTTATTGCGTAATTCTTATCTACTCCTGTATGTGTGAATGTAAAATATTATACAAACAAATAAGTTATAACTCAGGCATATCTTAAGTTCTGTTCTTAGAAACATCGTAATAAATCTGTCAAACGGGCTCCAGGTCCACAATACTTCCAGTGCAACTAGTGATTACATAGAGTTGATTTACAAATCATCTCCGAAAGGAGAGACAAAAAGACAGCCTGACATTTGTACAGGTGGTCAGTCACTGAGAATGATCCCACACAAACATCTGATTCATATGATTTGAGCCTGAATGATTTTGTTTAGCTTAACTTAGGTAGGGCACACAGGTAACTAAGACTTTTGATGAAACAAACATAAAGTCCTTAGTATGACAAGTCCAAATTTATGATGAGCAAATATTCTGAATATTTCATGCTTATAAATTTCAAACAAAAATAAGTTTGACCAAGATCATCAAGTTTAATTTACTGAATTCTAGTATTTCCTTGCTGCAACATTAAATTGATCGGATGAACAGAATCTGATTTATACAATTTTTTTGTTTGATGTGGCTAATAATTCCTGCTTTAATTAAGTGATGCAAATCCCATCTGCTCAGTTGTCTGGCTTAATCAAATAATTTACAGCTGTGAACCATTCTCATACTCACAAGAATGACCGGCGATAACAATAGCTTTGGGATTTGATGTGAAGTGTTAAGATCTGCCGCCATCCCCCAAAAATTGCAATGATACCACTGTTTTAAGATTAGAGCAGAAATTTAAGAGTATTTTGATGTTTGGTAGATTCAAATTAAATTCAGGCTTAATTATCCTGCTTGGATTCTGTAAATGTTTAAACATATTTAGGTATATACATGTATATCCTAAGAGAAATTTTTGTTGAACAAATTTCTCTCTCTCTCTCTCTCTCTCTCTCTCTCTCTCTCTCTCTCTCTCTCAAGTTAAGCTGGGAGAAACTTATGTGACCATATATATATACTGCTTACTGGGTATTTCTTCTTATAGAATGTCAATACTTATTAAATGTATGTTTTGAGAATTTGTGTGTAATTAACAAAAAAAAGCATCACAGCCAGATCTTTATTATGAAATGAAATAACAGGAAGTTATTTAGCAATTATGAGTTTAAATGCAAATATGTACATGTATCATACATAGATTCTACAGAAGATCTGGACATCCCCCCTGGAAGGAAATCAATAGGGCCACAGAAAAGATAAGAAGCCATTCAGCAAGTCAAACAGCATGAACAGAAGATAAACAGAACAGAAGATAAACCTTGGCTCTTGTCAACCATGTATCAAAGACCACATTAAGTGAAAGTGCTTTCAGGAAAATGCAGCTCTACTTGGGAACTCAATCCTGAATTTCATGGATTCATGGATGCGAGCTTTATGTTTTTAATAATTATAAAACCATATGCACTGAGACAATTTTTATGATAGTTATATTTTTAATTATATAAACATCTAATTTAATTACTAAATAAACTTGATATTGAATATTAAAAGAAATATTAAATTGGTTTTCTTAATTACATGCCTAATATGTACTTTTATTGAAAACAATTAATTATAATTTGATCTAGAATACAGATCAGTGTTTGACATCTATTAATTAATATACATGTATTTGCCGCTTAAAAAAACACAAGGGGCACCGATAGAACAGACTGACCAAAAATGATTAATAAAGCCAACCGTTATTTTGATTTGTAACCCAAAAATGCCGCGATAAAAGATAATAAAAATTCAAACTCTTTTTACTTTTTATAGAGTAATCGACTAAGAAAATTTAAGCAAATCATCAAGACTGAGCGATTGTCAAATACTCGAGTACTTGTTTACATCCTTAATATTTACGTAAAATTAAAATTTAAAATTAAAATTAAATTTTAAAGTTAATTTCAGTTAAAGAGAAAAGAGGAACGTTCCTCAGATTCTTAGTGAAAATTTCAGTTGTAGTGAAAGAGGAACGTTCCTCAGATTATTTGTGAAGATTTCAGTTGTAGTGAAAGAGGAACGTTCCTTAGATGACTTGTCAAGATTTCTGTTGAAGTGAAAAGAGGAACGTTCCTCAGATGAATTGTCAAGATTTCTGTTGAAGTGAAAAGAGGAACGTTCCTCAGATGACTTGTCTTTGACAAGATTTTAAGTCAGGTGAAAAGAGGAACGTTCCTCAGCTGCTTTGTGAACATTTTAGTTGGAAAAAAGAGGAACGTTCCTCTGATGCTTCATGAGTTTTTAAATGGATAAGAGGAATATACCTCATTTTAAATGTCTGTGTATTGTATTTAAATGTCAATGATTCAGGAAAATTCCATAAACTTTGACTTGTAAAGGCTTATTTTTGGCAAAAAGGGGTGTAAATGGATGCAGATATGAAAAACAGGGTCAAAAAAAAGGAATTTTGATTTTCCCTTTTTGGTTTCGATTGTGTTATATGCATTATATATTATTTTTTTTAGAAATAGGAAATAGTACCTTGACTCATATGTGTATCACAAAACATGTTGAACTATATGTAGAAGATATATAACTGCATTTGACTTATCTCTTAGTTAAAAGAAATAATATTGAAAATTAATTTTCTTGCTACAAGTAATTCAAGAAACGGTTATATACACAAACTTAAAATACACTCCCGTAACAACCGCAACAAATTAAGGTCGGTCGCGGATTATAAATTTTGCGTCCTCTGCGCAGGGTATTGCGTATTACTCTCGTAAAACGCAAATACAGAGTAAAATGTTTAAATATACAGGTTATCATGTAACGTTTTTATTTAGAATAATTACTTATCATAAAAAATATTTTTTAGTGAAATGGATCATTAGAATAATGTTCAGAATTATTTTATCATTTCGCCGCTTCTTCAAAATCGACGTTATCCATGTCGAAGTCAACGTCTTACGATGACGTCAGTTGAGACTTTGACGTAACAATTGACAAAAATAAACGTCGTGCATTTTTTTTTTGCAGCGTCAAAAATTAAAATTGAAAATATAATATGCAAAATAAAAAAAAATAAGTGCGATCCTTTCATGTTCTGTGTAAGTGAAAAGGTATATATTTTTTATCTATTACAAATAAAATTTTAATGTAAAATGGCTGGCAAGACACGTAAAACCAAATTATGAGGGCGGATATCATAAAAACCATCCGGTCAATTTCGTTTTGATTTGGCAAAAAGTTAACTTATATGTTAACCATCCATCGCTGAAAATTAAAAAAAAATCGTATGTTTGTAGTTTTTTAGATATTAAATTGAAAATGATAACCCCGTTTTTTCTATATAATCCTATATAAAATGACGGCGATGATACGGACATACGACCAAAATTTGAGCGCGGTAAACATATAAACCATCCAGTCAATTCACTTTATATTTAGTACAAAGTTCACTCATAAGTTGACCTTTCACTGGAAAAAATTAAAGGAAATCATATGTTTGAAACTTTCTCCCCTGAGACTCCTTAACTCGAATTTAAATAAACTGTGTACATTACATGTATATATGAAATCAGACGATCACAGTTTGAGGAAAATGTTTATGAATTAAACCTAAAAGTAAAAGAAACGAGAGTTATTAGTAGTATTTTCTTACAAAAAAATCAAACAATTGCCATGTGAGCTAGAAGACATATCAGGAAAGATTTATTAATACTTGTATAAAGGCAATAATTGTAATACTCCGAAACACTATATAATTTAGAAAAAATTATTGAAATTAATGTAAATTTACCAATTTATAAAAGCAATGTTCTTAAACTTCATGCAGTCTCAATATGATTGACAAAGTAGACGCCACGCATAAAAAATGGTCTAGAATGTTTGATAAAAACTGGATATCTCTAAATCAGTTAAATTCGATTTGTATTGTTGCATTTCAAAAGAAAGGTAATTTATTCAACACATTGATCTGCGATCTTTCAAGGGTACTAGTTGTATCACTTTTTGATTGATGTTTAAATTTCAAACTAATATATTTAAATTAAAACTGCAATTTTCTAGGAAGTAAGACAGACTCACCTGCAAGCAAAGTGCAGTTACTAGTACCTAAGGCGAGAGGTATATAAATTTTCTTACTTCTGAAAAGTAATTCTCATCTCGAGTTTCATTATTTTCATTTGACATTTTAAAACAATTTACAGTGTTATATAAATGCAAAATTAGGAGCATTGTAAAGTATATTTTTTTCACCCAACACAATGTAACTGATAAAGCTTTAAGTAAATCATGGTTTTTATTTTCATCTTTAACAGTCTTATTAGCTTCTACACGCGTTTAACATTAACCCTAACTTCATATTGAAAAAAAGCATAATAATTTCACACCTGTAATTGCAAATATCTTGCACATAAAATAAAAACTAAAGCGTTATTCTAAAACAAAACTTTAAAGTATTACAATCTGATCAAACCACATGTCATCAGTATGTTCATAAGGTACCCAATGTATCATTTAACAAATACAGTTGCACTAAAATTTCAAATTATGAGTTATAAATACTTTTTGTATGCAGAAAGTGATCGAAACCAATTGCAAGTCTCTGATAGGCAACGCTCAAGCAGATTTGAACCTGGTAATTATGCAATGTATTTCATGACACATTTTTCAAACCTAACATCAATTTCAATGCCTAAAGCAAATTTGCTCATTTTAAATATATTTCAGATAAATAACAAATTGGAAAACATACCAACACCACTTATTGTGTATTTCAAAATCTGTATCATTACTATTAAATATATCGACAAATTAATGTGTACTTTACAACGTACACTTCTGATTTTATAACCCGGTTCGGTTTTATCTTTTTAGATGATATCTTTAGGATGACATTGGTTGATTTTACCATTGAAGATGAACAGCTTTTTATTCTCTTAAAACGACAGTGTCTTCATGGAGTTCTGTCTGAATTCAAATATCTTTTGAAAACTAGAGTAAAGCGTAATAAAAAAGAATACATTTTCGAGCAATGTGACGAACACGGATGTATTCTCTTGCATTATGCTGCGCAAGGTGGAAACACTAGAATACTTGATAAAATCCTTGAAATTACGTCTCACCAAACTCTTAAAATTAAATGTATTCGAGGTCAGACCGCATTGCATTTCGCAATTAAACACCAACAGAAAGAAATGGAAGAACACCTTATCGAATTATACTGTTTCAAACTCCCGAAAAAGTATCAAAACGCAGAGTCAAATGCAACGGATACCAGTGAAGAAAACAAGTGCAAACCTGTTGAAAAGGAAAAGAACCATGACTCAGAGTCAACTGCAACGGATATCAATAAAGAAAACAAGTGCAAACCGGTTGAGAAAGAAAAGAACCAAGACGCAGAGACATCGTCGATTCACCAAAAAAACAAGTGTGATATAGCTAGAGGGGAGTTTTCGCCAGTGCATTTGGCTGCATGGTTTGGTGATACACGACTGCTTGACAGTTTAAACGAGATAGGATTTGATATTCTAACAAAAACCAGAAGTGGCTTAAACATCTTGGACATAGCGTGCATGAAGAGTATGTTAGGAGAATCAGACGAGGAATTTGAATTTTGTAGACACTTGCTCACTGATGAGTCAATAGAAATTGATCCGACAAAAACTGACCTTTCCGAATGGAATATAGCACATTATGCATCTTTGTCTAATTTCAAATTGTTTAAATATATAGCGTTTGTTAAAAAGCTTTGTGATCTAATAATGGAGAAAACTAAATCAAAGAAAACATGTTTACATATTGCGTGCGAGTTTGGAAAAACAGAAATCGTTAAATTCATAGCAAACGATTCACAGTTGACAGCGCTTCTCCGGGATATAGACCCACTCGGATGGAATGCTCTGCACTTTGCAGCTAAAGGTGGAAAGTTGAATATTTTAGAAGACTTACTGGAAATAGGTGGTATGGAGATTGGTTGTAAAACAAATGATGGAAAAACCTTATTACATATTGCATGTATTCACAAACAAAAAGACATTTGCGAGTTCGTACTTAAAAAATTTGCTAAAAATAAAGACCTTCTGAATGCAACGACAACATATGGCTTGACAGCAGCGCATTATTTAGCAGTAGAAAAGAAAGAAGACGGTAGCGAGAAGGACATTTTTGAAATGCTTATGAAAAGTGAAATGAATCTCTTAATAACAAACAAAAGGGGGCTTACTGTTTTAGAATTCGCAACTGATCATTTAAACAAAGAATTAATTGAGTGCATCATATTAGCAATCTGCAAAGGGAAACTCAATATTTCTGTTGAGATTCTTTCAAAATGCAAAAGAAAAACAAAGGACGAAAGAATCCAAAACATTTTGCAAACGGGAATTGAGATAATAAATCGTAGAGAAAGTGACGCCATATAGGTTTGGAATAATGTTGCGTTTAAAAAAGTTTTTGTTGTTAATGTGCTACTGGAAATAAATATTGTTTGGATTTTTTTATTAATAAAATGGTCCTTTTGAATTAAACAAAACCAAATCTAAAAAGGTAAATTACTTTGTTTACTTGCCATATTTCTTCAAAGAAAGGGGATGTATCTCTGTCAAATTGAAGATGAAAGGGCTCATAAAAAAGTTTGCATAATTTTTGAAGCATGATATCAATCAAATAGATATTTTAAGATTCTAAAGTTTTTTTTCGTAGATATCTACTACAGTTATTACCGAGATCAGATCCTAGAGAATTTACAGCAATTCTTCTTGGAAGACGGTATACTGATTTTAGATAATTCAAAGTCTCCGGGTTGTACACTGCCTCTCCATTGTGATTGGTAGAAAATACATGATGTGAAAATTTATAATTTTTGCAACAGTTAAAATGCTGTTCGATGCAAGGGATATATTTTTCTGATGTCCTAATTTACGTACGACTTCACAATTTTCGTAGATTTCCAATCTTAAAAAGGAGACAACGAAAAATTAACAAAATTGTTATGAATGAAATTCGGGCTTTATTTTTTTAGTGGAACAAGTTGAAAGCAATATTTTATAATTTTTAATGGGGTTTATTTTTTAAATAAAGCAATTTATGTTAATTCTTGATTTGTTAATTGTTATGTCTTATGTTTTCAAATATGCATACCATGCTAATTTACATGTGTACTTTTTATGACGTCTTACATAATTTTTCAATGTTGTATATCACCGTTTTTATCCGGTCTTAAAGAGTTTCTATTACTGTATGCAATTTCCATGAGCGATCAGCCAACCAGAAAGCCGCGCAGTCTGGGGCTATTTTTACATTCTTTGTTTATGCTAGGGGAAGCTGCACAGATATTGTTGATTGTTCAAGACACCTCCAACCTCCCCATCCAATCCACCACTTCTATTTTTATATAAATAAAAGATACAAATTTTGCAGATAGACTTTTTTATGCACCACTTTTGTTTCCATTGTATTTCATTTTGGTAGTTTTTTAGCATGTGAACTAGTTTTAGCAATTTTGTGGCTGGGAGACCCCTTTTATTCTATACTCTATAGTTTGTTTTCTAGTCAAATGTTTGTGAATCTTCCAGCAACTTTTGTTTATGTTTATATGTTGTACAATTTTTGCGTCATTTTTAAATAAATGACAATATTTTGACAATCACGAGGCGTTACTGTCTTTATTCAAATAGAAACAAACAAGGTCAATGTTGCCTTGAAAGGTTAAGAAGGGGTTTTAACATAAATAAAATTATATGTATTTGCTATTTTTCCTTTGTGCACAATTTTGATACTGATGATGTGAAAATTTGATACGGTAAGACTAACAGTAAAACTAGTTGAAGATTTATTAAAATTTTCCTACAAGTAATTTGAAAATAAAAGAAATTGCAGGATGCAGGGGTATTTAGCTCGAAAGCCATCGGGGGATCGTACGACCGGATTTTGCATTTTAAGGAGCCGAACAACGCATGCTGTCAATAAATACGCGGAAATGAGTGCAAAGTTTTCTTATGTGGTTGAAGAATAAAAGATGACATACTTCAATTTAGAGCATAACTGTGCGTAAATATAACAAGTTGGCAGATAAAAAATAGTTGATGTCTTTGATAATGTTCTTACTTTATTATAAACAACATGTCTGGATTTCAGCGGATGAATACTATTGCACCGAGACACATGCGATAGTGAGGCCTACGTACATACTCAAATTGTTAATGATATACACCTGCCTGCAAAAAATCTACCCCTGGTCTTTTCGGGCCGTGTCATTTAGACCCATGTGATTTTTAAATCAATTTATAATAAGAGACAGAGTTTTTATCAGCAATAAACAATATACGAGGGTTGTCCAAAAAGTTTGTGGACACATGTAATTTTATTGAAAATAACGGCGCCATTATCAGGAAAGTATTATAATATTTTTATATAGAGTATAATAATGTTTATGTATAAAAATAAGAGCAATGTACATTTTTGTATTGGAGTTATCCTTATATATACATTGCCTATACAGGCCCCACGGCCCAGTCTGACGTTGAGTTATAACGACGTTTATATAACGTCGTAGTCCTGGGTTTACCTGATAGTAATATGCCGCATTCACCGTTTGGTCAGAGGGTACAATCGCATACTCCATAAAATTATCGCTTTTGCCACTTTTGGATAAGTAAACTCGAACTATTTCGATGTTTTTCCTGTTTCCTCCGTCGTTTGTTTTGTTTCTATCGGTGTTTTACTTCAGTCGACACAATTTTATGATGGCGCGCTGTTCCGTGCAGTCAGCTGACGTCGCTTTTTCAGGTGTTTATAAATACATGTTCTTGCCGTAATATCTTTTAAAAGTCCTCTGCTAGTTTGAAAATAGCTTCAAATGACGTATGCAAATGACGTACACCATACAGACTATATCATAATAGAAGATTATGAAGTTCTGAAATGTTTTATAAAAATCTGTAAATACTCATATCAAAAAACTCAATTACAAAGTTTGGACAATTTTGACGCTCGGCCGTGCGTACTTTCCGCGACCTTTGATACATTAAAATTTTAGTTTATTTCTATGGAAAACATTCAAAACCACTTTAGTTTGATCTGAAATGTTCTGACAAAGATTTAGATATACAATATGCATATATAAACCCATTAAAAATGACAAAAACGCCATTGTCCACGAACTTTTTGGACAACCCTCGTATATATAAGATTAAATACAATCATACTTTTGATACTAGTTAATTCTATTTGAATAGAGAAAAAAATATCTACAATTGTTTTTTAACTCCTAAGATATTTCTAACTTTTTATTCAACACTTTTTAGGAGTAAGGTGAGTCAATTTGCAATAAATTGTAATTTTATTAATTATGTAATAAAAAAGATAATTCTTATTTATTTGTAAGTAGTCAACTAATGTATTTGTCTTTATATTTGTTTTTAAAAAGTAAGTATAATTAATACCAATTTCTAAATGAATGGTCAATAACAATAATTGGAATGGTTTCTGAAAATAAAAAACATCACACTTCATTTTGATATTTTTATTATTTTAGTCGACTGCATATAATCCATATTAATTTATATTTTTGTTAAATTGACCACCCGACTCAATCTTTGTTCAAAATTAATCTCCAGCAAAACATAAGAAAAGTTGGTCTCATTTTACTGTACATACATTTCTTAGAATAACAGAATCATAATTTGTTTTAAGGATTTTTTAAATCTATACTTAATTAAATGTACGTGTGATCAATGAAGGAGAACCATATATAACACAAATGAAAAAAATAATATCCATTTTTGTTAAGTGGAGATTATTTTGACTTAAAAAAAAATGATCAGGTTTTCACTCTTCAAATTAACTTCAACTCGACGCCATTGTGGTCCTTCAGGCCTTTGATTTGGAAAAAAACGACCATTCCTAAGATATATTGTCCCCTACTAAAGTCGATCTCAACTAAGAGGCTTTTGGTATCTATCATTATTTTTATTTTATTTTATGAATACCAATAACAACCACATATGAAGAAGTTCAACACGTCATAGATTGTAGAGGAAGACATTTTTATAAAATAGAATTGAATTTCTTAAAATAAAATTATTGCTGTTTATTGCTGTTTGCTCTAAAGACGGTAATATTTTTTTAAATGCTGTACTTATTCTGAAACATACCACGAACGTCCTCAGTAAACTATCAGATCAGAAACACATATTTAGCCTTGCACTGTTCATAAGCATATCACTTCTATCAATTAAGAACGCAACATTTGTTCAAACCATGTCGATATTACGTCTTAGTTTCAACCATAACGATGGTGTTTATTTTGAAAAGCTCAATGCGGCTGTTCAGTGGACATTTCTGATACATTTGCACTACATGTTCTTACATAAGAATAATAAAATGTAATTAAATAACCTCAATTCCCATAAAATAAAAAAAAATATGATGCAAATGAATTTTTAATAAAAAAAAAAAGTGAACTTTAAAACATCCAAATAAAAATAAGTAAATGTCATACGTATCGGTAGCTTGCAATTGTAAAATATTTGGAAATTCATGGAACAGCCGTCGTATTAGCTTACACCGTTTTTCTTTACGAACAGTGGATATTCTGGTCTGCTAGTACATGTATAATAAAAATATTTTTGTTATAGTTAATGTTGCAAAATTATCTTACTGGTCTCAAAACCTTGATTGAATTACCAAAAAAACCCATCAGCTACACACAACGCCTCAGCTTTTATATTTCGAAACAACATATATCGACATCGTCGGATATCTTGCAACATTCACGAATAGTTGTATCTCCTTTAAAAAAAAAAAAAAAAAAAGGAAATTTGAATGCTACACAATTTGCAATAATTTTTTTTCAAAATATTCTGAAAGTCATTTGTATACACCTCATTTTCCTTCAGATAGCTATAGTCTGCAAGGCTTACAAGTAAAATTGTATGAAAATTATATAGAAAATGGCTTGAAAATGTTAATATTATTCAATAATCATGTATCAATGATTATCACTTTCCTACAAGAATCACGATTTGTTAAGAATTTCATTATAATACAATTATGAGAACAGGTAATTTTTTTTACATACACTATTAGATAACATGCCATTGTTATATACTTACAAAAGTTGTTTACTTATCAGCAACACCCCCCCCCCCCCCCAAAAAAAAATATCCCCCTCTCAAAGAAAAAAATGAGACCACAAAAAAGCATTTGGTGTTGATGTCGTCAATTATTTTCTTACTAAAATATTTAGTACTATTCAAACTATGCATTTACCTTGTTAGCTGTAAGGCCAGGGGTACTCTTATTGATCCAAAGTAGAGTTTTTTCCCCTTTTTTGGACTTTCATTTTTGGAAAAAATCTAAGCTTTCGTGATAATCTTCAGGAGGAAATCGAATTAATAAACCCAAAACATATTTTTCAGCAAGGGTTAAACAAAAACTCTATATTTGGGTACAGCAATTTTTGTAATCCTGTGTTGGCTGTAAGATAAGCTGCTGGTAGATATTGATATATTATTGAAATTAAAAAGTTGATGTTTGAAATCTTTAAACTTTAATTTGGTACACCATTAAAGTCTTAATACATACATTCTGACGGTTAGTTGGATCTGGGTGAATAATGCTTTATGTAGCTTTAGTGAATAAAATTGTTTGTAGTATACGTCCCAGTATATAGCATGGTGTAGCCAGCGGAATTGAGTAAGTCATGGTACATAACATGGTGTAGCCAGTAGACATGAGCAAGTCCTGGCACATAGCATAGTGTAGCCAGTGGAATTAAGTCCTGTTACAAAGCATGTTGTAGCCAGTGGAATTGAGTAAGTCCTGGTAAATAGCATGGCGTAGCCAGTGAAATTGAGTAAGTCATGGCACATAGCATGGTGTAGCCAGTGGAATTAAGTCCTGTTACATAGCATGGTGTAGCCAGTGGAATTGAGTAAGTCCTGGTACATAGCATGGTGTAGCCAGTGGAATTGAGCAAGTCCTGACACATAGCATGGTGTAGCCAGTGGAATTGAGTAAGTCTCGGTATAGAGCTAATGAGATTTAGTGTATATCATACTTATTTTTCATATTTAAATTTAGGCCTTGGGATTATGGTTTCTATTGGCATCAAAATATTTCGTCTTACCATCATCACGTTTGGGGATATACTGTTATTGGAGTTGGCTTAACTTTGGAGCACTACAAAATAATAAATGGCTAGATTTTCTTTACTTAAGTCATTAGTTACTTGGTAATATGGAAGACACAAGATTTATCTTGGTCTCAGTGATATCTATCAACATAAATACAGTTTTCATTCAACAGGTACATGTACATTGATATTTAATTGGTGGTGTCTACCGTACAGCACAATAAAATTTGGGAGGGGGTTGAATCTTACTCGCTGCACGATTGGTATTTCAGTAAAAAAAAATAGTAGAGCTGGTGTCCAGTGTGTTTGGGAGATATTTGTTATAATGATCCTCATATAGATTTGTACTGGTATGGCTGGGTGAAAAAAGGGGGTGGGTCTACATCTTCGGGTTTTAAATACTGCGCATGACAACTTGCAAAATATCTGACGCTACTGGGCATCCGCTCATATATAAAAACTTCGTATGTCACATGACAAAGATTCACTAATGAGATTTCTGTACTGCGACGTTCCACCAATCACGACAAATTACGGCGTCGTACAAACAAAACATGTGTCGTTTTTGTCGTACAAAGTGAATAATAAACAAAAACAGGTATTTGGATTTAAAGATATGTGGTGATCAATAAATATTAGTCACATTGGATATTACTATGTTATATAGGTAGACATTTCGTATTTGAAACTTGTAACTTTAAAAAAAAGTTACTTTGTGATTTTACAAACGACATTATGCAGGGTTAAGGATGGATTCTTCTCGTTATCAGACATACTTCTTATATTAAGAAATTCATGAAATTTTGACACATATCATATAACCAAATGATTCTATCAGTTTAATCAAATTTGACCATCTTGTTTTTGCATCAAGGTCAGGTTAAGGTCACTATATTTTTCCTCAATTTAAAGGATTATACAAATAAAGGTAGTTATCTGCAGTTTTGTAGATATCTGTTTAAGATATGACGTTTCTATTCTGCAATGGAATAATAGAATATCAGAATGTCTATTAGCTTATACTACTAAATTGGAATTAATAATTAAAATAAAACTTATATTGCTTAGCTCACATTTCCCCCAATTTTCTTAAAATCTAAATATAATTTGATTATTTTTTTATGCTTCCAATATTAGAATATTTCTGATTTTTACACATAATGAAGACCATAAAGATATAAATTGACAGAAAATCTAATATATTGACCTTTCAATAAGAGAGAAAATCCGATTTTAATGATTTTTCACATAAATCTATTTAAAGAATGAGTGATTAAAAAAGTTAATAAAAATATAAACTGATAGGCAAATCATATTTTAAAAACATATTCAGAAACCCAAGTACCTTATTATTAGTTCACATTAGGAGAAAAAACAATAATATGAATGTTATTGTTTTAAAAAATGCTGAATAGACTCCTGAATCTACAGCAATTCTGAATTGCAAAAAATTGTGATATTGTCCTACGCCAATGTTCCGCCAAAATATAGTCCTTGTTAGATTCAAAACGTTGATTACTATTTCTATGCCAAGTTGTATGAAAAGAAAGAAAACTATGATATTTTAATTTCCTTTCATCTTGATTTAATGATTTTTATTTATTTGATTTAATTGAATTTACTTTTGACAAGTCGAAAACTAGAAAAGACCCCTTCCTTAAGACTAGTACAAATTATAAATACAAGTGAACAAGAATAAATAACTATTTGAATGAGATACAATAATCATTAAATTGTTCAACATAATTGATAAGAAATAATTACACAACTTTTGTGGCATAAATACATGCAACATGTTTGTCAAAAATACGAAACTAAGCCACTAAAAGAACGGTAGTGAAAACGAAAGTTCTATTGAAAAATAAATCCAATATATGAATGCATTTGTCTATGTTGACAAACGAGATCATTTAGAATTGATAAAATCCACTGGACCAAATAGTTACCACAATAAAATAGCAGTTATACTATACATATTTTAACCAGGTCCTTAGAACACCTTTTTTTGTTGTTAGATTTGTTGGATTTACAGGTTAAGTTGCTTTTGATTTTGCTAAGTAAATCTACTGGCTTTATCAATTCCATCGTCAATGCTGTTTGTCGCATCTTCACCGAATTCCAAGACGCCCCAAAGTGTGGATGTGGCTTTTTAGGCTTAAAAATAGTATCATTGGACTTGGTTATATGTGCTTATTTTGACAGTATGTAATTGTGAACATCTGTTCCCAGTGTTAACCATTTTGCATTTTTAGGGATGCCATAAAAGGCTTTATATTGATACCTCGGCTCCCTCACTTAAACGGCCATGACCCATTCAGCCAATAAAAAGAATACATTCTGTCAGCTACTTCTTCTTGCTTTATTTATTAAAGAATATAACGAATTTAATCCATTCACAAATATAGATTTATTCATGAATTATCAGAAACACATAAACACATGCTCTCACGCACGCACCTATCATCAGCATGGCTACTTTCCCGTGCCTAAACCCCGGATGATACTTTCAAAACAATACACACAAAGAACGATAACTCCTACTCACATCATACGCATACATAAACACACAAACAGTTACTTCCCTTAGATCATATAAATATACTACAATACCCCCCTTTGCAAAATTTAACTGTTATACTTACAAAATATTAATGATCAAATTTCTCATTTCTAAATAACAATTACTGTCAAATATTTCTGAAAAACATTCACAATTTTTTTTAACAGTTAATAAAACAGTCACAGTTCACAGTCCATTATAAACAGTTTACAAAGATAGTCACAGTTCACAGTCCATGATACAATTAATTTCACACGGAAACACACGGACATAGCGGCTCACATTTTAAAGTCCTTAAAACGTTGCGGAACTGTCTTTACACGGGTTGACCTTCTCAAGACTGGCTCTGTTGGTTTTCTTGCGATAGGTTCCCTCACTGAAGGCTGATCTTCATCACATGTATCAGCAGATACAATGATCGGTTCACTGAAAGTCTCTGGAATATCTGACACATCACTTTCAGCAGTTTCCGGTTCTTGATATTTTTTTCACAAACTCGCTATTCCTCTTCAATGAGACTCCTTCTGGTGATTCAACAACACAGCTGTTTCCAGTTTTCTGTACCAATGTATATGGCTCTGCATGATACGGATTGTCCATTTTGTCTTTGACTGCTTTCTTCAAAAGGACTCCTGGCTCTAAGTCGCAATCCACTGCACCACGTTTCTCATCAACATACAGCTTGTTTCTGTATTTTGAATACACATCCTTATCTCGCATTTCTTCATCAAACACATTTTCTTGTAGATTCTCTACTTGTGGTAATTTTGTTCTCAGTTACGGCGGAACATCAATTCTGCAGGTGATACTCCTGTTGTACTGTGTGGAGTTGTTCGATATGCAAACAAGTATTTTCGGATTTCTTTCTTCCAATCCTTAGATTCTGCTTGTCCAATTCTAATCCTTTTTATCAACGACCGATTTTGACGTTCAACTTCCCCATTTGCAGCCGGATGTAATGGTGTCACTGCTCTGTGCTTGATACCGTTATCTGTCAAATAATCCTCAAATAACTTGGATTTGAATTGTGGTCCATTATCAGATGTAATTTGCTATGGAATTCCGTGTCTACAAAACATTCCCTCTAGAGCATCAATGATTTTCTCACTTGTTATGTCTTTGGTAATTTCAATTTCATAATAACTGCTGAAGTAGTCTACTACAACTAACACATATTGCCCTGATGTTAATGGTCCCAGTAAGTCAATTGCCAATTCTTGTCATGGTCCCGTCGGTAAAGGTGTTGGACTGATTGGCTCTGGTTTTGGATATGCACTAGTAATCTGACATCCATGACATGATTTCAAGTACTTTTCCTCTTCTTTGTCCATACCAGGCCACCAAACTTTCGTTCTAAGTTGTTGTTTTGTTCCAACAATGCCCAAGTGTCCCTGGTGTGCTAACACAACACACTGTTTTCTCAAACTTCTCGGAATCACAATCCTAGATCCACGTAACACAAGGTATCCAACTGAACAAAATTCATCTCTGAAAGGAAAATATTCAACACAAGATTTTACCCATTCCCCTTCTTTGATGAATCTACGAATTCTGACCAGTTCTTCATCCCTCTTTGAAACTTCTTCTACTTCTCGAGTAGACAATGCATGAAGTGTAGCTTCCCTCGCTATAAATTTCACATACTGTTCAGTCTCCACAGAGTTACTGTTTTCCACAGGTTTGTTTTCCACCAAACGTGACAATGCAGCTGCAATATTTCTGATGTCCAGGTAAGTAACGCACTTTGAAATTGTATGCCATAAGTTTCAACAACCAGCGTTCAATTCTTGCATTTGGTCGAGATTTCCTTCCATAAAGAACTTCTAATGGCTTGTGATCTGTAATCAGCTCAAACTCTACACCATACAAGTAAATATGAAACTTCTCACATGCCCAAACAACTGCCAGAGCTTCTTTTTCTGTCGTTGAATAGTTGCGTTCTGCCACAGACAATGTACGGCTGGCATAACATATGACTCTTGTTTCACCTTTGTGCACTTGAAGTAAGACTGCTCCAAGGCCTACATTGCTAGCGTCTGTCAATAACTGTGTTTTTTCTGCGTCTAACCTGTAGTGTCCTAAAGCTTTTGACAAACAACGTTTTAACGTATCAAAACTCTTCTTCTGATCACGTCCCCATACAAAGTTTACGTTCTTCTTTGTCAATCTCCTCAGCGGTTCTGACACAGTCGCTAGGTTTGGTATATACCGTGCACTGAAATTTACAAGTCCAAGGAAACTTTTCACTTCAGATCCACTTGTTGGCTCTTTTGCATCCAGTAACGACTTGATCCTATCACTTGTTGGCCCAATACCATTCTTAGACATCACATGACCCATGAATGTTATTTTGTTCATGCTAAATTCACACTTTGCTTGGTTCAGTGTAAGTCCTTTTTTCTTTAATTCTCTGCAATGCTTTACGAAGTCGTTTGTCATGTTCTGCTGTGTCACGCCCATGGATCACAATATCATCTGAAATGTTTTGTACTCCCTCACAATCATGAAACACTTGTGAAATCACTTGCTGATATTTTTCTGGTGCTGATGAAATTCCAAACATCAGTCTTTTATATCTATACAGTCCTTTGTATGTTACAAATATAGTGATCTCCCTTGAAGACTCCTCCAACTCAATCTGATGGTATCCACTTCTAAGGTCTAACTTGCTAAACACTTCACTACCATTCACATTGTAGAGTATTTCGTCCACAGTCGGAATAGGGTGTCTTTCACGAATAATCGCAGCATTGGCTTGTCTCATGTCGACACACAATCTGATGTCACCATTAGGTTTCGGTACAATAATGACTGGACTGACCCACGGTGTAGGAGCATTCACTTTCTCAATGATATCTTGAGATTCAAGGTCATCAAGTTGCTCTCCAACTTTCTCTCTCAGACTGTATGTAATCCTGTACATAACTTGTGCAACAGGTTTCACATCCTGATCAATGTGCAGCTTTAATTTAAAGTTTTTCAGCTTTCCTATTCCTTGGAAACACTCTGGGTATTTACGAACAATGTCAAATGATTGTACACTGTTGACACCAAGTTTTAGAATTCCTAGATTCATAGCGGTATCTTTGCCTAACAGTGCTGGTCCTTTTCCATTCAACACATAGAATTCTTCTTCACTACCGTTGCCTGTTTCTTCGATCAAGGTATGTGTTCGAAATTTTCCTAACAATTTCAATGGTTCTGTAGAACTATATGCATAGAGTTTCTTCTCACACTTTTCAGAATAACATTTTAGGCGTTTCTTCTTTAGATCTTCCCACAGTTCTTTGTCTATAATATTCGCTGATGCACCACTATCAATGACGAATTCCACTGGATGTCCTCCCAGACTAACCGTAACTTTGTCTGTTCTCCTCTTTGTGGTCTATGCGCCATACGTTTTCCTTGTTTCAGTTTTGTTAAGCAGCAGCTCATGAAGTGTCCAACATTCCCACATTTTCTGCATTCCTTGTCTTTTGCCGGACATGACGAATCTTTGGCGAAGTGTCCTTCTCGTCCACAACGAAAACATTTGTTACCATACTTCCTGTTCTTGAATCTACCGGTACGTTTTGGCTTATCTGTTTTAGGCCCACGTCCCTAAATTTTATTTATTGATGCCACTAACTCGGTATCCATATGTCTTGCCCGTTCTTCTGTCACTGTCGCAGCAATTGTTCTTAACTGTTCCAGCGTTAAGTCTTTTTCTTTTTCCAGCAGCTTTGCTCTGATTTTATGAGGCCTGCACTTTTCAATCACCTGATCCCGAATTTGCTCGTCCTGGTTTGCGAAATCACAATACACTGCTTGTTGTCTAAGTTTCGTTATAAACTGCTCTACAGTCTCTTTATCACTCTGTGCTATTTTACGGAATACGTAACGTTCATATGGAACATTCACTTTGTTTTCAAAATGTTTATTCAACGTTTTAACAGCTACCGTGTAAACATTGTCCTCTTGCACTGCTCGGACTTCGTCCAATGTATAATAAATATCTTGAACTTCTGGTCCTGCACAATGTAACAATAATGCTTTCCTCTGTTCTGGGTCACTTACCCCCTTTCCAATAGCAAACAGTTCAAAACTCCTGTGCCACCTTTTCCACGCCTGATTCAACTGCGAAGGTTCTGCATTTTGGTCAAACATTTGAACTCCGTTCAGTTCAATAAGCGAAGTCATTCTTACTGTATCACTATTTCCTTTTCCTCGTCGCCAGTAAAGAATATAACGAATTTAATCCATTCACAAATATAGATTTATTCATGAATTATCAGAAACACATGAACACATGCTCTCACGCACGCACCTATCATCAGCATGGCTACTTTCCGTGCCTAAACCCCGGATAATACTTTCAAAACAATACACACAAAGAACGATAACTCTTACTCACATCATACGCATACATACACACACAAATAGTTACTTCCCTTAGATCATATAAATATACTACATTTATTGGGTATATTGGCACCCCCGTATTATAACTTTCAACTTTGATCATTCAGAAAATTCAGCGGCAATGGATATTATTTACGGGAATTATTTAAAAAAAAGTATCTCAACTCGCTTTTACGGCTGCTACCTAGAAGAAAGTTTTGTAGATGGTATGCTTTATTTTTGTCGTCGAGGTCGTGAAAATGTACGCAACAATTAAGGGTTCTCAGATTTCAGTGCTCGGCATAATGCCGGGAAGCATTTTACATATACTTAGACAAGGACGAACTCTCGAAAATCCATCAGTTGGAAGCCAACACAGTTTAAGGAAGGATGTACGCAATGCCAGGTTTGTAAGCTATTCAATAATGGAATTATTTTCATTTATAAGAATATTTTAATAAATATAAGCATGTCATGAGTATCACAATTTGGTCATTTATACACATTTAGGTTATACTTAGGGTTTAATATGGTAGTACTCCTAATATGAAATACATAAAATATTCATTTTTTATAAAAAAAAACTCTAAAAAAAATTTGCATGTTATATTACAGATGATGATCTCTGTCCAGTGAAATCGTTCATGAAGTACAAAAGGCATTCAAATTCAAAGTATGATATACTTTTTCAAAGGCCAATACGAACATTTAATGTAAATTCACATATCTGGTACGATAATATACCTATGGGACCCAGTACTCTTGGAAACATGATGTCAAGGATATCTGAAAAAGCAAGCTTATCACATCAGGTACACTAATCAATCCCTTAGGACAGCACTGGTACACACCCTGGACTCAACAGGTCTGTTTGCAGGTCGACACATAATGAGCGTCACGTGGCACCGAGCAGATTTCAGTCTTAAAACCTGCTCTCGTCTTGTTGAGCCTAGTAAGGTTAAACACAGGATGTCGGAAACTTTTCGTGCTGAAACTTGTGTGAAAGAGATAAAGGATGAAGACCGATCAGCTGAAAATTCTAACACTTTCTGTTTTGATGTGTCAGAACTGGAACTGAAGGTGTTATCGAATTCTCAGTATGACCATGTTTTGACTGATTTGTTGGACGATGAGTTTAATGGTGTTTTGAGTAGTTTGAAATTTGATTATGAAATGTCAAAAGTTGATAAATCTGTATAAAATATTAGCATTAGCAATTTATAAAGCTAACATGGCCCAACTTTAGTAACAGAACATGTGGAAATGTCTCGAAACCTCTCAAAGTAGGTTTCAGTCTTTTTCAACAACTTTACCAGTTTTGACAATAAACAACTAATCAAATCTTACAGTTACATGTAATTACAATCAATTTCAAAGGAGGCAGTTAAAAAAAACCCTGTTCCTACTATGTTGCCACAATGTTGAATCGTTTTGATGTTAAAGAATATACCATTAAATCTAAACACTCTAAAATTAGTTTTTTGTATGATTTACTTAATGAATCGTATAATCAAACAATTATTGCAGTTTTTTCGGTCAATACGATAATTTAGCTACCCGAAAAGTACAATATTCACCAAGCTATTTTGGCTCGGTGAATATTGGTACCGTATTGACCTTAAAAACAGCAATTATTGTATATTATATTTTTGCTTCAGTCATAAAAATATGAATTATAAAGACTGATTGAATTTCTAACTACTTTATACCAGTACAACTAAAATTGACAGTTGTCAGCTGAAGCTTTTTAATAAAGCGAATCGCGGTTTATAAAGCAAAAAGTGTCCCCGGTTATGTTATATCATAGGTGGAAATCAAATCAAATCAAATCAAATCTATAAAAATCTAGGTATTGCCTTCATTTTTAAACTTACATAAATACTCATTTTTGAGCTACATGCAATTTGAAATTTTGTCATTAAATGTGAAAAGATTGGAAAAAAAAATATTATGTATATGTATCTTGATATTTGTGTCTGGTAACAAATACTTCACGCGTGACCAGTCGTCCTCGTATGCGCTTTGTATCACTAAAACATTTAAATTTGAATACAGAATAGTGATTTAAGTTCATTTCCATACCATACCAAATTGCACTGTATGCAGTTTCAGAACATTGGATGTCATACTAGTACATGTACATGCAGAATCAGAGCATCAGCATGTAAAATGTAAAACTCTAACGAAGAAACCGATTGACAAATTTAATTTGTTTAATATCCTGTTTAGTGTTTATGTTTGATGTTGGCTTAGATTTCCTAAAAAAAATATAAAAGATGAAAAACGTTAACAAAAACGAAAATGATATATCCATTTTTTTCTGCAAACAAATAAGAAACGGAAGGCTGGCCACACTCTCGTGTTCTTTGCGTCACTTAAACCATTACATTTTAAAATAGATTTCGAAATCTGCTCAATTTGCATTATATATGCTGTTCAAAAGCATGTGGTGTTTTTTTTTTCATTTAAATTAAGGTAAGTTTTCGGCATGTGATATTTTTAATAGGAGTCCAATGTTAAGCATTTTATATTAGGTTATAGAAAAATCGAGTTATGTTGATGAAAAATTGATTCAGTCTTGTTTCATTTCATGTGCCTTTCACACACTTCCAAATAATTGGTGGAATGAGAGAAAACTATTTGTAAAAATGTTGTCAGCTAGTCTATGATCTGTCCCAGCTCACTTTGGTTTACGTCACCTTTTGTTGATTTAATTAATAACAAATATTGAAAATATAAAGCAAAAAGCAACAAAAACCAGAATCCCGGACAAACATTTTGATAAATTAGGTACTGAACAGAAGGTGTCAAGTGTGTTTTGATAAGATTTAAAGTCTGCTTTAACCTAAGATTTACCTGTATTTTCCAATGCAATTTATAAAAAGAACCTAACGAATATTAATGCAAAAGTATGTAAACCGCGATCTCAATTCAAGATGTCCTCAACAGCTGTGTATTATATACTTTTGTTAAAGTAACAGGATGATTAGATCAACAATATCCTTAAGTTTCCATTTGAAATGATTTGTTGTTTTTTAAATTTCTTTTTAAAATCTATCTGGATAAAACGGTATAAGAACTGCAAAATTCAGCTATCGAAATTCTTCAAGTATTACTAATGATATTTTTTTATCAAGTTATAACACGTTTTTCAAAATTCATGTGGACAAAATAAAGGAATGATATTCCCAAAAAACTTAATAATCACACAATAAAAGGAGTCAGTAAGTTAAACAACTAACTAGAAGTCATGTTTTCTCAACCAGGTTCTTTAATATAAAACAAAAAAATATTTATCTATCTCATATTATAAAATTTCTATAGTCTTTGTAAAAAATTATTACTGAAATAGGATTTTTGTTCGTTCGATATCTAGTGTGATATACTTAAAATGTCGTATTATCTATTTTAATGAATATAGCCAAAAATGAAGCACATTCTTTTTAAATTATCTAAAAGAAGTAAATCTTAAGAAAAAAAGCGCACTTGATATTATGAATGATAAAACATGAACATATTTTACAAAGTATTGGTCTATATTTACAGATACAAATATGTTTCCTTTAATGAAACTATAGTTTAGCAAAAACTTTCAATTTATATATTAAGTAATACACAGTATTGTTAAAAGGCTCATCGAATATGCTCTTGGCTAATACATGTACGTGGTCAAATCGTCTGTAAAGCTTTCAGGCTTCACAGTATTCGTTCACTTGACCAACTAAATTCATATGCAGATGAACTTTTTATGTATTTAAATCCAAAACCCACAGCTATAGTAGCTACAAATGTAATATATCTTTATATAGCTCTAAAGCATTAAACTTCATTACAATCATGTACCGTGTTTTCAAATGCATTGCTTGTCATTACTTAATATTTGCATATTCACTGTCCTTTCCTACTATAAGCCCACACCGAGGAGCTGCATATATATTTTTATAATCGCAACTGCGATGTCTGTATCCGCAATTGCCTCACAGACTTTCAGATAGCGAATTTTCAACAATTATAATGTGATTTTTACTTGTATATATAGTGGATATATTTAATGACAAAATATGTAGTATTCATATAAATTATATAAGTTTAGAATATAATAATGATATTTTAGTTTTATTTATTTTTATTTTTAATCAATTAAAAATGTTGTTTATTATTGTATAATAAAAATATACCGAAATAAAACAAAAGTGTTTGATTCTTATATTTATTTGTATAAAATTCAATGTTTTGTCAAGGAAATATAACTCTACCTAACTATACCATAATTTATGTACAATACTTTTAGTGTACTATGACGTCATATAGGTGTGACGTCATAGACTTTTCCATGACGTTATAGATCATAACATAAGTCAGTGTTTAAACCACATGTGTGTTCTCTCCAACTCCCTAAAATTGGTGCATTTAAAACATGTCTTATATTGGCATTTTAAAGGAATTACTGTTATAACATATAATGTATTCTGTTAACAAATATAATCTTGACAATCTATGTGAGTTAAAAAATACATTACAGTCTGAACGTTTATTTTTGATGCAATATCTAAATATCAAGGTATAATACAGGGGATCTGCAAGGCATAAAATGCAAATATAAGTAAAAAACAACGATTTTTTAGTGAACATGGCGTTATGATTAGCAACTGCTATGCTGGCATTTTTTCCATGATGCGCTAGCGCACATCATGGAATATGCCAGCAGAGCAATTGCTATTCATAACGCCATGTTCACTAAATATATATAACGTTGTTTATTTCTTAAATAACATTATTTCAGTTTATAATCGAAGGATCTAAAATGGCTAACGTTAATGGATCTGGACTGAGAGTAACAGTTTTACTTCCTTTCCTTCTTTCGTCTCTCTGAAGTACTAATGGAGGCTGTAACATCCTATACTTGTAAATGTCCTCTTTTAGTTGACTCCTCTCCTATCAGAGAGAAAAAAGACCATCAATTAATGGTTTGTCTGATATATATATATATATATATATATATATATATAATGAAATTCATTGTAATAATATACTTAATGTAATAATAATAGTGTATCTTTTATAAAAATGGAACTCGTAAATTTTCATACCTTGTCATTGTAAATCCAAAAACTTATTTTGTTAAAAACCATTCTCATTGCACACACAAGTACTCGGAGGTTGACATAATAAAGATGCTTGAATTTCTGATAGACACTTCTATGTGTAACACACCACAAAGAAAACAGAGTACTAAATGCAAATAAGTTTAATAAGGTTATAAAACAAATAATAAATATAATAATATTTCTTATGATTAATATTTCAGATCTAATTTCACAGTTCTCTCCAATGATAGTTCATTAATAATCAATTATCCTTTGAATCAAAGAAAATGGTAAAAGAATTAGTCACTGTCCAATTGTTACTGAGCACGGGGTAAGCCGGGAGTCTTTGCACATTGGAACCTTCCTCACTGGTGGTGTGTTGAGGACTGACTCTTCTTGACCAAGTACGGGTATTAAATGCATCTCAGGAAACAATGGGCGGTGCCTCTTCATATCTTAGTTGACAAGTGTATAGATGAAAGAACATTCACCAATTACTTTGATGTTTATGCCGTGGGGTTCCACGTAGTCTATGTCCATATCAAACCCAAAAGAAGTACCGAGCACTTAATGTTTATTTATGATCACCACGCCATGGTCAAGATGTTTTTCTAGCTATTAAAGTAACCCGACACAAAAGGTGTATTTATTTATGACCATCACGGCATGGTCAAAATATCCTTGGTTGTTATCGGATGTTTGTACTCTCAGCCATAAATCCTGCACATGTTTTAATTTCTGTCCAGGTAGACGAGTACGAAAATAAATAAATGCAACATACACAAAGATTTTAATAATAACACAATTTGTTGTATCTAATTGTGTTACATATGTACTTTTTGGAGACCAGGTCTTCCAACAATCAGTCGGAATTCCCATGGGCACAATTTGTGCTCCTCTATTGGCTGACAGATTTTTATATTCTTATGAAGCAGATTCCTTCAAAAGCTTGTGCAAGAAAAGAATAAAACTCTTGCTGTGGCCTTCAATTCCACATTTAGATTTTTGATGATGTTCTATTCATTAACAACAGTTACTTTCACTCTTATGTTAACTCAATATATCCTAGTGAGCTTGAAATAAAAGATACCACCGATTCCGAAACATCTGTTTCATATTTGGATATTTATCTAGAAAAAGATGTTAATGGTAACCTAACAACAAAACTATATGATAAACGTGATGATTTTCATTTTTCCATCGTCAACTTCCCTTACTTGTGTAGCAATATACCATCATCACATGCTTATGGGTTTTATGTCCCTCAGCGTCATCGTTATGCAAGAGCATGCTCTACATACGAACAATTTATTAAACGAGGCAAGATACTTACAAACAAGTTGTGGAAACAAGAATATCAAGAGTCTCGATTAAAATCATATTTACAATTGAGTCTACACTAATTTTTTATCTGTCTGAACTATTTTTTTCTGATTTTTCTGTGTTGATAAAGGCAATTTACAGAAACACGCCAAGTATCCATTCAAAATATCAGCAAAATATGTGGATTTATCTTGCGACATTCTGATAAAACCATTCGTTGCTTTGTCATTCAGTTTTGTGATAACGGGAATTAATATCTGTCAGTTTTAGACCTCGTGTTCTTATTTGGAATCTTTTCTTAGAGTTAAAACTCAGCATTGAAGCAATGCACAAACTACAATATACATTTTGTAATGCATATGGGCATTGGCATTTCATGCATCCAGTGTGATTTTTTGGGACAGAAGGAATGTCTGCATTGAGTGAAGAATGAGAATTACTCATTGCTTGCAAAGGGTGATTGCAAAGATGAATAAAGAGTCGCTCGATGCAGGCATTGGAAGACTGAAGAGACGCTCAATGCAGGCATTGGAAAGACTGTAGAGTCACTCAATGCAGGCATTGGAAAGACTGAAGAGTCGCTCAATGAAGGCATTGGAAGACTGAAGAGACGCTCAATGCAGGCATTGGAAAAACTGAAGAGTCGCTCAATGCAGGCATTGGAAAGACTGAAGAGTCGCTCAATGCAGGCATTGGAAGACTGAAGAGACGCTCAATGCAGGCATTGGAAGACTGAAGAGTCGCTCAATGCAGGCATTGGAAAAACTGAAGTCGCTCAATGCAGGCATTGGAAAAACTGAATTTAAGAGTCGCTCAACGCAGGCACTGGAAGACTGAGGAGTCGATCAATGCAGGCATTGGAAAACTGAGGAGTTGCTCAATGAAGGCAGTAGATGACTGAATTTATAGTGATTCATTGGAGGTATTGGATGTATTTACAGTGGCTCAATCCAGGTATTGGATGACTATTGATTATAATAAGTTTCTCAATGGAGGAATAAGGTGTTGTTTGGTTTGTTAGAACGTTAGTTGCTCAATGAAAGCATGAAATTTGATAACTTCAACCTTGTTGTTTCTCAAATCAAAATATTAATAACTGTTTTATGTTTCATTCTTCAAGCATCAACTAATAGTCATTTTGCAAAACTAATTATTGTGCTTTTGTGCACTGATATAGAATGACAACAGATTGGAAAAGGTAGTTATTCAACACATAAAATGCTACATTAAGCACCTGTTTATGTTACAGGAAATGCAAACATTTTCTTTTCCAAACCTATCAGCAAGCATTAATT
>WFKH01003881.1:31683234-31704807 GCA_016163765.1 Magallana hongkongensis | reverse complement strand
GGGGGGGGGCTCAAATCGTATCCAATGTTAATAATTCTAAAGTTATATTTTTCTAAGAAATTATTTTCCTATATGTTGTCATATACAAAGGTTTTAAAATATTTAGGGTAAATTCTCCAGACATTAGAATACTGGTATCAAAAAGGAAAAAAAAACGCGTTTTCGTTTCTTTATTGTACTGGGACTGTCCAGCCAGGGGTTAGTCACGTACATTATCCGAGTTCGGAAGAATAAAAGAAAAACGACAATTTCAGTGTTTAAAGAGTTAGATTTTATATTCTGTTGAAGTAACGATCATGCAATGCAAAACAAACGTATAAGATATGAAATAGAATCATATAAAATCTAAGAACGTGATAATTCCCATTATTGTAGATAGAAATTCAGGTCCAAATCCCCGTAATACATGTACGTCTAATCGATAATTAAATATATCACTGACTGCTGCGGATTAAGAAAATGTACATATTATATATTAAAACTTCAAGTAAATCCCGGCCGGGTACTATAGACCCGGGCGCGCTTAACATATATGGATACATATAGACATAATAGATATATCACAGTGAAAAATTCCCAGTTCATTAATGACTTTATTTTTGACTTTACATTTTAAATTCAACCTCTGTTGTGTAGTATTTTCTCACAGTTTATTTTATTAAAGCTATTTATTTAATTTGTGATTGACACATTTCGGACTTTATGTTTGTGATTTCAAAGTGACAGAGTGTTATGTCTCAAGGGCTGCTAAGCTGTTAAAACAACATTGTGTAATTATAAGGTTTTCATGTCCAGGTCATTAAAGACTCATTGAGTTCATTTAATTATTCGAAACCTGTCACCACCTGTCAGTTTTCACTCATTGTTTTGATCCTTATATATAGCCATGTACCATTATCAATCGGCAGTCTGGAATACGTCGGCCAGCCTCGGCCAGTTGTTCGACTCACCCAGATAATGAAATAATAATTAGGGTCTTCGTTTTCCAACGGAAGACCCTATTGTTTTTGTTAGGTTTCTTTTTCTCTATTTTTCACTATTATTATTAAAATTCTTTTTTTTCTTAACATTTTTCTTCAAACTCAAATATCTCGGACATGGTACAACGGATTTTTATGAAATTTTCACAAAAAATACAAAATATTAACATCTTTTATCACACATATTTTTGTTTATGATGTCACTTCCGGTCGGCCGTTATATTCGTTTTTCTTTTTTAAAAAAGTGATTTTGTCCACCCTTTTTCTCAAAAACAATCCAAGATAGAAAATCAAAATTTTTAGGAATGATAGATTTTTGAATTGTTCGGTGCTATCAGGTAAAACCATAATCGTCCGTCACTTCCTGTCCGCTCAGACAGCATTTTTGGAAAATCGTGTTTTAAAAAATTTTCAAATTAAAAAATTTACATTTTTTTTTTCATCAGAATATGTTTTAAACTTATCAAATTTAAATATAATCGTGTCTAGTTAAACTGGTATGTTTCTAACGAGATGGATATGGCCGGTATATGGGCCTCCTAACTGAGTCTCGTCCAATAAATATATAGGAATCCTGCGTCAATTGCCTTTTATTACTCTGGAACTGTATTTTGGTGGACCATCGGGAATACGGCACACCTACCCTTGCTTTAACCTTACGGCCCACAGCGCGCATCAACTGTATACTTTGTAGTTCTACGCCAACATTTCTTCACCCCGTTCGTACTGCACACGACGGATGCAGTTCCAGACGAATTACCTAGCACCGTACGAATCTACGCGGTCACAATGAACTATTATTGAAAACATTTTGTATGAAACTTTAAAATTACATACCTTTATTTCTATCCAATTGCTATATATCTATACAGTAAAACTCGGTTATAGCGAAGTCCTGGGGACCAATGGATTTACTTTGTTGTATCCGTAATTCGTTACATCCGTATAACGAATTCGTAATAATAACTATAGTGAATTCACTATAGACATGTTTTCTTCAACAAGACTACAATTTTTGCTAATTGAGGCTTAGAATGAAAATACATTCTTTTGATACCTTTAATAATCGGACGAAATTGAAAAATTCATGTGAGAATAAATTCATTCAAACTATTATGTTAAATGGTTGTGCAAACTTTTTCAACTGTAAAGAAATTCGTTATAAAAGTGTAAAATTTCGTCATTATTCACCTCTACGGGACTCAAAATCATTTCGCTATATCCGTAAATTCGTTATATCCGAATTCGTTATAACCGTAAAATTTTGCAAAGATTTGTTAAGAATTTTACCGGGGACTCAAGAAAACTTTGCTGTATCCGATATTTCGCTATATCCGTGTTCGTACTAAACGAGTTTTACTGTATCACATTTTATCATTCAAAACATTAATTCAAAAACATTTGTTTACGTAAGGCGGAATTGCTTAATCGTTTTAAATTAACTCTTACTTCGTGGATTTGATATAATTGACTCACTCAATCTGAAGTTCTACTCCGTGTGATGTGTCACTCATGCTTACAGTGCTAATTACTATTGTTTACAATTTTTATTTATATCATTTGTTCATCATTATCATCAGTCAAGAATTAGGCTTTTAATTGTTCAGGTGTGGTTTTTGGATTTCCAGAATTCACCCTACCGACCTGAAGTTTAAATAAAGTGCTTTTTACCATCTAGAGCATTTAATTCTTATTGTTGCCAGATATATAGAAACACCTTATTTTCCCCGGTGATAGATATACTGTGACAATCACTGTTCATATCGAACGCACCCGATTTTGTTTTTTTTTTTACCCATAATTCTTTGCAACGGGCTTGGCCGACCCGAACAATAGGCGCTAGGTTATACCCGGCCGAGCTGTCCAGAGATAAAGACGTGCTCAGTGTTAGAAGGGGGTATCGTGGTAGAAGCCTGTGTGGCATGTTTTAGTCTCTCAAGTTCAGCATTTGACGCGGACACGGATAGCTGACCGTGGTAAGTATTTATTTAGTTTTGTGTAGTTTATTTGTAAATTTTTGCCTTTTTATTAGTTTTACGCAGTCGTCCTATAAAGTCACCTTGGCCATTGTTCACTGTAGAGTTACCTGTGTGATCACTGAGGTGTGACTTTAGCGAGAGTGTTTAGATAGAATTCGTCTTTTTCTATAGTACAGTTTTTGATATTGCTGTATAAAGAAACGGTGATTTAAAGGGCTATTTTCTATGCGTTATTTTATTTTACAATTTATTGTCACTTTTTCCATTTAACTACTTAGGCGGAAGTGCGTCACAGGAAGTTTCAGACGCCATATTGTTTATTGTAAACAAATTACTTAGTGACCATATACTTAGAATATTTTGAGATGTTGCCTTTAATATAATACTATTTATACATTATTATAGTTTGATACTATCAGTGAGGTACTTATATAATGTATTATACAATATTGTTTTAATTATGGTGTTATGGTATCACTTGTACACTTATTGTAGTGTCATATTGTTGATGTTGAGGACGGTGATGATGCGATGGTGATATCGACGACGATGGTGATGTCGATGACGATGGTGATGTCGATGACGATGTGATGGTGCTGTTGATGACGACGATGATGTTATGGTGAGGTCGACGACGACGACGATGATGATGGTCATGTCGATGATGATGAAGTAGATGATGTCGTTCATGGTGACGTCGGTGACGATGATGAAGTAGATGATTATGGTGATGACGATGATGTCTATTATGATTATGGTGTTGTAGATGATGATGTTGACGATAGTGTCGATGATTATGATGACGATGGTGATGATGATGATTGTGGTGACGTAACGTACTTTAGTTGTGGTTGTCCGTAGTTGGTCCAGGACTACAGCCCCGGAGATTCGGACACTCTTCTAATAGATAATAGTTAATAAGATGTAAAGAGGTGTTTGTTGAATCATATTTTTTTTGGTCATTTATATATACATCATATTTTTTTCCAGTTGTGTGAAAGGTGTGTGAGTGTTGTGTGGTTTAGTGTTTATATTTCTATCTTTTCTTTCTTTCTCTTATTTTTTTTTTGTTAATAAATTTTGTTAAATTTAAGATGTCTTGTTGTTGTTTGGAGTAGCCTCCGCTCATCCCGTTACATATACAAATACACATAACAAATATGGATAAATAAATGAATACACACATGTAAACATTATGTAAACATTGATACAAGCAAAATGATATACATGTAATTGTTTTATTGAATAAGGTTACATCTATTTATTGCATTAGAACAGTTTTTATAAGTATTTCAATTCTTGTAACGATTTCTCCAAGGTACGTTATCTCTCAGAGAAAATGCACTTTAATTTGTGGGTACATTTTTTCCGGGTTACGTTTTCTCAAGGGTACGATTTCTCCTAATACCTCTTTGCACGCCATCTAGCGTTTATTCAGTGCATGACTGTTGGTTTTGCATCGGCGATCGTTTGTTTTGCTTCGGTGTTTGTTGATTTTGCAAAAGAGGCTGTTGGTTTTGTTTTAAGCTGGTCTGTTTCGTATTTAAGTACATGTGTATGTTTTAAAAAAATTAGTGGTTCGTTTTGCATAAACGTCTTTTTTACCCTTTCCGCCGTCCATATGATTTTGACCAACAGTCCAAACATGTAATCGGAACAAATAAGAAATAATAGTCAAAATATTCCTAAAACTACAAGCAAAAATGTGTGAATAAAGCATATACAAAACAAGTAACCAAGTTTCAATCAGATACTTTAAAATTAACACAATAACATTAATAAGCTTACTCGTTCATAATACAATAGAAAATTTAAATTTTATAACATATGTAATAAACTCTGACAGACAGAGGTGTTGATTTTTACAAATAAAATACCTAGTACATGTATCTATTGCCGGTATTCCATGCAAGTCAAGAAAAACATATTTATGATGTAACTTGTAGAGTAATACCAAATAGGAAGTGCGATTGTTAATACCTTTAAAAAATCAAATAATCGGTGAAGGGATGAATAGAATATTCTTATTACAACACACTCAAAAATAAATAAGAAGGCGTATTCGGTTTTCTCATGTTTAAGGGAAAACGTTGGCTTCCAATAATTATGTTTTTATTCCGCCGTTTCAAATATTTTCAATTGTTTATTGAGTTATATTTTTTATAATACTTGTATTTAATGTACTTGGTTATTTGTAAAATACTACTATGTCTTTTTTCATATAAAACTACGGTTTTTTTTAGAATTTTTAATCATATTCTATTCAATACATGGTAATTTTGTTTCAGGTAAGGAATGTAAGGAGTAAAAATGGAATGCAATGTCGTATTTGACATTTTTTCTAATAATGAGTTAAAGTCACATGCTAGGGAGGCTGGATGGTCAACAAATTAACCATCAGATCTTCCTCAAATTTTTTGATATGATCAGTGATGTCTGTAGCTAAAACCTATCATTTAATAATAAAAATCATATATTTTAGCTTTGAACCGTGAATGCTTTGCTTTATATTTATACAGAGCTCTTTTTTCTAAAAAGATTAAGATAGTGTAAAAATGGCCACGGCCATTGAGCGCTCTTCAGTCAAATCATATAAATTTCTATAAGTAAAAAATAAACGGCATTGGAAATTAAACCAAATGAATACATTGTCTTATTTGAGTTTCAAGTCGTTATTGCCGATTTAAGAAGGCCTGATGTCAACAAATTACCTATCAGATCTACCTAAATTGTTAAATTTTTAGATATGATATTTTTGGCCATAAACTATCATTTAGAAATTAAAACTCTATGTATTTTAGCTTATAAATTTGAATACTAGTATATTTTCATGTATTTCAATACAGAGCTTTCCATCATGATAAAATTAATACAGTATAAGTCCACGCTGATCCAGTCCTTAATAAGTCACTCCCAAAGTATTCCTTGTTCTTCAATTAATGCATATTCCTCCAACTGCACATGTTTTATTGGCAGAATCAAACACCGTACCATTGGGACATTTCACCGGGGAAGCAATACCATTGTCGCATTTATAATATGCATCGCATCGCTCTTTATATTGGTAATTTCCATTCGTTTACCCGTTCATGAAAGGAGTAAACCGTTTGGATTGTACTTTTTTGGAACAGCGAAAATATGTACACATCGTCCCTTATAAGGAAAGACTGGAGCGTCCCATACATTGTCGCCTGGGCAGTATCCTGCTTCTATAGTTCTGTTGTCCTTACAAATCATGTAGTGGGTGGAAAATCCTCTTTCAGGTTGTGGCCAAAGACCGTCCTCTTTGTCCTCGCATTTTGGATACCTTATTTCACAGGGAATACAATGTGAGAGTTTACATTGCAATCTAAAGGTATCAACCTATAAATAATAAAACCAATTATTATACATGTACATGTAATATTGAAATTATCAATAATGATAGAAAAAATCAAATTGGGTAAACAATATCAATACTCATTTGTTGTTTAAAAATCAACCCGCTGAAAAACCTAGCTCTAAATACATGTATGTTAATCATAAAACCCCCTTATTTCACAGGGAATGCAATGTGATAGTAAAGTATCGACCTTTAAGAAAAGGAATATGAAGTAATTTAAAGCCTTCATTAGAGACATTATATGTTTCATAACATTAAGCAAATCCAGCAAAATATCCATAATGACTCATAAACCACAGATAGGCAAATAAAATAAAAAGACAAGCAAACAATTAAAATACCAGGAACAATTTTTAACGCATTGAGAATTTAATATAACGCAAAAAGTATGTATGCGAATTTAAAAACATTGTAAACTTACATTCCCACGTTGGTGAATATCTAGTCCCACAATTTGTGTTAATATAATTTTCACACTGAAGAGTTTCGTCAGAAAACATAAATGGATATTGACACTCGTGTTCATACTTAGAGGGCCAGAAGCTGTACATGGGAATCCAGCTGCTAAGTGCAGGATCCTCTCCAGAACAGTTGTAATATCTGTGACAATCTTCTGGACTTCTGATTATCAAATCTGGGTACATATTTCATCTATTGTCGCATCTGAATAACACAATTAAAAGTAAAATGACTTGAAAAAGGCAGTAAACGACACGCATTGAAAGGCTCACGCACAACCTATTGAATTTCACATATAGACGCCCTATTGGTGACAACATTTAAAATCAGCATAAATTGTCTTTTACGAAAAAGGCGTGGGTGTTCAATGTGTGCTGACTTCATGTTTCGTTTGATTCGAGTCACTACCGTATGTACCGGTCTTAGAGTTATAAAACTGGACTAACCCCGAGTTTACTGTTAGCTCTGTTTAGTGAACTTTGAAAGGTGCATATACAATTAAATGGTTTAAATTTACTCTACCTATTTTTCTGTTAAGTCATTAGATGATGAACTTGTCTGTAAGAATTACACAAGGATTCGACGCGAGGTAAACAAAGCCTTCAAAAGCATTCACACCAGAACTTTCGCAATTAGAAAACACCCATGAACTGAATATAAAATAATGGTGTGCGCAAACGATTTCTATATACATAAAGAATGATTAGACTTTTCAATATGCTTTTTTTTTTATTCTTCTGGAGTTTATTTTTTATTTATGATGAAGTGTAGGCCTTTAAAGTCACGTAATAGAAGACACGAACTAAAACAGAGTTTATGGAAAAAATCCAACATGTTCAATGCACTTATTTACTATTTTAATGGCATTTATAATATTTACATTTTTAATAAAAATAAAATCTTACCATTTGGAAATTATCCTTTGCTATACATATTTAGCAAACCCTCGTAAGCAACTGAACGCAGTTCATCCAAGTCTTTACATCTTTGCATTTTAGACGTTGTCTCCTTTAAGAGATCTTCTGTTTCATCAAGCAATGATTGAAAAACAACTTCCCTGTTTCCTCTATTCAAAACGTTGTGCTGCTGGTAATTAGTTTCATACAAAGACTGAGAACAGATGCTCGTCAGATATGTTAATAAGAAGCAGGCTGTTTTGAAATTCATTTTTAACCCGATATGAAGGTATGTGCTCCCTCTTTTATGCAGTTTAACTTTCTTTAAAGCAATGACGACAAGTGTGAAATGGTACAGCTATACGTAAATGTATTGACCCATGCGAAGAACTTTAATTTAAAAGGGTTGTGTATTTACATGAGGGACGAAATATATGCATGTTATAAATATAAAGTTTAACAAACAATTTCCAATATTCATAATTTCATTATTATACAAGAAGATGTTGTTTAAACATTAACAATATGACACAGTCACAAGTATAGCCCTCAAATTTTTCAATATCACTGTGCTAAAAAATAATCTTAAAAAGGCGCATACATTTCTGTAAATGCGTCTCGACAGAGAGTGTATTTAAGTATAGAAGTTTAATCGATAGCAAGTCTTTTCATACATACTTTGTATACGTTTTTTACAACTTGGAATTGCGTCCGACCGAAAGTTTAAACTTTAATTTAATCAATAAACCAAACATTATATAAGAATGTTGTGAAGTTTAATACGTTTTTGTTTTTCAATGGGTTTGAACCCCTTGTCTAACCACCTGTATAGCTTATCGGGGGTACCAGTATCTATATCTTGGTTTACAGCAACAAACATGTAAGTAAGTAATTAAATGTGCACATAGGCAAAGATTTTAAGTTTAATTAGAAGAAACATAAGTGAATAATAGCTTAAATCTATGCAAAACACGAACCTGTATTAGTTGACCATAGGAGGGGTAAAGCCACATAAAACGTACATATGATCTTAAGGAAAACTTTAGTGATTCTCTCTTGTTTTCCATGCAATGTCCGTATCATTCAGTACAAAATGTACAAACAAAGGTATTTAAATGCATTTTTACGTAATATATATCCTTTCTTCCGTTTTCATATACTGAGTACTACATGCTTATAACTGGCGAGACATATAGCTTTAGAAAGAACAAACTACTGATGTACATGTATACTTGTATACATGTATACTTATATATGTAATTTATTCATTTCATTTAATTGAATGCAGTTTTGAAAGTTTATGACATTCAAGTTTTGCTGCTACATGAGATTGTATTTTCTTGCACTTACATACAAAATATATGAAATTTTATTCAATATTTTCTGTTAACCCTTTCTATGATTTTTTTGTTATACGTTTTTAATATCTTATAAAATGAACAGATTTCAATTCAAAGCCATTTTCATCGCTTAAGTCAAATTTCAAATTTAATTTAAGCACTCAAAATTATTTCCATGTTTAACATCCTGGCATTATTTTTTTTAAAATATTAAATATGAAAGTGTATGATCCAACTCATAATTGAAGAATTCAATAATCCATCGCTGACTTATTTTCATTTTGAAACAAAATCACACAGACACTCTCACTCTCTGATTTTTTTGTTAATAAACACAAATAGATGAATTCAAACTGAAATATAAAATAGAAACTCTAATCAGAAAAGCTCGTCTTTAATATAAGGTATATTATTCAATAAGAAAACAAGAAAGGAAACTTTTCACAATGTAATAAATTTTATATATAACTTTATTACGCTGCAGCTTATATGATAATTATTTGAATTCTGTAATCAAAGTATAAGAATTGTTTTATTTGTGAAATGTTGATGTTTGTCTTGATGGATTTGGCATTTCGAAACTGTCATGGACAATCCTACAATCAAAGACCACAAAAGTATCAGACAAGCTTTCACATGATATTAATATTCATTATTCGAATCACATTTCTAAGCCTATATTATAGAAATAAAATCAATAAAATAAAAGAACAAAAACTAAAAATTATGCACATTTACTTGAACTGATTAAAATTATTTAATTTTAGTTTTAGGTGTAATTCAAAGCTAGAACACCCACCTGCTTCTCTTCTTAAAGATAGAAAAGAACATAAATCCGATTACGATCAATAAAAAAACCGCAAGAACAACTCCAATAACCAACAGAAAACAATTTTCTTTTTTCGTACAACCTATTAACCTACTACCTACAGTCTCGATTGAAGTCATCATTTCGTAAATTTTATGGTCGATACAACGACCTTGTCAGCAAAAACAATCTTCCACTGGGTTGCATGCTGACTGACGTTCAGTTATAAAACCAACGGAAAATAACGAAAATTTTCATCGAATATCGATGAGTGTATTTGGACTAACAGGAACATGTGAGGCCTCTAAATCCCACGATGTTCCGTTCATTGTCATGTAAAGCCTCAGTCACAACTGGCTGTACGTGTTTTATGGTCGTGCGTGTGCTACGGGTTTTGCCAGTCGTATAATTTTCTTTAAAGGTGGATTGCCACACGCAACATGCGATGCCCGTAGGAACCGTTCTTCCGATCGTACGTTTGCCTTGCGAAATACAGTAATAACATTCGCGTCGTAGGTCACCTGCAAGTCAATTGTACCGACGTCTTTTTGTGCCCCACGACAGCTGCAAGGGCAATTATTATTTTCACGTTTTTTGTGTAGTAACTTTGGTTTGTAATATGTTTAGAAATGTCGTTCTGCGCGTGAAGATCATTTTTCTTCTCCTTACTCCGAAAATGTATATGATTCTATCAGAGCAAGCTTGCAGGTCGAAGTGATTGTGATATCTTATGCCTTTTCTCTACTTTTGCTACTAATATCTACTTCAATATTCAGTTCCTTCTGGCCTGTTTTTCTTCTTCTTTGCCTCCCATCTTTTTATAAAAAAGAACGCATTTGTTCGTTTAATTTTGGTTTGTAGACGGGGGTTGAATACTATAATCTTTGATTTGATTTTCATGAATGGTAAAACTGTTGATCCTCTTATCCTTATGGTTTTTTTTTACAGAAAAATCTTGTGAATGGACAATTCGCACGCACCACGAGCAATTGGTGTACGCATGACGTAAGTGTGACGTATGTTTACCGTGCGTTCAATTTATATGTTGATGGTGAGCACATGCGACTTGCAGTCAACATGCGTATAACGAAAGGGAAAAGAAAAAGTGTGATCCCCTTACACCATTCGTGCAATTCAAATTGAACGGACATCTTACTGGCTCCTTAAGTGAAGCGCAGGTGCAGCGTAGTTTTCAGGAAACCGTGGTGATTGTTGTTGCAAAAAGCAATTGCTGTCAAGTTTCTGACATTTTAGAGTTGAAATCCTGATGTAAGAGAGAGAATTTTAATCCTTTTAACGATCTCCGATCCTCAGCAATGTTCGATAACTCGAAATGATCCGGATTTATTTTATTCGAACCATAAATCTGTCTGTTATATAGACAGTTTTAATTAATCTTTTAGTGTTAGTATTACAAATAGTTACTCAACGACATGCTTGGCTTACTTAATGCACGGATAACTACTACATATTTACATGTAGGAAAAAAGTTCGAGCCAGCGATGCACCGGTACAGTTTTTTATTTAAACTCGAACATATATTCGATTATATCCATGGTAGGCGAATTTGAAACTGTTTTGTAAAATGCATGAATACCATCTAAAAATTTCATTTTATTTCATATCATTTATAAAGGTTAATGGACAAATAACATTTTTATGATGAAAAAAAAAATAATTTGAGGCTAAAACCTTAATGTGTATTAGCGGTATAAAGTAAAATTTAGCGTGTTTTACTATGTAATTTTGACGCACTTTGTAGAGTTTAGAGTTTCATTAAAGATAAAACACTATATAAAGGTAACGGATTAAACCATAATGTGGTTTTTATTTATCACTAAGAACAAAAAAGCACATTTCATGCACAATGTTAAAAACAAGAGGCCAATAGGCCTAAACAGTCACCCAAGTACCATAACCCATACATAAACTTGTCGAGGAGTCTCATATATGCATTAAATTAGGTTTCATTCTGGAGTAGAAAAATTATATTATTGTAATGTCGACCACTCCCTGCCTGAATTCTTTGAAAAAGGACTATGAAATCTATAATTTTAGCAAAGAAATTAAAGATCACGATAAAAGAGTACATGACCTGAATTAAAAGGTGCAAGACTCTGATAGAAAATAAAATTATCGCATGATATTAGTTATCCCATGATATTAGTTAACTTTCAAGATAGGTTTTATGTGTATATGTTTTCATAGATAAACTTAAACAAGGTGGCTCGTATACATGTTTTATTTAAAACAACCTTTCATCCCCCATCCCTAGGGGCAGACAGAAACTCTCACTGTGGACATTTAAGCAAAAAAGCTTTAAAAATTAAAATAAAAAACGATAGATGACTTTATTTTCTTTCTTAATATGCAGTAAGTTTTTTATTCAGTATCAGCAGAAGTAAAGAAGACAAAACATAATTTTTTTTAAACATTAAATGCATTAACACTATATGACACCCCCCCCCCCCCTAGAGTCAGAACCCCTACCTCGGGGGACATGAAATTTACTATTCTGGTAGAGGGCTTTTTGGTCTACAACATTATAAATTCAGTTTTCCTTACAGGTGTGTGGGAGTAGAGAAGATAATTTTTAACATTATATGCATTAACACTATACATCCATTTTGGCCCCACCCTAAAGTCAAAATCCAATTAAAATTTACAATTATAGTAAAGGACGTCCTGGTTCCTGGTTAACATAATTATGAAGTCAGTTTCTATTGCAGATGTTAGATATTAGAGAAGAAGAATTTTAAACATTATATGCATTAACACTATATAGCCATATTGCCTCCCCCTTTGGCCTCAACCCCTGACCCAGGGGCTGTAAATTATACAGTTTAGGTAGAGCATTTTGTGGACATTATAACCATGCATTCAGTTTTTTCCCCACATGTGTAGGAGTAAAGAAGAATATTTTCTAAGGTTTAATACATTTTCACTATATGGCTATAAACATATAGGGCCTAAACCCCTGTCCGAGGGGTCATGAATTTCACAATGTAGGTAGAAGACTTCATGGACATCATAACCATCATTCAGTTTTTAGAAAATATTAATAGTAGAGAAGAAAATTTGATACATTTTTCTTATATGGCCATATTGGCCCTAACCTAGAGCAGGAACCTCTGACCTGAGGGCCATGAATTTCACAATTTAGGTAGAGGGCTTCTTGGACATTATAAACATGCATTTAGTTTTTCCCTCACACATTTGAAAGTAGAGAAGCAGATTTTTGAAAATTTGGCTTTTTTGCATATCTGGTCCCGCCTGTGGCGCCCCGAGGGTTGTAGAGCTACGAATTTCTCAATTTAGATTCCTCTTACCATAGATACGCTTTATACCTAAAATGGTTACCATTGGCCATGTAGTTTTTTAAGGTTTCTCCACCCTTGATGTTTTTATGGTTTAATCCATGTAATTTTTGTTTAAATTTGAAGATTAATATGTAAACATTCAAATTGACCTTAAATATTGGTATGTTGCAAATATATTTTTCATGCTGTAGGAGCTTACACAGGTACACTATCTGGACAATTATAGCGATGACTACTCTCCAATCAAACATCACATTTTTATTTTAATGATTTCTATATAATAAAGCAATTTTTTAAAGAAATTAATCGCAATCCTTTATTTTATATATTTTAACATTTTAAGGCCATTTAAACTTGCCAGTATGAAAGCTATCACATTTACAGTGCATTTTGATACCATTTTTCAACCATGAATAAGTACAGTTTAGCAACATAAAACATCTGTAACTTTTAAAATAATGGTTCAAACTCATTGAAAATTGGTACATTTGTAAATCATTATATATCCTATCGAATTCTGCAAAGAAATGTTAACCTTGCCAGGTAAAAATTATGAATTGTTGTCACTGTCAAGTTTGTCTATGTACTGTTTTATCAGTTTTTCATAGAATTCAGCAATTTAAACTCAAACTATTCTCTATAAATTGTTAAACATTAGTGTCATTTCACTTTACATAGCTTTAAATGTGTTAAACACAATTATAAATCAAGAAATAGTGGCAAAACATTGCATCAAATAACACTAATATTATAACCGATAACGGTAAAATATTCCGGAATGCTCACAATGACGTCACGCGACAATCGAAAGACCTTAAAGAAGTTAAAATGTAAAATTGTTAACGCACAACAGACAACACACAACGCATGACGCACGATGACGAACGAAGACAGATAGCAACAGGTCACCTGAGTTTTCTCAGGTGACCTAAAAATACTGTAAAGCTTTTCTTTGCTGCAAAATTGTTTTATTAAAATGCACTAAAATTCTTTCCATAGGTACGATCAAAGCAAATCATTTAATTTCATAAGTAAAATTTGTATGACATAAAATATATTGGATTCGATTTTCGTACAGGATCAAATAGTGTTAACTGAACCTTTAAATAATACAAACGTTATTTAACAGATACTTATAATATGTTTGAAATAATTCAGTACATTTTAACTCTAAAAATCACACCTTTATCGACACAAAAAAATAATGCAGCTCACATATATTATCTTTACTGTCAATTATTTATGCTTTGTGACAAAATTTTGAGAATTCCAAGCTTGTCTTGGTTGATTTGGCATCTCGAAATTGTCATGGACAGTCCTGCAATTAAAAGCAATTGAAACGTTATACTAACAAGCCATATGTATTTAATTCATGTTATAATGTATTTAAAATATCAAAATGCGTTTTTCATTATAAGTATAATGAAATGTAAAGTATATAGCATATACATTGGTATTAAATATTCCATAACCAAAAATCGGGAATATGAGAGATATGTAACATTTAAAAAGAATACACAGTTAAGTCGTGTTTTTATTCAAAAGGAATTTTTTGCAATGTCCAAACATCTGGAAAATGGAATTTCGGACCCATTTCATCTCATTTTGGAAAATATATTTTCAGTGTAAGATAAATATACCAACTTCATTTTCATTGAACCTTATAACAAAGACCCAGTTATAATATTAGTGTGCGATCTAGGTAAAACCTACCTGTTTTTTTTCTTCATAATATAGAAAGACACTAATCCAATTAAGATCAGAAGTAAAACAGCAAGCACCACTCCAACTATCCACAAATTAGATTTCTCCTCCTTTTTACAGCCTAAAAAGTTTAATTTTCTTTAAATTTCACCACTTTTAGTTTAAATATTGGCAGCGAATATGTTTAAATAATGATGTTGAATTTTTTATATAGAAATATATGTATCTATACTAGCGGAAAAAAGAAACTGTGCATTATAAAATTTAGTATGATTTTTCTATATCTATTGTTTGTATTTATAAAATTTAAACAATCGATAATGGTATTGTTTTTGACAATATCGGATGGTAACCGTCCGGGTGCACGGACTTTTTCATGGTTAGTGAGCACCTGTTGTTTATTGAAGAATTTGTTCGCACGAGTTTTACGGGCCAATACTGTTTGGAATAAGAACTGTAAAGGATTTGTTTAAACTTTTTTTGTTAAGGAAATCACTTTAGTTTCAACAAAATTTACCCCTATGTCATGCCACGACTCAACGGAAACCAACGTCATCGTGCTGTTGGGATGCTGCAAGCTGGAATGGCACAAAATACTGTAGCAAGACACTTTGGAGTTCATCGGAACACCATCCAGTCATTATGGAGACGTTTTCAACAATCTGGCAACACCCAGGATCGACCGCGCTCTGGGCGACCTCGTGTGACGTCACGTCAACAGGACAACCACATTAGACTTGTGCATCTGAGAAACCGTTTCCAGACAGCAAGTTTGACTGCCCGTAGCATTCCAGGGCTTCGACCAGTTAGTCCAAGAACTGTGCGTAATCGTCTGCGCGAGCAAAACATCAGACCAAGACGTCCAGCGGTGCGCCCAGTACTGCTTCAACGTCATCGTATCGCCAGACTAGTGTGGTGCACACGACATCTGCGATTCAGAATACAGGACTGGGCCCATATTCTATTAACTGATGAATCCAGATTTCATTTGGATAGCAGTGACGGCCGTTGTAGGGTGTATCGTCGCGTTGTGGAGCGTTACCAGGACGCTTGTGTTGTGCAACGTCGATAATTTGGTGGAGGTAGCGTTATGGTGTGGGGTGGAATATCAGCACGTGGAAGGATCCCTCTACAAATTGTCAATGGAAATCTCATTGGCGTACGCTATCGAGATGAAATTATTTAACGTCATGTGATACCCTTTATACAGAGACATCAAAATCACATCACTCTGCAGCAAGACAACGCAAGGCCACACGTTGCACGTGTAGTCAGGGACTTGTTTGTTCAACAGAATGTCGATGTCTTGCCTTGGCCAGCAGTTTCCCCCGATTTGTCGCCGATCTAGCACGTCTGGGATGAAATGGAAAGACGTTTACGCCGTTTACCAAATCAGCCAGTGACATTGGCTGATTTAGGCCAGGCTTTCACCAACATCTGGAACAACATCCCTCAAGCATTTCTGAACACTTTGTGGCATCAATGAGGCGTCGCTGTCAAGCATGCGTGAACGCAAATGGTGGTCACACGCGTTATTAATTTTGTTAATTCAATTTAAAATAACAGTGACTTTCGAGTGTGCTGAAATTGACGTTATTCGACGTTGACATTAATGTGTTATGAGATGTTGTTACGAATACATGTGTTAACAGTATTACAAAAAATAAAATTTATTCATTGTAATTTTTAAATGTTTTTTTCATATATTAAATAATGCACAGTTTCTTTTTTCCGCTAGTATATTAACAATTGCAAGTGCAAAGATTTCATAGAGAGTTTCTAGCTGGTCAAGGTTTGGTTTCGTAGCAAAATATCAATGAAGATGAATCACAGAAACCTAGTAAGCTGCGTAGTCGATTCTTATAAATTTGGTTCCTATCGCCGATACATAAATTGGGGTAAAAGTTTAACATAAATAAACAAACCTGTATCGGATTTTTAAACTATCAGATCAGACCAATAAAAAAGACTTGTATTCTTAACTGTGTTCGTTTTTTGTGCATATTCTAATTTGGTTGTAAAAAGTGTTGTTTTGAATTTATAGAAAATTGAACAGTAATACCTTTTTCTGTCTCTCGAAATGTCCATTCAAATTTGTTTTGTCGGGTGTCGCACTCGTAACATTTTTTCTGAACTCCATCAGGGACACAGGAACCATGGATGAAACAGAATCCAGTCTAAAGAAATAAAAATAAGAGAACCGCATTCTTTTAAGAGAATAAATATCTGAATAAAGAAAACTTAAAGTATAGTTAAGGTCTTCCGTTTTCCAACGGAAGACCTTATTGTTTTCGTTCGGTTTCTTTTTCCCTATTATTATTTTTTTTCTTACAAAACTATGCACGCGATTTCTCGGAAATGGCTCGGCCGATTTTCATGAAATTTTCAGATGTAATAGATATTGATCTGAACTTAATGTACATTTTTTTATTTTGATGAAGACATTTTCGTTCTTGAGATAATGACGTTTTAGCGATTTTCAGAGGGTCGCCTTGTCCAGGGATCTCCTCCTAAACGGTAAAAGATATTGAGTTCAAACTTTCAGGGATTGTAGACAAGAGATTGTAGATGTGTCCTTTGGCCTTCATTTTTGTAATGCTCAAAAAGCGTTAAAGCTCGCCTGGTCAAGAAAATTGAGAGTAAAAAAACGTCGTAATTTTTCATGGTTTTCTTTGTTAATCTCTTTTCTGAAAAATATTTTGTTAAGACATGTAAAGTAAGAAAAGTCAATATTAACAAGACCCTTCGTTTGATATCAAGAAAAAAGGGGCTGGCCCCTAAAACTTGGAATCCAGAGGGGTCTAAAATCTTTTATTTATAGCTCTTTACTGAAGAAGATTTTGTTCCAGATCACGAAGCAAAAATGTTTATCTTACTGTTATGTACACATACAATATAATAATTTTCTCATGTGTTACGTAATAAAGGATTTTTAGGGGCCAAAGTCCTTAAACTTTGACTCAATATAACTAGAAAAGTAGACATATTTTGTTAAGCACTGTAGAAGAGAAAATGGCTTCATTGATGATTCTAATCGATTCCACTTATCAAAACGCCAATGTCTGTCCCCATTAAGGATCTATAGGGCTGGCCTCTAAAATATTTAATCATTTGTATCTCAAAAATGAACAACAATTTTAGATAGGTGTAAGAACAAAAAATGTTAGTATTAGTGAGAGCTTTTGTATGAAATTAAGAGAAAGGGGCTCTTAATTAATAAGACACTCGAAAACTCTATTACAAATAACTTAAAAACAATAAAGATTTTGTAATGCATTATAGAAGCAAAGTTGTTTATCGTAACAATATCTGTTTGAAAAACTCATTGCCACACCCATTTATTACGTAATAAGAAAGTAGGGGGGTTAATTCTGAAATGAATTCTGAAAGTGTACCGATTATTCATGGAAATATTTAAAAAAAAGAAATCGCACGGAAGACCTACTCGTTACTTGTAACGAGATTGTATCTAGTTTATCAATGTATTTTCTCTTTACCTTTAATGCAAATCGTAACTGTCCTGAAACATTCAATGTATCTTGACACGTTGAATCTAGAATGTATACAGCATGCGCCTCGCTGAAGCTGTTATTATTGTTGCTCACTGATACCTTAAACCCAGTTATAAAACCAACGGAAGACACCGTTGATCTTTTTGAGTGGGAACGAGGAAATTTGCATCTTATATCGCTTAGTGTATTGTGACTTCCAGGAACAAGTGAGGTCTCTAAATCCCACGATGTCCCGTTCATTGTCATCTACAACGATTAGTTTCTTTTATATACCATGCAAAGATGTAATATAACATGTCATACTAGGTAATTTGAACATATAACTTATTCTTTTTAACGTTGTTGTATAATGAAATAACGATATAACATATATTCAGGAAAAAAACCCGTAGCTAATAAATTACAGCAACGATACCTCAAATCGTTGCATTTTACAAGTTAGTCCAGATCTGTCAAGGAAAACGTCACCATCCACAATTGCCTCTTTGCAAAACAATTTATCACAGAGTCCTCCCGTTTCGTAGTTGACAGCGTATACTGGAGGAGGTTCACTGGTGTCAACAGAACAATCCCCACCACCAAAACCATCATAGCATTGACATACTCCTAGCCAAAAAGTTAAATGGCTTGAAATGAACAAAGCACATGATTGCATTATTATTGCTGTGTTACATGTATGCATTGAACAGAATTTACTTAAGTCCATGTTTATGTGATTTTTTTTTTCGTATTGATCACTGATTAAAGAACAGAATCAGTGATCTCTTTAAATAACAGAATCAGTGATCTCTTTTATTTTAAGTTAAGTTTATCTTACATACATGTATAAAGATAGCATACGTTTTCGTTCGAAGTTTGATTTAAATAATAACCTTTAAACCTTAATAACCTTAATAATCTTAAAAACGTTTTTAGAGATTTTAAAAATTTTACCAAAATTGAAATATCTTTAATGATAACAAACCGTTAACAGCATCAGAGGACTGGCTCTGTTAAATAGTACCTTTATTACAAACCCCGTGACCACTGCATTCCCCAGGACAAGCAATGGACAATATTTTATCTGCTATATTTTCACCGCTTTTAGTTAAATTCTTGAGGGTCTCGTTTCTAGCAATTTCTTTTAAGCAACTACGTCTCACACTTTCCCTTGGAGCAGTTGCAAAAACAGTCGTATTTGTGGTCTGGTGGATGTAAGAGAAAATGATTATAACGATGCTCATCTAACTTGTATATTAAAGCTGAACACCGCTCGTAAAGAGGCACCGTCACACAGGTACCTGGGGCTCGTAACATAAAGCATGCTAAGATTTTGACTTAAGTAGGGTCATAAGTAGGACTTAGGCGGAATCTTAGGGCCTGCATAAGTCCTACTTAAGTATGTCTTATACCGTAACATAAAGCATACTTAGCAATGTCTTAGCTAAGTGATGCTTATGTTAAAAAGTAAAACGAATTGTTCATTTCTTTTAACGAATTTGAATGTATTGGTAATAAATCATTATCTTAGGTTAATATCTTGTTTATTTATAGATAGAAGTGCTTGATGTCTTTGACATTAGATGGGGATAGAAGTAAACGAACAGACACAGAGTTCAAGGTGGCATATATATGTACCTAAATTTTTTAAAAAGCTCAAAGCAATGGATCTCAGGCAATGTATTCAGTCTATTGGTGTTACTTCTTTGTTTGACGAATATTCAGTAGTTTAGTCGTTCTCGAAGACTGCATGTGGCGTAATATCGCGATGCCGTTAGAACTTGATAGAATAATATTGTGGATTTCTTTTTATCTTTTGTTCTACATCTTACCTCACCAATAAGGCAATTCACATACTCTGAGTATAATTTCTTCATTAAGTCGATATATTGAATTGAGACAATCGTCGTCTTTAAAATCACTTATGGTTTTTCTGTCTTCAAATATTCTTTCTTTGATTTATCAAGTTGCGGGAGTTTACATATGTAGTTAATGTTACTTCTTGTAAACTGACCATTACGTGTTTACAACTATTCAACAGCCCACTTGCATACTATATGGAGAATGTTACAGCTCATTACGACCACTGTTAATATTTATTTCAATTAAACCAAAACTTTGATATTGGTGAATATTAAGATATTAATTTTGTGTAAATTATGTGATTAATACACTGTATTTAAATGCTGAATTGAATTAATTAACAATTAAACTTCTAAATATGTGTAAAAAAACTTAAGATAAACTTAAGTCACCTCTACCGGCCGCCTAAGTTTTGGGTAAATTGTCCTGGCTAAGCACTCTTCTAGTTACGGACTTAGGTCTAAGAATGTACCTAAGTCCTACTTAAGCGCTGTCTTAGACTTAAGTACCCTTTATGTTACGAGCCCCTGGTATATAAACCCTTAGATTTCGTTACACCCGATTGCACACCTGAAACTCGTGGCCGACTTGTAGTATTCCTTTCATGGTCCTTGAATTTTATGCATTTAATTCTTATTTTAATGTGAATATTCTGTTTGTAAATTATATTTTGACCAGTTAATTTGATGTTAGTATTGTTCTGGCCTGATAAAAGTGCGTAAAACTTGATAATTTTATCGCGACCGAGTATCACGGCGAGGCAAGATGTAGGTCCACATAGGTGAGACCTCTACAGCAAAATACTTTAAACTGTTAAGAGGTCTGCAGCTTATATAGGGGTTGTAGGGATAACAGTGGTGAAAGAGAAATATGGCGGACAGTGCCTATTTACGAGCGGTGTTCAGCTTTAATAGATATTTATTTAAAAGCTGATTTAAATTTTCAATTACCAAAATGTCCATCACACATATCTCTACAGCTCTTGTGCCATTGATGTTTGGAATGTCTTGACATGCCGAAAATGTGGGAGAACTGTTCAAGTAATTTTCACACCAAGTCGTTGCTTGTGCTTTTGTCATACTTGAAATATTGGCAGAAGTAGCTCTCTGTAAAGTAAAAAATAGATGAAAATTAAATCGGTTTGTCATTATAAAATGAAAAACCAAGGAACAAGAAAACATGTGCATTACCTTATTGTTTGTTTAAAGCAAACCCCTCTTTGTGATTAACGTGTAATAAATCTGCTAGTTAAAGTAATTATTTAATTTACTTATTAAATTATAGAATCCAATACACAATATACTATATATATATATATATATATATATATATATATATATATATATATATA
>WFKH01003881.1:31644363-31683224 GCA_016163765.1 Magallana hongkongensis | reverse complement strand
ATATATATATATATATATATATATATATATATATATATATATATATAGGTAAAAAATAGTAAAACCTTTGATCTTTTCCCTCTTGGTTTTATAACAGTCTTTGGTATGTATGTAAATAAATGTTTGGCAGATCTTTTCCGACGGTTTTGTCTTTCATAACAAACATCCTTTTGCACTGGTTTTAGATTTTTTTCATTTTCGCAACTTATAAGGGAATCCTTTGCGTTCGTACAGGTTACAGTATCTCTGATATCCCCTAACAGAGATCGTGGCGGTTTTTCACATATACAAAGATGTCGAGTTTTGTTTGTCTTTGGAAAGGATTGAAGTCTCTCCAATGACATCATAAACATATTGTTGACATTGGGTACCCTAAAGAATAGTTAATTTGGGTTTCATTACATAAGTTAATAAATTAAAGTATCTTAATATTTATTCAATATATTTATAATAGGCTGAATAAGATAAACTAAATACAGACTTCAGTAATGAGAAGATTGACAAAATAGCTTAGTCAATCTCCAAGCAAATAGCTCGAAATGAAACTTATCATAACGGAATTTAACTGAATTGTTAAAAAGTTTAGAGCATTTCTATTCGGAATTTTTTGTTTACAGGTATAAAATAAAACTTATTTTATACAAAGATAAATGCAAAAAACCTTGTAACTGTAGTTTTTCTGAATTATATAATAAATCAAAACTATTTAATATATAGAATAAATGATTTAGACTGATTTGATGCAAATAAAACTTTTAAACGCTTTAACATATCATTTTACATAAACAGAGTAAAGATAGCATATTTTAGACAACATTTAAAGAGACAATACAGCTAAAAAAAACATGTGTGTTTAAATTCAGATTTACCTAGTGTATTATTAGGAAATAAGAAATAACGTTGATTGTGGCAGTTGAAGTACATAAAAATCCCTTTCACATACCTAATTAATCTGATTATGAGCTTCCGAAAATTTAAGGGTCGTACAAACCGCATTAATCTTATATTGTTTATTTGTACCAGGTGGACTTGGATTGACAGTAATTGACATGTGCTGAAAACTACAAGATCTTCGCCCGACTATGGTCGTCATGGAAGACGAGGTAAAAGGGACTCTCTAAACGGAACACATCATCACTTTCTCGCTAATTTATTAATGATACTTTAACGATGTATAAAATAATATTTGGTGTAGCAGTCCACCTTAAAATTTCCCTTTTCTATTTTTTCTAAAATTTTAATATGTTCAAGTATATACAAGACAATTTAAATTTGGTTAAAAAAATTCTGTTGAAATTTCAGTTGATAATTTATTTAGATTTTTTTTGTATTTAATGTAACCTTAAATTTTATGAAAAATAAGTTTTCAGATTAAATATATTATATAATCATTATTAAGAAATGAAGTCGGTAAAAGTTTTGAATTAGATATTTTAAGTTTCATTCATATATTCATGTATACGTTCTTGCCAAGTAGTCTCAAATTTCGTAAACTACTGGAATGCATCATGTGACCGATCTATTTTAAAACCTATTTGACATAAATGTACATACTCCCATGAGCGTGTAAAATTCTTTTCCCATTTGGTAAAGTCATCTTTTGTTGGACTAAATAGTTTACGTGTTCCCACTGTGCCACATAGTCCTTCAGACCGGTTTTCATCAGCAATAGATGGGTTAACTTGCAGCTCTAAGGTCCATGCGTCATAAAAGCTTAGCTTGACCTCTAAACTAGTACCTGATGGAAAATGAATCTAAGAAAAAAAAATTGCGCGATATTACAGTGTAGTTCCTAGTCTTAAGTACAAAGTCAATATAACAATAAACATTTGATCGCTTTTAATGAACGACAAAAAGAAAGAACACATTCTTCCTCGTTTGAACATAAACAATTTTCAAGGGGTTGATTACACCATTTAAAACCAATTAAATTCAAAACAAACAGATTACACACATGATGAACAACTACTATGTATTACTTTGACCATAGTAGCTTACATGTACCTGCGTAATCTAATTATTGCATGTATTTACAAATGTAATATTTGTTTCACGCTTTGTTATCATGTATTTATAATTCTTTTGCTATGTTCAGTTACTGAAAGGATCATGCCATTAGCGAACTTTGCTCTAAAGAATCCTATTTTACTTGCACTTGAATAGATACAAACTGCAGAATCACGTTCTTTAAACGAAATATTTTCATACATTTTGTTGAAAACAACTTGAGGAATCGTCATAGGTCTTCAGTATTATTTTTTTTTTAAATTATCGTGCGATTTAAAATACGGTTTAAACAAACTTGAAATCTAGATCGATGAATTTGGTCTCCTCATTTTTTCAAAAGATCTATAAATTTGATTGTTTTATGATGAATTTAAAACTGCAATTCAATTACTTAGAGAAAATAAAATATGTTTAGATGTTTATTTAACTTTGTATGCTACTTTGTTTTATATCATTTATAATGTAGTTTTAAATACTTCATAATCATGGTCATCGTGAGCCTTCTTCATGACGTGTAAAATATCCTCCACGCAGCTTTTAAATCCAAAATAGAAAGGGTGTGTTTCTGGACATCTATCTATGACGTATATGTCTGAAGATGCTCTTGCCACAATTCCACAGGCGCATTTATTACCACTGTTGCGATAACAGGATGTTACTTTCATTTGAATCTGAAGAATAAAAAATAACAAGATATATGTGAGCCAATACTCACTAGTGATACTGTATATTCTCTATTTTACGCGATTACCTCATTTTCCAACAAATCGCGAGAATATTAAATCGGCAACGCTCGCCGAATTGTTATCTTAATTTCTTATAATACAGATGTGTCCGAAAAATAAAAGCAAGATTTTAAAATCTGCGAGAGGTGCTTCTCGCAATTTTACGCGGATATAAATTCTTCCCTTCTAATTAGGAATTTACAGTAGTCCCGCTCTGATGTGAATATACAAAATAAGCAAAGTCAAAATTTGAAGATGGGGGGATAAGATAGCGCAAATGCTCATTCAGTTTAGTCGTGAAATACAAATTTAAATTTATTTTTTTCCAATTAAATCTATTCAAATATATTATTATACATGTTTATATAATTATTTAAATCTATACAAGTAGATTACACAAGGCTACACAAATCTTTCAAAACATACATGAATAACTGATCCCATCTTGACGGCCAATCACAAAAATATTATATTGCGATAGTTACTAGTATCTTTTTTTTTATGTTGAAAACATTTGCTTAAAGGTCATTATTTGCTTAAAGGTCATTTCAAGAAAATATGCAACGAAAATAAGCTATACACATTTAATGAGTCTGTTTGGCATTATTTCAGTACTTTGAAACGCTGTCGATTGTCTGATTTCAGACTGAAATTATAATTTATTTTAATCACACATTTACCTCATTTACATTTCCCGAGTCATCTATGCTCTTATACAACGTATATGTACCTGGTTCTTGACTTTCGTATCTTCTGTAAAGTTAACATAAATTTATGATGGCATATCCGTTATTACTAATTTTTATAAGTTACCTTCATAATAATGCAAATGCACCACTTTCTTATTTTTGCAATTACATTATGTAGTATCAACATAATTTTGAAAATCTATAGTACAGTAAATGAAAATTGATGCAAGAGTTCACATAAAAATAGAATATGATAAGAAACAACCAACCTGTTCATAAAACTTGTCATGTGAGGATCACTTACTGCAGTGCATTTTGAATTCTTCCATTTGTTAGGACCCTCAAGTACATTTATCTAAAGTATACCTTACATTTAGACCAAGGCTAAATATGACTAGTTGTCTTGCAAGTTCAGCTTGGTTAATCTTTCAATTTAAAAATTTTGTAACACGTCTCCTAAAATAGGATACTTTGAGTTCTTCAATACCAAACAGAATGTTAAAGACGAGCAAGTTAACATTAGCAGCGATATTTTGTTTAAATGATGTTATGTTTCATTTGTTTTGTTTGTTTTTTTTTTAATTAAAGAAAAATGAATTTAATTTTTTAATTTTTTTTTTAAAAGTATTTTATCTATCAACACACGCATGTACTTCATTTATCGATAGATCGATCTAGATAGAAAAAAGAGACAGAAAGAGCTCACATAAATTGATGGTAACTCCACTCCATCCCAAAATGGTTCTCCATCATTCCTCACTTTAGTTTTCGTGTGTACCTCAAATGTTGGTACCGTTAGATAGTTGTCGTCATTCTTATGCTGGATAAAAATATCTTGAATTTCATTCCACTTTTGACTCTCTACACGCTTCCCACACATATCGACAGCATACATTCCTTGACCGCACTTTAGATAATCAGGAGTAGTAAGGGATAATGTATGCTTGCAGGGCAATGGGTCGGGGTCATTATGATTTGCATACATGCATCCAAACGGAACAGTCAATTTAAACTGAATCGATGTGGTTCCATCCCGCATAACTTCGTATGTTCTCTTTACAGGCTATACAAAGAAATAAAGACTAATATTTATTTTCAGTATTAATTTACAAAATTGTTGAAATAAACCATACAGTTATCAATTTTACAACAACAATAGTTTCTTACAAGAACTGTTTACAAAATGTGTAAATCTGAGCATTGTTAACGTACTTGTACTTGGCTAATATTTGAAATATTGAAACTGAAGATGTTTCTTAGATAAAAGTAATGATTTTTTTTCATTGATATAAAATGTTAAATAAAAGATAATGCTGTATTCTGTATCATAGTTATGCATTTAAATTACCATACATTTAACTACATATTTAAAAATTAAGTTATCTATACCGGTCTTTCAATCTGACTAAAGCATTGGCCTTTATATATGCTATACTTGTGATTTAGAAAAAAAATTAAAGTGTGTAAGCATGAATAGCTTTATAAACCTCTGTGAAAATGCGATGAATTATTCATTATTACTAAATATTTATATTGTTAGTGCCTTTGTCTGTGATAACACTACAGATCGATTTTGTACTGTACAGACCAATAAATTCAAATGACATATTGTTGGGGCGAAATCGGGGTTTGCATAATTAAAAGAAATAAAAATAACATAAAAAATGTCAAATATTCTAACATTTAATCGTACAATTCCTGAAAATATATAATACAATTTGAAATATAAGTAATAAGGAATTATTCTTTGAATATTATTAGGTGATAATTTCGGTCGGGTCGTGATCAAATTTATCATTTATTTGATTTATTTGTCGCTGTGATAAGTGCCACAGATTGTTCAGTTTTACTTACATGTATACTAAAGGTATTTTAATATGACGAAAAACAAAATCACTGATAATAATGAAAATAAACTATGTATAACTATCATTTGTATAATTTGAATAGTAGTGTAAATCTCCCTTTAAAAAATATTGCAAGTGATGAACGTTTCTAGATCATGGTCATTGGATGATTTTTGAATTAAAATAACATGTATATCCCTCAAAATGTTTTACTAGGTTGACATTTTCTTAGTTAGGGAAAATATTGCTTTTGAATTCCGTACATGTAACCTTTTTCAAATATTTACAGACAAGCATCAATTGTATGTGACGGGCATAATTTCATGGTTGAATGTCCTGCGACATTGACACAGGAGTCCAAGTGAAGCCACCTGTAAAGGGTGAATACACATGTATTTCCTAAACAGTTGGCAAGTTCACACTTATTTTTAAAGTATATTTTTAAAATGGTTACTTCCTGCAATATTGAATTTTTTTTTTATAAACATATTCGGAATTTAATCACTTCCATGCACATGTATAACATAAGATCGTTTTCGTCATGATGTTTTTCAACTGTTTCCCTTTGCACTTTGGCTGTGTCCTTATCTTAAGAAATACAAAACTGATGAACAACAGTTAATAAACAATATATTCAATTATTTGAGCGTTCGCTTAATTAGTGATTTCTTAAGTCGCTTTTCAAAGCATAAATACCCGACCTGTTAACATCAAGATTTCTGCTTTTTTTTCCAAGTATAATAATTACTTAAATTTCAATATGTTTGCTTCTTCATCAGTATCTTTAATGGATGTAAAATATGCCTTAACTCTTATGCAAAAACAAACGGAAGTTTGTGTTTGTTTTGACCAATAATAATCTTAGATAATCTTATTGAAAGAAAACTTATTGGACAGAACTGAAAACAAGCTCGTTTTAAGGCTTTTTCTAGATGGAAGAGAGCTGTTCAAAAACAATTTTTCCTTTTTATATTTAAAATATTAGTCTGATACTGATATAACAATTGAATAATCGTATTTCGGAATTCATTACTCAATCCCCATACGTTTATATAAAGGCACTTGTGCGTGATCCAAATACAATATACCGATTGACCCGTCAATAAGAGTCTGATTAGTTATCTTTTAATATTTGATCTTCGGTTGGAATCTGTCATTACAATGTAACATGAATATATATAAATATGCTGACTATAGACCAATCCACACTTTGCAGAAGTTGCTTCCCTTTGCGGGGTCAACCAAAAGGTCCAAAGGGAAAAAACCAACTTTCCTTTTCTTTAAGCAACCAAATATTTGGGCGTCCTGTGATGAAATATCTTTGAATTTGATTTATTCCTTTAATATGTGGGTTGCCGCAACCTGGGACAATCAGTATACACACCTGAAATGTCAAATGACAAAGTTACAAACCTCTAAACTACAAAGGCTACTGTGAGAAATCTATGGGTTTTTCCCCAAAGATAGCGGCCAGGGGACATAACTTTTGTAAAGTGTGAATTGGTCTATTAGAGATTTAGAAAACTCGAATAAGAGACGGATGACGCAAGCTTGAAATTGAACTACATGTAAATTTAATTGTACAATTAAAGTTTAAAATAATACTTTTCAAAACAATATCCAGAAAATCATTTATAATGTTTTAATAAGGAATGAAAAGAAATATATTAAAATAAAATAGAATTCACCAAAATAGAACCAAAGGTAAAAACGTGATTTTTTTTAATTCTTAGCACAACACTTTCAATCTCATGTAGTTTAAACTATTAAAGACAGTGAAACTTTATAAATATGATGAAATTACGCAAAATAAAGTGTGTTTTAAAAGGGAAAATAAAAATCAGCATATTTATATATTTTGAGGACGGCCATATAATACCCACTGTATTCATTATTGATCTTCTATGCAGATCAAAGGAGTCCTAGGTAATGAGTTCCAAAATTCAATTATCAAAAATTTATTTATAACTTTTCTTGTTTTGTGAATGGCAGTATTTGCAAATGCTAAGAGTTTTAGTCAAGCTACAAGATAAATTATAGAGATAGCTATCCCAACAAAAAGTCGGTCTTGATCGATAAACTAGAAAGTTATCTTGACTTGACTTGACGAGATAGCTACATGTATCTTAATTTTAAGTGATAAGCTATGTTGACAAAACATTATGTGGAAGGCAGAAATATGCCACCATAAATTAAGAATATAACACCTGATGAAAGGTACTGCTTTATCTCTGATTAGCTTCCATACATGTGTATCTCGCGAGTTTTTATTTTTTTTTTTTTTTTGGTTTTGTTCTGTGAAATCGCTACGCCATAACCAGCCATACGGGAATTAAAGTTGAAGGTTATTTCTTGAAATGCGTGTATTGTTTTTAGTTCATTGCTTGAGTTTAATTTATCTATTAAATTGCACAAAATTTATATCTCATATCAAGGGAATCAAAACGGGTATCACGTATTTCCTTTTGCGACGTACAATGTAGGCAATGTGCGTTATACATAAATGTACATGTTCACTAAATTGTGTAATAATTATACCGATAACAAACTCAGAAAACATAATTTATCCGAAAAGAAAAATGTACTACTTAAATAACCTAAGGGGCAAACTCTTTTTAAACTGACGCATAACTTGATCATTTTACTAAAAAAGTGGTTATTTACGCGTGGAGGAAATTTACATTTGTAACGCAGTAAGCTTAAAACCTGTCGTTAATAAACTATTTCTGTTCAAGAAAACAATATATCCCATCATAATAAGGTATATAGAATATTATCACAATACTCGATTTGATGTTCAAATATTAATTAATTGGTGGCCAAAGTTTTAGATCAATGCAGAACAAATTTACGTAACCCGCTTACGCGGGTTATGTATTTTTTCTAAAATGTCGCCACCTTCATATCCCGCATGACTCATCAAAGAAAGCATTTTATTATTTATATATTTAATTTTTTAGCTCAATTAATCAAAAGTTGTTGCTTAATTATGTTTATTGTATATGTGTTATTTTTAACAAAATTATCTGACTCAAAGATATTTTTACAATAAATGTATTTTCTATTTGCTAAGGTATACTTTTTAAATACAGAATTATTTCCAAATCATATTACTAATTGGAAATTAGGAAATTAGGAGAATAAAGCCCAAACTAGCATGAAGTGAATGATGAGAAACATACGAATGGATCGATAAGGTCCTTTTTACATTTTAAAGACTTTCTTTTCATTACTATGATTAACCACACATATTTCCAGCAAAAACAAAACAACTTAAATATTCTTATAAAATGTCATTTCATTTGCTTACAAATTCTTTATATTGTACATGTATAACTTTGCCTTTTTTAAAATCTGTTTGCTTAAAAAAACAAATCAATCAAAATATAAAGATATGTAAATATTTAAAATTTTTTATCACATAATCAATAGTACTCGTTAACCTCGGTTTTGAACTGTTTCTTAATTTATCATTGCACCCAGTCGCTAGTTATCAAGAATAAAGAGGGAATTTTTACTAGTTTTACCGCATGATCAAATGGATGGCATTTGGGTAATGAAAGTGGTAATAAATTTTGTAATATTTATCCCATTTGTTTCAGAATGAGCCCAGGTTTGCCATGTAGTTTTTCCAGAAAACCTGACATTTCCCACTTTTCATATGTAATCAATGTCATCTCATATATTGCGAAATATTGCTTTGAATGGTCCACAATAAAAATGATCGTAGTAGAAGAAATGGGAAAAGTTTCCTACACTAAAAACTGCCGCAGCGGTCACCCCTATTTAGCAGTAACCTTTCGTATGCAGTAATTTTATTTTCTCCTGATTAAAAATCCTATATTATTGCTCTCTTAAGAGCGGTAACCTGTCTAACACGGTCAGTGGTCATCGTATTTTGATTCACAACTGTACTTTCATGACATTTATTGGGGCGGCCAATTTGGCCGGCACATGATTGACATTCAGGGATTTTAAACATGGCTTCCGGAAGTCTGGTAACTAATACACACAATAAGTATACACCTGAGGCGAGAGAAGCCAAATCGATCGATGTAATTATATGATTGGCAATAGAGATACGGACGGGAAAGAAGTCAATTGTTCTAACATGTATTTACAATGTTTTATATATAAATCTAATGTTGATTTATAGCTTTTCGTTTTTGACATTGCGCCGCGTGTCGATTTTAATATCTAGTATGCGTTGATTTAACAAATTTAATATCACACGATATTTATCATTAACACAAATTTTAATCTGTATGCAAATAACTTGAACCCCTTATGGCACTAGTTTATCTTTTGTAGTGGAATTTATCCACGTAAACATATAACATCAGTCTGCATTGAAATTGAAAAGTACCATCAAAAATCTAGATCTAGATCTGTTTTATGCTTTGTTCCGTGCTAGCTGTACATCTAATTCGTTGGGATGTACTTTTAAGATTAAATATGTTTACAAATCAAAGATAGTGATATTTCATACCTTAATTCCAGCGAAGAATTTTTCACTTGTCTCGGAGGAGGGACCTGGTGGACCTTTGGGGTGATAGTACAAGCGGACTTTACAAGATATCTGTGAATTAATAATTTAATCACAAATTAATCAATTATTAGTTTTTTTTTTTATTTTATTTTCTCTATTCTAACATGTATTCTTTTTTTTTTTTTAAACCAATTACTTTTCAAAATATAAAGTATTTCTAATCAAATAAATGATTTTAACAGAAATAACATAACGGATGTTTGGTTTTTAAAACGATGGAGAAAAACAACTGTTACCTCAATATTTAGTTTTATTGAATTAAGTCCAGTTTCTCCTCGCAGGTAGGTTTCAGATAGCCTATCTTTTTGCACCGCTTTACTAGCATAAATGGGCGTTGTCTGGTCATTTATATACCAATATACTTTATAAAAGATGATATTTGTGTCATCAACAACAGGTGTGAAATGACACTGAAAGACAAGTTTCTGTTCCCATAGATCATCGACTGTTCTACCTGGGGACTTCACAAGTTGATGCCTGACAGTCGGTTTGTCTGTGGTTTTAGTTGGAGCAATGCCTGATTTGTAAAGTTTTTTTTTCTTTTACAGGGTACATGTAATAGGAATAATTAATTGTTTTCCATCATAAAAAAGTAAAGCTTTTAAGAGAGAGAGAGAGAGAGAGAGAGAGAGAGAGAGAGAGAGAGAGAGATTAATTCTTAGATACTGTAACTTTGCCTCTAAATTTACTTTTAAAACAGAGGAATAATTAAAAATCATACCACTTTCTCCAAAACCTAATCAAAAAGAAAATCAAAATTGAATAAAGTGCAAAAAGGTGTGTTTTTTTTAAATCCTTTATTGAAATGGTACATGTACAAGTATACGTTAATACTAACCAAAACAATAAGCTTGGTCACAAGATGAAGGTCGTGGTAAATAGTACGCTGTAAAGTTGTTGCATATTTTCACTTGCATGTTGTATTTTGTTCTGCAGCTTGGAACTACGCAGGCCGTACGATTTACAACCCTGTTCAGTGATGATGGAACATTTCCTGCAATTAACAAAAAAATACATGCTTTGAAAAGAAACATAAATGAAAAAAAAATGGAGGAGTAACATTTACAATTTTTTGCGCTTAATAAACCTTTGCAGAATGGTGTTCCAAGAAATGTGTACTTTGTGAAGATGTAAAGAATATCATATGACGTAGTAGCTTGACAAGTGGCATTATATTGTCGTCTCTTTAAAAAAAAATACGTTTTTTTAATTAAGAGTTAAACTCGGTGTAAAGCAACGAGTAGGTCTTTCGTCTCCTGCCACAGTTGCGTCATAAACAAAACATAGGCCTAATGCAAAATTGATAATCTGGCCAGGATAGTATGTACGTAGGTAAGAGTTTGTTCATGATGATGTGTTTCTGAAAATTAATTTAATTGCTCTCGTACATAGCCTAGTTTGAGATTAATACATTACAATATTTTTATTTGTTTGCACGTATATTTTACTCTTTAGCGCTGCACACTCAAAAATGTAATTCATCGTTTTCACGGTATTGAATGTGTAAACCATTTCGTTCATTTTGAAAGCAGCATCACTTGATTAAATCTCTTTTTTCTGTTGATGTTTAGAATAAATCAATTCATATTGATGATCATAGACATATTTTTTCCATCAGGTATATCGTATCTGTCTTGTTCAATACCTTTATTTAGTAAATAACATTATTTAAAAAATTTCTCATCCCTTAACGTTCCGTTTTGCGTTTTGGTAACACCCGTGCTGCATCCGCTAGATTTCAATGATCGTACAAATAATTAAAACAATGGCAACATCTCGGGTCTTTTTGACAAAGACATTCAAGGTTGTATATCATGACTTATATACAATTATTGATTGGAAGCGGACAGAATACAGAAAAATAAAATCAAACTTTAAAAAAAAAACACTTTATGTCAAACCATTGCAAAAATTAAGCACGATGCTCATCAACCAAAAAAATTGAAAACTATACTTTATATATACATGTAACGGATAAAAGCACATCGTAACAATGTCTATTTTTAGCTTTCCACAAACCCCAAACGTGATACGTAATCAAATGACGAGCACTTTTTCGGGCAAATAACCGTTCATAGAGTTTTGTGATGTGAAATTACTTTTACTCTCTCCGAGCAAAGTTTGGACGCTGTTTTTGCAGTTAGAAGTAAACCAAAGCATGCATAATTCTGTAGCTTAATTATCGTTGAAGAGATTTAGTATAGTAAGCACTTTTCCATTGCATTTTTTCTGAAAGCGACAATGATTGTAATTCATAGAAGAGGCATTCAACGGAGTTCGAAGTTAGTTACCTTGTGTTATTGTTATATATGTATTTTACGATAAACTTTTATAATAGAAACAAGCGCCCGTGAATAGAAACTGCATTAATAACAGATCTTCCAAAATTAAGCTCACAATTCATATTGTCTTTGTTACTGTAAAATACTGGATCATTTAAAGATGTTTATCCAAACTTTACAAACACTTGCACTTCGTTTGAGCGATCATGTATGTACAGTTAGCCACTTTGCTATCCATCGATTGCCGGAGTTTCGGACTTTTTATCTAAGTATAGAGAGGGAAAAGTTTTGAAACAAGAAACTAACTTTAAGTCATAGAGTTTCATATTGATGAAACGAAAATTTACTCTTAATGATTACATTTTGGAATTTTTTTCAAACAATCTTTACACACTATATATCTGTCAGTGCATTTTAAGAACCCCTCTAACTTTTCAAAAATGCGCAGCTTCAAGGAAAATGAGCCGATCAGCCTATAACTTTTCTGCCAAAAATTTCTGTGTATTATAAAAACATAAAAATCATTACTTGGGATGGAATCAAAATTAAAGATAATTTATAAATAAAACCCCCAATGTTTGAGACATGTCTTATTTTTTACAATTATAATCAGGTGGAAAAACGAAAAAAGGGGAAATACAAGAAAATTGTAGCATTATTAAAACTACAATTCAACACCTATATACATGTATCTCTAATGTCATTTACATAACAAATTGATACATGTAGTATTTTTCGCCTTTCAATATGTCTTTATCCAAAATCAGCCAGTTTTGTTTTTTTTATAATTTTGACAATCATCGTTTCAGATCTGTCCAACCGATAAAAGGTTCCTTTAATTTTAGTTTAAAGGGAATAATTCGTTCAAAAATATTAATTCTAAGTAATATACTTAACGACAACATCGCGCAACGTGTTATTAAACCTCAAAATTTTAAAAAGAAGCAAAGTGAGATATTAAGGGTTGAAGTCGATGTCTCGAAGAAAATATATTGAAAGCAACCCATAAAAATCATTAGCTGGAATCGGATGATCTATATAACAGTTAATTTTCAAAAAGGAGACGTAGGCGCGAAAAATAATTTTAAAACGGGTGGTCTAGGGCCACGCAAAAGTCCGTCTTCCCCAGAGGTGTAAACATTGCTAAGGTTTAGGGGTGAACTTCCCAGGAATCGCTCATTTGACAGAAACCTAAGTAAATAACTAGAAACGAGCTCGTTGCAAAGCAACGAAGAGGTCTTCCGTTGCAGCTTCCTGTCGGAAAAGGATTGTCAATCAGTCTGATTAAAAGCACCCTCTTCTCCTTACAGGGTCTGACAGGTATTGATAGGGGGTCATCTTCACCCGACCTAAAATTCTGACCAATCAGGGCTTTAGAAAATGTATTGGAATTTTTAAAATGGAGACAGGCAAATTATTTTAATCCTGCTTTCTATGTAACCCCCAGACTGAGTATTGAAGAGTTGCACCTCTCATTAACAGATAAAGTCATGTATTTGGTAAATGAGATATATATTTAGGTTGTGTGCAAATATAGAGGTTAAGTGAAGATGAATTGTTATTGATACCTATCAGACCCTGATGGGTGTAGGCAGAAGGGTGGTGATTTTAATCAGACAGGATTGTCAATATGATAAAAGTAAGTTCAGAATATCAAAAATAAATGATGACGGCTTCTCCAACCTGAGGGTGCGCTGTACGAGAGGTGCTCAGTGGGAGGGACAACTCTCCGTATAATGTTTGGCCATGCAAGCACTTAGCATCGTTTTTGCTTCGGGGAACAAATTCATCCGAAATGTATTAACAAGCCAATAAAAGAAAAAATTAATCTTCAAATTCTAATCCGTGGTAGTGGTAGGGGAGGTGGGGGGGGGGGGAGTTGTGAGGCAGCTATAACTTATTTTGTTTAATATAATTTGTTTTCAATTTGCCATAAAAATTTATATTGCCTTCTACTAAAATGTGGGTTGGGGGAGGGGGGAACAATGCCCCAAAATTCAATTTCCTTTAAGTTAATTTAAGGTGAATTTTGGTTGCGAGAAAGGGGGAGAGTGCTCTCAGTGGACTAACTGGCGGTTCTGTGAGCAACCTCACAAATAATTCCCCCCCCCCCTCCCCACTAAGAAAAACAAAATCATAACTAAAGTATTTATCTACAGACACAACTTATGAAATTTCCTTCAATGACCTTGAACTTCACAAAATAACCTTGAAACAAAATCATAACACACACTTAGGTCATAGGCAATCTTTGTGTAAAGTAAGATCTTTCAATGTTTGGAGGGCGCCTTGTTTAGAAAGCTACATTACAGAAATAATTTGTTCACTTAAGGTCTACGCCGCGCCCTGCCGCCGGAAATCGGTGTCACTAGTGCTTAATTTGGCGCCGGAATCCTTAAGGGATTACCCGTCCCCCGAGAAATCCGGGCTCACCTAATGAGCACAAGTCAACACTTAGGTCATAAGCAATCATTGTGTGAAGTAAGAACTTTCAATATTTGGAGGACGTCTTGTTTAGAACGCTACATTTCAGAAATAATTTGTTCACTTAAGGTCTACTCTGCGCCATAGTGCCGGAAATCGGTGTCATTATTGACTAATTTGACGCCGGAATCCTCAAGGGATTACCCGTCCACCGAGGAATCCGGGTTCATCTAATGAGCACAAGTCCTAGTTTGGGCGCAGGGCGCCTTGTTTAGAACGCTACATTACAGAAATAATTTGTTCACTTAAGGTCTACTCCGCGCCCTGGCGCCGGAAATCGTTGTCACTAGTGCCTAATTTGGCGCCGGAATCCTCGAGGGTACACCCGTTCTCGAGGAATCCGGGCTCACCTTATAAGCACAAGTCCTAGTGTGGGTGCAAGGCGGCCTAATAATTTCAGTTGTTTAACATCGGGATCGGAAAACGCTTGAAAAATAGTGACCTGTTAATTCAAGAATGCACATTTTGTCTCACGCGTAAGAATTTCGATCGAAAGATTCATTCAGTAATGCAGTTGACCTCGATGAACTGACCTCAATCATAAGAAGATGCTCCATGAACTGACCTCGATCTATTGATGTTGCATAATAGTAGCTAGGAAGACGGCTTGATTTATAATAATGCGACCTCAATAGCAAGTTATGATGGCATTCAATGTTTTTCAGTCGCATTAAATTATTTTAATACAACTCTTTCTTTGTATACGTGTTAATGCTCTTTGAAGAGCCCTACTCAGTATTCTGAAGAAGAAGATACATTAACATTTATTAATTACGTTAAAAATATAAAATTAGACAAAGAGTTAACGAACGGCTTTTCCCAAATTTATTTAAAAATTAAATATGTTGACGGTTTATAATAATGAAATTATGGTGTACAGATTCAAAATATTCTATATTTTGTAAAAATACAGTACTTATCTTATTTTACATCAAACTGATCATGTTGATTGCTTCAAGCTATCAATACATCATTATTGCCGATCATTCCTTTAAAAGGAATACTTGTTTTTTGTTAGTGCGTTGGAGTTAGTGCTAGCTAGCTTTACTCTGGTAGTGAGCTATCATGGTACACGTATTTCAAAGAAACAAGAAATCTGTCGACACTTGCAGTACTTTGATGATTTCTATGGCGACCGACTGTGTTGCATAATGTAGTCGTATTTCATAACTTCTTAATCCGAGAACAATTTTCCTTTGACTTAAAACTTTTAAGTATAATATATTATTCCGTTCATATCTGTAGAAGTTTAGCGTGTTCAACAGGTTGATTTATTAGCAACATTATCCGATTACGATTTCGCACCTACATGTATAATGTGAAGATGATTGACTTCGAATAATAGCCTTATTGTTTAACAATTGACCACTGTAGTGAAAGCACACTTCGATACTCAATAATATTCGATAACCTTCGATACATTGTTACTCAATTACATAACAATTGATGATCTGCAGCCATATAAACATAACCCGACTGGGGCTATAGATGTTCTCAGCTGTGTGCGCTGTTCAAAGCGACACAATATTTTCGGTCGCACGCTGCGATTGAATTAACACAGACTGACCGAATAAACAAACGGGTGGGAAAGTGAAAATGTTACACATAAGAAGAAGTCGCCAAAAAATGATTTTCGTCAAATCTGATTATCTTTTTGCCAATTAAAAAAAATCCGAATGCCTCAATTCAGGACACCTTTTATCGTGCCAGCACCTACCGCAAACATGAAACATGGAACTTTGATTATAATAAACTACCTTGTGCGCAATCGTATTAATCATTGCTAAATCAACTGTACATGTAAAATAAATTTATCTTTTCATCTTAAACCAATATCATAGTTGAAATCATAAAAGAAAATAGTTGTGTTCGTACAAAAGTCTAAAACATGCACTCGCGCGGGATCTCTTCGGCCATGTGCGAGGGATGATCATCATTTAAAAGTTTTAATATTTGTGGGTTGTTTGTTGATTTAAAACAATATTTGTACAGATTTATAAACATTTTAGACCTACAAACCAACCATTAATTTAAGACTGACGAAGTTTCCGATTTGTAGTAATATCGCCTTTATAAATTTTCAGAACATCTTCTTACACTCTAATGTTTAATTAAATAAAAACAAGATGGACAAACTCTTATAACATGAAGAAATTAAAACAGATCTTGTATTTTATTTACGGGTATGTAAACTAAAACAATTCTAGAGTGCGCGGCTAAATAAACTCATATATGAGAGACGCATTTCTCGTGTATTAGATAACCGCTGACCGCTAGTTAGCCCCGTCGCGACCATGGTGACCGATTTTCTAGGCCGCGGGTGAGGGATAGCTTACGTAACGGTACACACACAGCTCTTATTCAAGGTAGATTTTAAATGCATGCAGTATGAAAACTCAATTGTAATACATAGATTTATTTTAAATCCGTAGTTTGTGTTTTACTACAAAGGAAGAAGAATGTTTTGTTTTCCGATTCTCGTTTTAGGGATTGTGCACTATAAGAACTTAACAAAACTGACATAAACTCCAAAAAAAATCTATTCTAAAAAAAAAATTCCTGTATAAACCAGCATACTTTCTATGGAAACTTTATGCCAGTTGCACGCACATAGACTTTCGTTAACTTGCCAAATTAAACGAGGTACATGTTAACATGTACATCTTTTTACACTCATACAACACAAATCACCAACAAAATAACATTGTAACGACCTTTATGAGATCCCAACAAACAACTTTTCCAGCGACAGCCATATCGAAATCCTAACCGTTTTTGAGTTATTAAGCAAAAACTTTCAAGCGCTATTGGCCCTTAATTTTAGGGGCCAGCCCTTTTTTATTTGTGTCAAATGAAAGCCCTTAACATTCTGCACAACTTTTATTCTACATGTCTTAACAAAATATTTTTCGTTTAAAAGATACAAAGCAAAATATGTCTAAATTTTCGCACTTTTTGGAATCCTATTTTTTGACCCCCTACCTTTTTCTAAATAACAAACGTAATCGAAAAACAAAAATCGATGTGCACAACTTCAATGTCTCTGTTATTCAAATTCGCTGGATTCCCATTCCCTGCTATCATAGTCTCGGAGCCTTTGTCTGGAAACCAAAGGCCCTAAAAAATTTTAAAAGGGGAATAACTCGTTAACGGAAGAGGAATTTTAAAGTTTATGAAATGTTTTAGATAGTGTTTTGTAATGTCTATAAGCCCTGAAAATTTGAGCAAACACCGTTCAGAAATGAGCAAGATATGAAGCCTTAAAGTTCGCGTCTAGGAAGAAAAAAAAAAAAAAGAAAAATAAGAATAATCTTACAAGCACAATAATAGTAAGGTCTTCCGTTGGAAACGGAAGACCTTAATAAGCTAAACATTGGTATTAACGTTTTATCAAAGTAAATATGCGTAATATGTTCATTTGGAAAATCGATGAAAAAATACAAATATTTTTTAGTTTGGTTTTATTTTGTCGAAAAGACTTCTAAGCATCTTACCTGCTATTTCTACCTTTTAAATACACTACTGCCTTTTTGTGATTGATTCATTTATGTAAAGATTTCATAATGACTTTATTGATAGCATGTACAAGTATTTGAAACAGCATTTTTATATGTAAAGATAGAAATAAAAATTGAACAACAAAAAATATTAGGATATAAAGAAGGATTGATTGAAAGCATGTACAAGTATTTGAAACAGCATTTTTATATGTATAGATAGAAATAAAAATTAAACAACAAAAAATATTAGAATATAAAGAAGGATTAAGCACCACTTATAATATTAAGTTGTGTCAGAAAATTGCAGTTAACATTATTAGTTTTAATGCTACGGCTACAAATTTTTGGGAAACCTTTCCATGCGTATAAAATACATACCTTCCATGTAAATACTATAATGTGTCCCGCATTCAAAAAAACTGGTTTTGTTGTTAACCATTTCATTTCCATCCACTGTATGAAACCACTCTCCAGGTTCTTTGATGAAATATCTGTCACAAATTGCCTTGTCTCCTCTAGCAAGGTCAATTTTATACACCTTCAGTCGAAGGTCAGAATTAGGAAGGCTTGTTGCTATTTCGCACGGATCATCCTTTAACGCTAAAATAAAAATAATTATATTATTTAAAACCTTCGTATCAAAACAATATAAACAAAATTTAAGCATATTTCTTAATTGATCTACCTTTCAAAAAAACAATATGAATAAAAAGAAATAAGGACTGAAACATCCGTTTTCTTTCCATTTTCGAAATTGAAATATCTTTTTATTTTGGCCGTACTTATACGAAGATTACTTACCTTGAAATATTCCCATTGGTTAACAATTTTTGCTTTGGAAAAAAACCATTTGATGATACATAAAATGTAATCTTTTGTACGAATTAGAAAAGTGTCCAATGCATTTCTTACCTGTCAATATTTTATTTTTAGTCTATTGATTTTTTTTTATCAGTTAGAAGGAGGCGTTTCTTATTCAAATAAAGGCTGAATTGTGTCATACGCTTACGCTATTCAACACCAACGTTTTGCGCAATGTGGAGAGCTCATTTGCTACCGACTTTGAATTTTCTTCTATATTATGGTAAAGGTATATTTTGGATATTCATTCAATCCTTTGACCTTTTTTCATTTTGTTTAATGAACATTGATATGTGAACGCTAAAATATTTATTCTTGCAGTCGCTGCGTTTAATCCTTGTGACGATGGAAATCATGTTCTACTTCCAAACGCAGGATTGAGAGGAACAGCATGCAAACGCACCGGAGATACAAGTATTTGCGACAGATACGTTGAAACAGGTGCTAACAAATGGTACAAAGTCTTGGGTCATGACGACAAAGTTCCAAGAAAAATGGCAGAGGAAATAGCCAACATGTTTCATTGTGGAACAGATTATCCATTATACCTTTCTAAAGGTAATATCTTTTAAGTGAGAAATACTCAAAATGTCAACAACGAAAAGAACAATAGAACCTAATGATAATATTCATATTGTAGGTTCACATCCAACGTCGGACGGAACAATAGTTACAACGAATGCCTGCATGCATGTTGGGTCTAACACATGCAAGGAGCAATACCCTGTACAGATTCTGAAGTGTGGAACGTTCTTTCTTTATAACTTATCTCGACCGAATAGTTGTGACATAGCCTACTGCTTTGGTAAGTTAAACATATAAATAGTTAAAAAAATGTATTTTTCTTTTGAATAGTGATCCTGTTAATAATTGTTGTTTTATAATTCAAACAGGAGAAAATGAAATATGTTCAAAACCTGGTAAGTTTACTATAATTTGCTGCATCTTTAAACACAAACAAGCAAATTGCGTTGGAAATAAAAAAAAAACTCCATATTTTTGTTCATTGATTTCTCATTTATATTTATTGCAAACTATACAACTCAGATCCATGTGAAAAAGAAAATCGATTGATCCTCTCTGTTTCGGGAGACCGATCAACTAGCTGCAAAGACGAGTCATTAAAACTTTGTGACTCTGTTTTGCGGAATAGTTGGTACAGACCGATGAAAAACAATGTTGATGTCAAAATGGCAAGCTCCTGTGTTGGAAGACACAGCTGTGGAACAGAGCAACCGATCTGGCTGAAAGGTACTGCTATATAAAAGAGGTGAAGCTCTTAAGTGCTGAATTTTTCTGTGTTTTATACATGTTCAGTTATGATATAGAAAATCAGTACGGTTTTCTAAAAATGATTTTTGTATTTCAAAAATTGAAAATTAAACAATTATTAGAACACAGAAATGTTCTCAGTGGAAACATTTTCGCCATACCTTGCTCCAGGCAGTTATGTATAAGGATAAATTATTTATATATTTGCATCAAACAAAAAATTAATAGTTTTGCTTAATGCACTTCATTTGTCGATTGAAAAGAATTTTAAGAATATTTAAAAAATACACATGTATATTATCTTACAATTCAAAACGGGCAACATTTAGTGCAACTTTAGAATGATATTTTACGCTGTACAAGTTTTCATTGTAGAGACTATCCCTTACATGTATTATGAAAAATACATTTAAACTGCATTTTCGTTTTTTAGGAACGGAACCAACACTTGCTGAAAAAACAGTTGATATGAAAGCATGTGTAACTATGGGAAAATCGGAATCATGTTCTTGTGACATGGAAATAGACATCCAAATTCGAAATTGTTCATCATATCTTGTGTACAATTTATCTTCAACGTCCATGTGCCCTCAGCGATATTGTTTTGGTAATTCAACCGCCCCTTTTTTCTCTCTCTATCTCTTTTTCTTTCTCTCTCCCTTTATATATATCTCTCTCAATAGCCATGAAATATCTAAAACAGTTTAACGTATTCGAATCATTTCTTGTAAACAGGAAATACAGGACAATGCCCTCAAGATGTAGATGGTAAGTGGATTGACTTATATGTAGATATTTGAAGATGCAGTAGTTACTTTTTGTTAATAATTATTTTTTGTACTTAGATTCTAGCTCTATGTGGAGGGAACCGTCAAAGGTTGTTCTGATCTCTCTGGCCATGGTGATAGTAATTGCTTTACTCGTTATTATCGGGTTCACGATACATAAAAATATGTAAGTAATTTTTAAAAAAAACAATCTCAATATTTCGTTCACTTTCTATCGACAAGGAAAAAATAAATAAAATATGTATTTAAGTTTCAGACCAGTGTTCAAAGTACATGTAGAGTCAAACACTAAGGAAAAAGACAAAGATGACATCATTTTGGACGCTGCTAACAAACCAAAATAAAAAAGAAATGATAGCCACTGTGGTACTTAAATATATATCTGCCGCTTTGAATAAGTTGACGGAGGGGTGCACACACTGCATGACGCTTTAATAAACATTCTGAATTGTATTAGTTGATTCTGTACATGTATTAATCTAAAACTCTTTATCGTTAAGAATTCGAACAACAGCGTTTCCTTGATAATGTGTATATTTATGCTATAAATCAGGAAACAACATCCTCTCCGTAAATATTGATTGTACCCTCAAGCAGACGAAATCGTAAAATGACACTAAATAATCTGTTTTATGAAATAATAATAATTTTGTATCGTTTATCTTTCAAAGTTTCTATATTTATATAGTAACATGTATATTTTATTATATTCAATAAAAAAATCAGTCCTATATTTTGTTGAAAGAATTTTATTTTTAAAAGTCTTGCTCGTCCTTGAATCATAGCAGTAGAGAAAACCGGTTAAATTAGTTTGAGGCAATTATCAATAAAATTCGTGGACTAATCAGAAGCACCGGAATCAAAACTTAAATATCAAATGATGCAAACATCAGAGTTACTCGAATTTGTAACTATTTAAAACATTTTAAAAAGTAAAAAGAGTTTTTTAAAATGGCGTTTAATCATTCAATTTACTGATGGTAATGAAAAACTCATAGAAGTTTGATTCTAGTGATATTTTTAACTTTCAGAATATCTTGGTCAGTGGTCTACATAAACTTTTTTCAGTAAGTGTCCCTTAAAAATTGCACTGTGGTCGAATCTTTCTTCGGTGTCTTTGCATTTAAGGAGGGTGGGTGGTCAACAACTTAACCATCAGATCTCCTATAAATTTTAAGATATAATACATTTCTAGTTTGCATAAACTATCGTTTTTAAAAAAAAACCATCCTAATATTTTGAAGGAAAACTTATTTTGTTATATTTGTATATTTAGCTCTCCTTTTTAAAAGATCAATATAGTTTTAAAATGACCACGACAATCTTGCCCTCTAAATCTGTCAATGTGTCATTAAAAGAAAACAAAGATCAAAATGTACTTTTTAAACCTCTTTTTCATATTAACAAGATACTCAATGCCTTAAACGCTCGCCTCAATATTATACAATCAAAATATCATGCAGACGATACATTTATCTTTGGATGTTAAATGAGCTTTAATTATTAATGAATTAATTTTGTATCATATTCATCTTAAATTTAGGGGTATTAAGATACGTTTATTATTGACAATAGTCTATTTATTGGAAGACATAGAGTGCAGATGTGTGTATAATGTTTTTGAGACAGTGCCATCGAACATTTTGAAATAAACAATTAAAGCAATAGACATCGTCCTGACTGCAAATATTAAATCGACATGGTTTTAAAACTCTTTACGTTCTAGGATCATGTACTTTGAGCAAATAAGCGAGGGTAATACGTGTTACTGATCTAACGATTTACTGGTGACATATTGGGAAATATTTGAAGATAAGGGCCGCGACATCTCTTTGATCTTTGCAATAAATGTACTAGAATTCATGATAAATAAAGGGAGGTTTGTACCTTGTGCATATTTGTGTGTTTATATTTACCAAATAGAATTGACAGTCTGTCTAAATTGATTAAAATGTTAAATTATTTTTTTTTTTTACATAACACTCAATTAGAATATTTTTCACAGTTTTATTTATAATTTATCACCATCATTTTTACGGAAAAAGCCTAGAAGGAATATAAAAGTTAAAATAATTAGTTAGAAAAGAAAACTTTGTTGGTAAAATTCGGCTGTCAAGCAACTGAAATTGCAACCAGTAAACTACTAGTATTGAGTCAGTTTTTACTTTGAAGTATAGTTGAAATATCGTATAAATCAACATTGCTATAACCCATCCATATAATCTGCATTTTGAAATGCTAGTTACTAAAAGGTTTTTTTTTTCAATGATAGATAATGGAACACAATATATTTCTACAACTTTTTTTCTTCCCTTAGTGATTAAATTAGCTGGGTCCGATTTTTTTTTATCAAATTTAATGTTCGCTTTTAAACAACAGATTTGTCTAGTTTTAGTGTAACAATTGGCTTTTCGGTAGTTTTATTGGTCAATTAAGCTACATTTCATTAAGGTGAAAAAATATATTCACAAAAAAACTTTAAGGGTTCTGCTTTATTTCGCCCCTAATCAGGAAAAAGTTTTCTCATAATTCTTATACTTAGAAATGCGTGAAATTTTCACACGCTCAAACAAACAATATATATTACCAGGTATTGGCATCACTTATATCAAGTTTGACTATCTTGTATTCGCAGCAAGGCCAGTTCAAGGTCATTATTTTTACCTCAGCTGAAAGGATGATAAGAATAGATATAGTTTCTCATTTGGCACTGCATCTATTATAAGTTATCAAGTTTATATTATACAGTGAAATGATAAATACACACAATTAACCCAACCAAAAATATTCAAACTGAAATTAATATTGCCTCGCTCATACATGTATTTCCTCTAAATTTCCAAACTTGAGAAAATATTTTTATTATTTTGTATGCTTCAAATATTGAGATATTTTTGAATTTGCATATTGTAGAGACTTTATACATGTACATTTTGTATATAGATATATGTGATATACCTGTAACAGAAAATCTAAATACATAATCTAATACATTGGTCAATGTATATTGACCAATTGTTGAGAAGAAACAATCATTTTTTAGTGATTATTACACACAAATAATTTGGTAGAATAAATATTTAAAAACTAAGAAACTTGTAATTTGTCAGAAAAACCTCATTTTAAAAACACATTCTGAAACCCACGTTCCTATAATTAATTCGAATTAGTTAAAAAAAATCCGGCATTATTGTTATTGTTTAAAAATATTTCTTAAGTTTATAAAATCTACAGAAAATTTGAATCATTAAAACATTTGATGTTTTTACGCCAGTGCTTCGCAAAAGCTATTATCCTCATTAAATTCTAAACTCTGAATTCAACTTCTTATCAATTTGTAAACTAGAAATAAATAGTTTATGAAGTGTCTGATATTTCGATTCAAAAAATATTTCTACGAAGATCAATACCTCAAGTCAAACATTGTTTTAAAAAAACAAAAGAACAATGTTATCTACAAATATCGATATTGAAAATCATATTTTGTTTATTTGAGGAACATATGTTATGACAAAGATTTATTAAAAAAACAGAGAACATTCGCACTAATTGTTTTCTTTTCTTTCTTTTCTTAAAACCTTTTGTAGCAATATTATTGCAAAAGTTAAGTTTAAACGTGTTGTCGGATTATTTTACAAATTTTCTGGTAATATTATCTCGTGTACATGTATAATATTATATCATTGACTGGTACGCGATGCGAAAAAAATAAAACATATATATAATTATATATATATAATTCATTCCAAAATTTTATCATTGACCTTATATAATGTTATTGTCAACATAATACATAGAATAAAAATAGTTTCACGCAATCTGTGGTTTGGAGCCCCTATCAGTTAGTTTTTTTATGATATGTCGAAAACCAGACTCCCTCTTTAAGATTCGCACCATACGTGGAGTCGGATATGTCGTTTTGTAGAATTATGAATAAAAAAAATAATAAAACAAAAACAAATATGTGTACATTTTTACTAAGATTTCTGAAGTTTTGTTTTATTTACAATCGATGAATAATATGCGGGTTGAATATACCAAATCCAATAGGGGAAGACACCAAATGATTTCGTTTTCCTAAACATGCCCATGATGCATCTACTTTGTTGGTTTTTTTCCTTGTGTGTTACCAATTAGAAAGTATTTCTATTTACTTTGAATAATTCTATCTTCAAAAGGAGACCTATTCTGATGGTTTATGTAAACAATAAAATGCTTTCTTTGGTGATTCATGCGGGATATGAAGGTGGCGACATTGCAGAAGAAATACATAACCTGCGTTAGCGGGTTATGTAAATATTTTCTCCAATGATTGCTACCTTCATAACCCGCATGAATTACAAAGAAAACATTAAATTGTTTATATTTACATCTTTCTTTTAACAAAATAATAAATTTTTTGTTAAAAGTAAATAAAATTCACTAACTTACTGTTAATGTACATCAGTACGTTTGCTAAAAGAAACAGCCAAATCGGCTGAAATGGGAATTTGAGTCTGACATCATCATGATTATTTCGTGCAGTCCGTGGCTTTTCTAAGGTCGCTGTAGGTTTTGACCAATCGATAAACGGGGCGTGTAGATTTCAGTGTGGCTAATTCCATAGAGCTATGAATTTATCTATAAGTTTCCGTGAGAAATACAGGGAATCATATTCGGTAGATGTAAATATATAGGCAAAAGTCTATAAGTTTCTAAAACAATAAGTGTGTGTAGAAAATAATTTGATTCTGTTATAGCCAAATAAATCGGATCCAGCAACGTTAACGTTTGGTATAATAATCATCAATAAGGTCACATATTGAATTGCTCAAATCCAACGTCTAGCTTGAATGAAAACGTTGCCAAAATTGTTTACCACTCATCCGAATAATTTTTGTTTTACCAAACATAATTTTCAGGTCTAAAACAGATGCCTACCATTAAAGTTCTCATGAAATTCCATCATATAATCTAGGTACAAGTATTCCATCTGATAAAATCAGAGTATCGTCGCAAACGCTTTTTCGCTGCACCTTTAATTCTCAATACTACTTATTTCCCTATTAGTTATTACTAGAATCCTTCAATCTCTGCACATGGATAAAGATAAGGTGTTTGCCCATCCTGATTATATCTTCTCTGTATGCAGAAATAGTCTGAAATAACGTTATTGAGATAATACGGGATTTCACTAGTATGTCATTATAAAAAGCCTTGATCCATCTTTCTATGGATGGCTTATAATGATAAAAGAATATTTAACATTTGATTAAGAAGGTTTTGAAGTTATCAATTTTTTTTTATTTTGAAAATTAATTAGCAAAGTTAGAAATCCAAGATCTAGTTCATGACCAGTATGATGAATCAAATCATGCACCAATTGCATATATTCTTCAATAAATCTGCCCTTAATTATTCCATTTTGACGTTTAGCTATTAACTTATCAAAGGTACTTATAATTCTTTCGGCAATACATCCTCACTCTTATTAATAAATAACGTTTAACGCCAAATATTTTAAAATAATGATAAAAATTATTAAGTTTGATGTCGAAAGAATTCCTTTTACAGAAACCAAATATGTTGTGAACACATTTTACCAAGGACATTGAAATGTATCAAAATTTAAACATGACAACCGGTCCCTTAAGTAAACAATATTTTTGAAGATAAAGCAAAAGGCAGACATTTTGAAGCTTGAAAATACATAAGCATATTGTAAATTTTGCTCTTGCACAACCTTTGAAACCACACTCCAAGACTAAAAGTACCGATTTATATGGGTCATAAATCTCCTAATTCTGGCAACATTACATGCATAGATTGTAACTCTCAATCATTTATACTGCAGTTTAAAAGAATATTGTCTTGTTACATGACTTTATGCATACATGCACAATAAGGATCATAAATGATCCTCGCAAATGAATTTCATTGATCTACCCGTATAAATTAAACAATCTGATAGTGCCCTTCTTCTTAATCCTAAAGATACACTACGTAAATAGCTTCTTACGGCTTCTAACTGCGTGGTAGAGAAAATAGTTTTGAAATGATTGATGAACATTTGTTCTTTACATACTTAGTTTAGGTTATTGTAAAATGAACTTATATTGATACCACGCATGACCTTTTTATAATATTTTTTTTTACAGATTTCGCGTTTAATAATTTTTATATAATTATGTTTACTTATTAAAAAAATTAACATTTGGAGGTATAGCAGAAAGAATTAAAAGATTCTTAAGTTAATCGATAAACACCAACATTGAATAATTAAGGATTGATTTAATGGAGAAAAAGTGGTTGTATCAATTAAATCATAATAAATGTAATAAACTAGTTTTTGGATTATTTAGTATGGTAATGGATTAAAAAGACCATTTGATAATCTCTAATTAACCATCTTAATTAATCATACCTTAGTATTTCAATATAAACCATTTTATTTTAGGATTTTAATTATAAATAATAGGGACATGAGTGGTACTAAGATCTTGAAGAGTAGAAAAAAGCGTTCGCGGTATGCAGATGACATTCTTATTCTATCAGATGGAATCCCTAAATCATGTGGTGAATTTTAACGAACATGAATTGTATGCATCTGTTTCAGAACTAAGACATATTTTAATAAGAAAAGAAAATGATTTGGATGGGTGGTAAACGTTTTGTGATATCGTTTTCAATCATTCAAGCTGGAAGAATAGAACATTTCAAAGTATGGCCTTATTGTGGAATTATCAGAAAACTTTCACCATAAGAAGTAACATCCCAAGTAAGATCAAAAGTTTCATAGTCAATTTTTATATCAAACAGTTATCATTTAGTGAAGAAAAAATGCTGCACAGATACGTTCAGTTTCTTCGTCTATTGAAAAAAAAACCAACTACTACTACATGTATTTCAAATAGAGATTATATGAAAATGTGGAAATATTTTTCTGAATATGATATTTGAATAACCATATAAAGTTAAAACTGATTCAATACTAGTAGTCTACTTGTTGTAATTTTAGTTGCTTCACTGAAATTTTTTTTACAAAAGTTATCGTGAAATATTGCGATAACGAATAGTGTTCTAAATCAAAAGTCCAAGAAAAAATGCAAAACAGGAGCAGAGCAAACACGGACCTCTACAAAATTAGAGATAGGATCAGGTGCCATGGAGGAGTGAGCATCCTCCGCTGGCGAGTTTAGTCGAGACTGTTGATAATCTTGTTTTATCAACTTGTTTGTCAGTACCTTGGCTAATTTTAGAAATTGTTCATACGTAGAGCATGCCTTTGCGTATCAAATCAACTGAGAGACAAAAACTCCATATGCAGGTGATGAAGGTATATTGCTAGATATTAAGTAAGGAAAGTTTCAAAATATTTCATTTTTAACTTTTAGATTCCCTTTTGTGTTTTCTCCGTAAAAAGAATAATAATACTGTGAAACATCTTTTTATTGAGTGTAATTTAAATAATAAATAAAATAAATCGAACTTTTTAATAAATTTGGATAGAATGTCAATTCTATTTGCTAAATATAAACACCTATATATGCAAGAATACAAAACTTCCCTTTAGTAATTAATTTATAGTACATTTATTGCTAAGATCAAAGGGAAGCCGTGGGCCAGTCCTCAATATTTTTTCCATTATGTCATCAATAAATCATAAGACCCTACCACGTATTATCCCCGCATGTTTGTTCTGAGTATGACCCCAGTTGCAAAGCAATATCGACTTTATGTCTGCAGCCAGCATGCAAAGGCATCAAATAAAGTATCGATCACGGGTTAATGTTTTTAGGGATTTGTCAACTTTTCAAAATATATGCAATTGACACTTACTGAATTCTCTATTTCATATCTTAGGTCCAGTTAGGACAAACACCACCGTCCAAACAACATCAAAAAAAATTGATACAAAGGTATTTAAATTTATTATCCTGGTATATCACATGTAAAATCATGAACATTGTATAATTGCTTTAAAATGCACATTTGTTTTCAATATATACACAAATTTGTGACAAAATAAGCTTTTTCCAAATCCCAACACTAGAGTCATTTGACGCAGAACCATACTCATTATATACCCATTACATATCAACTCCTTTTACAAAAGAGTTTATACTTACTCTTGAGCAACTTTAAAGTTAAAGGGAGAAGAGTCGTGATGTGAGGTGGTGCACGGCTCTAGATCTGTAAAGAAGTACCTGTGGAACATGTAGATGAAATAGAAATAAAAGAAAAATAAATTTAAAAGGTGTTTGTGAAAAACAATAAAAGGGCCTATGTACCTAATGCTTAGAAGTAGCTTGTCCTGTAAACTAGTACGTGTGAAAATTATCACGTACATGAATCACTATCTGACTTTCATTACTCTACAGTACTGTATATTTCTGATTAAACGCAAGGATCGAATTAATATCCGCGTAAAATTGCAATAAGCATACCTTGCAGGTTTTAAAATCTCACTTATTTTTCTGTCAATTAATTTTGTGAACTTGAGAAATTAAAACAAACTTCGGTGCACGCGATTCTAAATTCTTGCGATTTGGCACAAAACGACGGAATCCCAGAATTAATTTTACGCGGTAAAACTAACGAATTTAAAGTAACAATTCCCCTTACACATTGAGTTACAGAATACAAAGAAAAAAAGGCTAAAGAGATCAAAATACGGTTTGTGTGATATGGAGGAATATACGTTTCACTCTTATATCTAAATCAAATCTTATCAAAAATTCATATATTTAGTTCTAAATGAAAATATTTTTCTTTAAAAATAAATACAAAACCTATTAAATTCTGTATGTTTCTTATTCACACAAATTTTCAAATTGATAGAAATGTAAAGGTATCACTCACAGCCAGGCTTATTGAAGCTTTGTTTATTTATCAATCATGTACATGCATGTACATATTTAACTGAGACAGGAACATCGTTTTGCCCCCTTTGTGGGAGATTTTATAAGTAAATGTTTCCTTGGAAAAGAATTTGTTTTAAAATCAAAAGAACTGTTTGTTTACTTTAAACAAACTAAGTGTGAATTATTTTTTGAAAGGTCGAATTGTATGAAGAGGACAATAAGAACAATAAATTATGAATTATGAGCAATTTTAACATTTACTGTATTCTCTATATAATCATATTTTTTCTAAAAAAAAAAAAATACACAAACCTATTAATATAACTCCGGAACAAACTTTATTACGCATTTCTGTATATTTAAACAAACAACCTAAATTTTTTGAAAAATTTACTGACAATGCGATTTGATAATAAATTAGTTTGGAGTATCAATGTAGGGTCTTTAAAGCAAAATATAATGCATATGAGTATTGAAAATTCAATTATACTGCGAACACACATTTGCAGATTCTAATTTTGTCCAGTAGAACAAGGTTAAGCTTCATATTTATCATAATAACAAAAACTTTGGAAAAGAAAATAAGATTCATGCCATTTAGGGTAATGGGGACTATAAATCTGTTTCATAAATCATCTTTATTTATTTTAGCTCTAATGAAATTAAAGTGTTTTTAATTATTTATTGTCTACTATTAGTACATGTATTCAATTCAAAAGTATAGAGGTTTAAATGATGACAATACCATAATTTAAAAAAAAAATGATCAATCGAAGCAGAGAACAAAACGTCAAAAGAGTTTTCTAAAAAGTGGTGCTATGCGTATTGTTCCTAGATAATCTGTTGCTTCATCTAGCGAATTCAAGACAGGTACATATACCAGGAAGTTGGAAGTTTAAAAAGCTTGATTGACATGTTTGTGTACCTGGAAGGTGACGGTCTAAGTAAATAAATATTTGTGTAGTTAATGATGCCTTTTCTAACATTTGAAAACATTACACAGTTTTGTTTATAATTATACTTCAATAAACGATTTTTATTGATATTTTTTTGTTTCAAATAAATTTTAATATAAAAGTTCTGAATACGAAAGTAAAGTTATAATGGAAGTTTAAAATTGACAAAAAGTCTAAAATCGATTACAGATAAAAATATATATCGGTTTAAGACTCGAATCGCTATCATTATATTTATTTTATGCCAGTGCTTACATCTAGCAATGTTGAAAGTGGATTATTTTATTCTTTTTGGACTCATGTGTATTTCAGGTCTTGCTTTCGTTTCATCTGTAGAAGAGGCTAATCAAAAAACAGTGAAATCAAGAGAGAATGCTATGGCATTTGCAAAGCTAAGTAGGTTTATTTCAGTTCTTCTCTAATATGATGTAATTATAGCTTTACTCGTTCACGGCAATTTATATTGAATTTTTGTGCTTTACAGAATGAAAGATGATAACCTTTCTAACTGTTTAAGTAACATTATAAACGCTGATTTTTGTAGATAAAATAAATTGATATTATCAATGTTTCTTGTTTGAAAAAAAAATAATGCTCCCAAAGCTCAAATTTAGCCTTTTATTAATGGGCAAAGTGTGCAGTTTACGATTACATTTCCAAGATGACGTATTTAGAATGTATGCATTATATTCTTTTGAGAGATCAATATTCAGTCTACCATATCAAAAACAATGATGATCACTGTGTTTATACCCGAGCATGAAATTCATTTTTGAAAATATTATAATCTATTGATTATGGATAATTACGATATTTATTTTCTCCGTTTCTTTTCAGGAAATTTACAACAACTGAGAAAATCAACCGCCTTTACATTTCTTAAAAATAAAAATCATCGAACAAAACGAGAAGATGATTATAACATTTCTGAAGAATGTCAAGAAAACACTTGTTCCTACGAAGAAGTTAATGAATGGATTCATTACAAACATTTGAATCTCAATGTTGCAAGTTATTTAACATATTTTTTTCTGTAAACTTAAGAAAAAATTCTCCAATATGGCCGACGAACTCTATTTATTTTTACAATAGTGATTTTCATGAAAATTTTACATGAGTTAGATTTACTACAGATATATCAAAATTTATAAAAAATAATTAACATCAAAATAGAATTAGAATTTCAGTAGGGACCATTTCAAAAATTGTTTTTAATTGACCCTAATGAAGAAAAGTCTTCTTGTGAGAGAAAATTTTTTTTTTAAATTCTGCAATTGATTTTCTATCAAATTGAAATATGATACTTATATGATGATTTTAACTCAATATCATGTAAAAAATGACCATGTAATCGATTTCGATTTTACGGGGGTACATGCCAAAGTGCAGTGTGTCGATATTTTTCTTTAATTTTTCATGAAAAGTACTGCACAAACTCTATGAAAAGAGTTATGTAAATCATTTTGAGCTTCATTTATGAAACAAAACAAAGTGTGCTTAATATCATTATGATAAAATATTTTACAACTTAAACACTGAAACGGTTTTATATTTTTTATACGAGTATTGAAGCGGATCGGAATGTAAATTTGTTCATTGGCTCAAACTCTGTTACATGTAACTAATATATGCAGATGGTTATAAAAAACGAGCTAATATGAAACTTACTACTGTACTTTGCATGTTTAAAAATATTGAATAAGGTATTTTAGGATGTTTTAAATATAGCAAGATTAGCCAGTACTTGCACTATATTAAGTTTGCAATGATGACGTAGAACAGCTATACATTGCGTCATAAGCGATTTTTCATTGTGGGTAAGTGATTGTGAGGTAATATTGAGAATTCGAGTTTTGTTACAATCACACCTTTGAGGTGCCCGATATATATGCACAAAGCGAATTAAAGCAGCCGTCCTTAAATAACACTGTCTTTTCGTAAAATTCAAAATTGCGTAAAATAGTGAATTTTATTTCCTATGTAACGTTACATGTACCTAACCCAAAACCTGTACTATTTTCCAACTACATGGGAAATAATAAAGACGTTTGTTATATACTTTAGTGTTCGTGGATGAGAAGAAAAAAATGTGAGGTTTGCATGCCAAATTACATTTGTAAAGCAGTGACGGAAGACTGTACTAGTCTGAGAGCATACACCATAAAATGCGTGGGTAGGTAAATCAATTTTCATCTCTCTCTCTCTCTCTCTCTCTCTCTCTCTCTCTACGTTAATTATTTAAATATAAATTGATGAATTTGACGTCAAGCGTTGCACTTTTTAGATCCAAAACTCCCAATAGTGAGTGCTAGCTTGCGGGAAGTACAAAATGACAAGGACGAAATGAAACAAGAACTATTTTTTAACTGTACATCGGAAGAAATGCAGAATAGTGTTCAATTTGATTTTTTTCAATTCATTTGGTTTGTTAATGACAACCTTTCCTTCGCCAGTGAAATTGTTCATAAAACAAATCTTTCAAACGGATATTTCTACGAACAAAATGGAATCCATCATTTAGGAATTAAGGTATATTTACGTTTGTTACAAAAATGTAATGCAAATAATATTTGATACCAATTAGCACACACGTAATCGTGGCCATTTACTCAAAAAATGTTATTCTCACTTAATGTGTTTAACATTGTGTTTGAGCAAATATTGAATTCGTGATTGCAGGTAGCGTGTCAATATGTAGCATTTAGATCTGTGGAGGATAACGGAACAGTTTCGAAAGTTAGTGACAACTTCTTCGCTGGCATAAAGGTATGTGAAAGATACTGTCAAAGATTATAATTTTTAAAAACCCCAAATTTGTTGCTGGTTTTATTTATTTGTGAAAATGAACTTCGAATGATATTTTATAATTGTGTAGGTTCTAAATGAACCGGTTACTGTTGAAAGAGGAAAGGAGGGTGTTATTCTACTGCAATTGACTGTTCCATTTGGGTGTTTTATATATTATGACGGGGATGAAAAGAAGGTTTCACCTTGTTCGCTAAATGTGGAATTGAGAAATCGACAATATATAGAATGCGGAGGCATCAAAACCCAAAGTCTCTGCGGAACAAAATTTCAGAACGAAAACTGGAACGCTGTCAAAAGGGTGACCGTACGGCATACTAATGAATTTAACTATCAAGTCTCTGCCATGCATCTAGTCAAACTTTTTACGTTACCAATGGAATCTCATTCCATCTGGAGTAATGTAGAAATTCCAGAAGTGAAGGTAAACTCAAATTAAATTTCGCCAAAAGAATCGCTAAGCCGCAATGATTTACTGAATTTGAATAAAATAAATACATTTTGTAACCTGCAGATTCATGTTCAAGAGCAACTGACAAAATGGAAAGGGAAGGCGTGTTACTCTCACAGTGATCCTCACATGATGACCTTTGATGGAGAGTAAGTTGAAACAAAGTGCAATATCAAACAATATACCCATCATGATTTGAAACTTTATAACTGCCTTTAGCATTTACCTTAATATACCTTAATATTTCCTTTCCTTTTAAGGACCTATGATAACCAAAATGCCGGAACTTTCATTATGTACGAGGGTAGAGATGGTCTTAATAATATCATGCAGGTTTGCCGTTAGATTATGTATGCTCTTCATTGTGTATAATGTCAATATCAACAAAAATTATGCTTACCTTAACAGCTAAGGTAAACTTCCATGATGTTGGCTTATTTTCTTTATTCATATTTGTAATTAATTTGTTGTACTACACGAAACTTGATTCCTTAAGCTTTTTGTGATATAAATAGACAATATAAATGAGTTTACAAATCAACTATCACAATGGATCTGAAGTTATCTGCTAATAAATAATAGGTTCAAACAAAGCTTACTCCTTGCAACAAACTAGCTGGCTCTGGAATCTTCTGCAACTGTGGTATTGCTATACGCGCTGCTTCCGACATCTACGTGATCAACAGGTGCCCCGAGGAAAAGTTGTTTTTTGGTTTTAAACATTGCGTTAATGACGTTTTGGACGTTAAAAAGCAGGATGATTTTAATTATATCGTAAGTTTATAAATCAAAATTTATCGAAAGCTTTAAACTGGCGGTGAATGTTTTATGAAAAAATAAAAACAAGAGTTTTGGTAAGGCTGCCATTAGTGATGACCTGAAAATAAGCAAATGATGTATTTTCAGACATCTTCTCAATTTTTAGATTTATTTTCCGACCAGTACGTATGTACAGTTGCGTTTATGGACTTTTCAAACTGAGGATGTTATTGAGGTCAATATATTCCCATCCGTGTTTGACCAGGAAATTTCAAAAGGCTTGTGTAGTAAATTAGGATCAAACGGACAATTTTTTGATGCAAATAATGAAAGAAATGAGATTCCAAAGTTCATTGATTCATGGAGGTATGCAAGCAGCATCTACGAGGGTTGTCCCAAAATAGCGTAGACAAGTGACGTTATTCAGTTAATCGAGGATATAGGAAGATGAAACTTGTGCAACAAAGGGTTCAAGTAATTTGCATTCAAAATATATTTTAAAATCAAATATTATTTGAGATTGAATTTTATTAAGTGAAATGAAAGCATGCTAGAACATAAATTAAAACTGGGGCGCAATGTCAAAAACGAAAAGTTAAAATCAACATAGTGAAATGAAAATTGCGAGAAAAAGTACTTTTTGAATGACAAAAAATTAAAGAAATACATTTAAATTTGTTAATATTTCTATTATTTACCCAGAAAATGTTTTGGCTACAACAACACTTTTAATAATTTTATAGCGCGTTTTGTGACGAGCTGAAGTGTTAACTTGTTATGAAAATGATGATGTCAGCGTTTAAGTTGGCGCATCGGTAACTGATAAGATTTTCTAAAGACCTTGAAGCAAATCCTAAGCGGCTTTTGAAGTAAATAAAATTAACAGAATCGTTTAGAAATGCATTTTGTGAGTTAGTAGTCTAACAAAATTGAAAAGTATTCGAACGAGTATGATGACAGTAAGTAAAACAAAAAGAAACTCCGACCGATAGAAATGGACGTTAAAATGCTGGACGTCACATTTCGGTAAGACGGACGTTAGACAATAGGTAATACCGATACAAGGCAAGTTTGGAGTCGGCAGTTCGTTTGTACTTGGAAAATATTTTAAACAACAAAACTAGAAAATTAATGTATATTGAATGTGCACTCAGGGTACATGTTCAAAGAAAATATTTTTTCAAGATATTTTCGGAAATAAAACATAAATGTAATCGTAGACGTCTTGAATTCGCCAGACACAGTTGTTGAAAGGGAGATGATTTTAGACATTGGAATTCGCCCAGTCTTAAATTCGCCCGCTGACAAACGAAAATAAAAAGGGCGAATATTTCCCTGTTTACAGTATGTGTTCTAGATCTGTCTACGCAATTTTGGGACAACCTTCGTACATAAAACAATTTTCAAATTTAACAATAACACATTTTTAAAGCATAACTCATAATTTTAAGAGATGAATTCCAATTATATATAGATATACATGTATTTTTTTTATATACTTTTTTCACTATAAATTTTCAAATACATGTATTTAATTAAAATGATGAACGAATATTTCTGAATATTTTGAAAGAATTTATTTATTCGTTGTTTGTATACAAGTGTCCTTTATTTATTGCCTGTCTTTCTAGTAAGTACATAAAATAAGAATTATTTGCTTCTAAAAAAAGATAAATTGTTGCGGTTTTAATTATTTGAAATGAAGTTACGATAAAGTAACGTCTAGAATATTTGACACTTTAGGTGTTACGAATCAACGATTTACCATGTTTCATATTTCCGGAGATATGGTCTGAGAAATTTCTTCTCGTTTTTTTTTTCAGGGTAACAGATGATGCAAATTTATTTCTTATGAACGACTTTGATTTCTCAAAATTAAATCCCATGATTATCCCATCATCGCCTATCTGTTCCTGTTTAGAGGTTGAAGGGCCAGTAAAATACAGTGAAACTGTAACCTGTGGAAAACAATTGAATTGCTCGAAACCTGACCATCCTATATATAATAAAATGTGTCATGTAAAGTCCAAACGTTCTGCTCGTTCTCTATTCAGTTACATGTCAATAAATATGAAACAAGCAAACAGAAGAAAGGTAACTAACTCTAAGCATCTTGAAATGCAATCTATATAAAAACAAAATTTAATTTTAAATCATAAAAAGTAGAAATTATAACGTATATTTACACATTGTATTTTGTTCACCATTTCAAAACAAAGCGCTCTGTTGATGCTACAACAATGATCAAAAGCAAAGAAGAAGCACGGGCATTTTGTGAAAGTTACATGAATGCATCGAAAGCGTTCCAAGCCTGCAGAAATGTTCCAAGCATTGACGCCACAAAAGCAATTGCTTCATGCATTTTAGATATAATGGTAAAAAAACAATGCTTACACTTAACAATATTTGATTATTCAATTTAAATTCTTTTTATCTTCTGAAGCATCATGGAATGTTGGTTCTGTTAAAATATACTGTGAACAATGATGATATAATGTTCGTGATGTTGTTAAAACATTACGTTATTTATCCAATATTGTTTTCGTATGTGTCCCTTAATTACAGCTTACAAATTCCACTCTATGGGCACCAGCGTCTCGCGAGGGTTTCAAAGAGCTCTGTAAAAAAGAATTGCGTCAAAACAACACTCTTCGTGAAAGCAAAGAGGGCAAATTCATGATTGAGCACATAAATAACATAATGTGTCCGAATGAATGTAGCGGGCAAGGTGTGTGTACTAATGGTAAGAAATATCTTTTTAAAATTTTTATCATGAAAACTTAATTTACTAACTTAAAACATGAATAAATTATGAAAGAAAATCAATAAACTCGTTAAGTCGTTTTAGTAAATATTCATTATTAGAATTTTTCTTTGATAATATAATCACAATTGTCAAATTTTCACTGACGCCAAAAAGAGACTTAATATATACAATATTTAAATAATATGTAAGATAATGCTTATAATATTTCATTTCATTTTCTTTAACATTGACACATAATATTAAAATGTATGCATTTCATCAGGAACATGCGAATGTCAGAATAACTTCGGAGGGTCTGACTGTTCACAAGATCTTTCTATTGCGCCCGATGTCTTCTCGGTTAACCCTGACAGTAGTGGTCTGTGTGATGCATCAGACTGTGAGGACGTTATCGTGGAAGGCAATATGTTTCTAGATGGTGATGAACTGTTGTGTAAAATGAAAAAGTTTCAGGTATTCATCTATAAAGCATATTCGATCGTACTATATTAATATTGTTATATTGTATAACTAAAGAGAACTATTTTATGCTAACAGTTGTTTGACAATGTATTTAGGATCAATTAAAATTTCGCTTACATATTGTCCGTCATAATTATTTATGTACAAACAAAAACGCATAGCGAATAATATTGCATTCGTTTGATGTTTGATGTGCACAGTCATTGAAAACATTTTACGAAGATTTATTCAGATAAAATACAGTAATACCATAAGATACATATGAATATTTCTTGTTCATAGGCCTCGATTTCAAACTCAAGAGTTTTCTATGAAACCACATACACACCTGCTGAGCACAATACTTTAACTGAGGTCAGATGTCGCCTTCCAAACCCCAGACCAAAACGCTCTACCATACAGGAGGCCAATCACTTTGTTACAGGTTTCGAAGTCTCGGTGAGCAACAATGCAAAAGACTATAGTACGAGTCATCTTGTGTATATACTCGACTCCACATGCCAGGACACTATGAACGTATCCGGACAACTCCGATTTACATTAAAGGTAAAGGTATATATAGATATATATACAATGCATTCTTCCGGATTTAGATTAGTTAACTAAATGTTAACTATAACATGGATTACATAAACCTTTTTTCGTTACAGAACAATTATTGCTTTATCAATGGAGAGTGTGTCCCCGAAGCTGCTGAATCTGGAATTAACAACTGTTATATATGCAATACCCAATCAAATGTTTTTGTGTGGTCACTTAATTCCACTAAAAATGGTAGATAGTGTATATATACAACACTGTATAATTATATTAT
>WFKH01003881.1:31614346-31626536 GCA_016163765.1 Magallana hongkongensis | reverse complement strand
TGCAAAAGATCCATTCGTCATACCAATTAACCTTATTTAACTGATTTTAGATATTGGACACATCTTTGAAAGAAAATCGTACTTTATGAAAAAAGAGTGCATGGGCTTGATAGATCAATTCTACTGATTGCTTTTAAATTTGCCGTATTGACGCGATTGCGCCGTCGTATTTTTCCATGCAGCTGTGTACATTTTTGATAGAGACGACCTTTAACGAGTATAGGGCCTATACATATACATGTAAATACGTAAGTAGGTAAGGTGGATCTTTTAATAGCTAATTGTAAAAATCACGTTGATATGTTAGATCAAAGCCAAATACTTTTAGCAATAAAAGTCTATTTGCTTGTTAATCTGTTAATTGTAAATCTGCATTCTTCATTATAAATGGCCAGTGCAGCGTACGTGGTACTTAGTCATGTGGGTCAGTGCTACCAGTATATATATCGCTATAATTGTGCACTAATGATTGGGCTTGTCGAAAAATACAAAGATCTTTTGCATTCTACATCGTGTAATTTCTGATCACCTAAAGATTAAAGTTTTAGATAATGATATTTATGGCACGCCAAATTCACAAAAATGAACTAATCATAGTTTCACAGTCGATAAACTAGGTTTAACGGTTGTAAACTATAGTTTACGGATAGAAAACTATTGTTAACGACGATAATCTATATTTTACATCTGTAAACCATAGTAAATGCGATCATCTATGTTTCAGATCTGTAAAACTATAATTAACACTTAAACCACCAATACCGATTGCAAAACATAATTTTTTTGATAAATATAGTTTCACGAGTGTAAAACTATGATTAACAACTCTAAACTATAGTTCACGGATGTGAATTATAGTTTACAGATGTGAATCTATATTTATCAGCAAAATCTATTGTTAACGTTATTTGCAGACAGATAAACTTAGATTATCATTCGTAAACTATAGTTTACAACCGTTAAATATGGTTTTGCAGATGAAAACTATAGTTTACGGATCGTTAATTATAGTTAACAAATCGTAACTATAGTTTACGGTTCGTAAACAATAGTTAACAATATGGTTTACGGTTCGTAAACTATAGTTAACGATAAACTATTGTTAACTATAGTTTAGAGTCTGTAAACTATAGTTAACAGTCGATAAACCTAGTTTATCATCTGTGAAACTTTATTAAATGTCGTCAATCTATATTTTACATCTGTAAATCATAGTTAATGCGATCATCTATGTTTCAGATCTGTAAAACTATACTTAACACTGAAAACAACCATTTGCGATTGCAAAACATAGTTTTTCTGATAAGTATAGTTTCACGAGTGTGAAACTATGATTAACAACTCTAAACTATAGTTTACGGATGTGAATTATAGTTTACAGATGTGAATCTATATTTATCAGCAAAATCTATTGTTATCGTTATTTGCAGACAGATAAACTTAGATTATCATTCGTTAACTATAGTTTACAACCGTTAAATATAGTTTTACAGATGAAAACTATAGTAAACGAATCGTTAACTATAGTTTACGGTTCGTAAACTATAGTTAACAGTCGATGAACCTAATTTATCAAATGTGGAACTATGTTTAGCACATTTTTGTGAATTTTTGATAAATGGAGCTACACCTATGCGTATGGTATGCCAAACTCACAAAAAATGAGCTAAACATACATATATTTTCACAGCCGATAAACGCGGCTGTAAAAATATATTTTTATATATAAAACGACGTTAATCTTTATTTCACATCGGTAAACCATAGTTAACGCGATAATCTATGTTTTTAGAAGACTTAGTGTTACAAACTATAATTAACACTCAAAACAATCATTTGCGAGTGCAAACATACAGTACATGTAGTTCATCTGATAAATAGGATTTCACTATTTGTAAACTAAGGTTAACAGTTTCAGAAGTATAGTAAGTTTCACGATTTGTGACTATGATTTAAAACAACTTTTAACTGTAGTAAACGAATGTACATTATAGTTTACAGATGTGAATCTATATTTATCAGCAACATCTATTGTTAACGTTTAATTACAAACTTATATTTATGGTGGCATACTTCTGCCCTTTGTGTGCAAGTTATTTTTCCATCAAATATGTCGACTTGCAAGATAAATTTGTTGACATGCAAGGTAAATATGTCAACATGGAACATAACTATGTCGACATGCAAGAAAATTGCATTCAGATAAGAATTATAAAAAAAAATCACAAAAACATCAAATATCGCCCACATGTGACTTCCAACATGCTAGATGCGACCTATTTATGTCGACATGAGAAAAACATGTTGACATGCAACTTATTTATGTCAACATGCAACTTTTCTATGTTGACATGCAACTTAGTTATGTTAACATGCAACTTATTTATGTCGACATGCGAGATAGATATGTTGACATGCAACTTATCTATGTCAACAAGACATACTGATCTCGCATCTCAATATCACAAAGTTACATGTTATCATAAAAAGTTGCATGTCAATATAAAAAGTTGCATGTTGATATTTTTTTCTCGCATGTCAACATAACTAAGTTGCATGTTGACATAAATAAGTTGCATTTCAACATAACTAAGTTGCATGTTGACATAAATAAGTTGCATGTCAACATATTTATCTCACATGTCAACATAAATAAGTGGCATCTTGCATGTTGGAGGTCACATGTGGGCGATATTTGATTTTCTTTTAGATTTTAAATTTTTTGATCTAATTGCAATTTTCTTGCATGTCAACATAGTTAAGTTGCATGTTGACATAATTATCTTTCATGTCAACATATATATCTTGCATGTCGACATATTTTATAGAAAAATAACTTGCACACAAGGGGCAGAAGTATGCCACCATATATATTAGCATTCGTAAACTATAATAGTTTACAAACCTAAATACATACGGTTTTACAGATGAAAACTATACATGTAGTTAATGAATCGTTAACTATAGTTTACAGTCAATAAACCTAGTTTATCAACTGTGAGACTATATTAGCTCATTTTTATGAAATTGGCGTGCCATACAAATGCATACCGTATGCGTGACGTAGATCTAACTCAATTATATAACCGAGAGAAGAAATTTAGTGTACATTTTGCGGGGTATAAAAGATTAAGTATGATCTTAACATAGCTGCGACTATCGTTTGTACATCTTTGTTTCTCATCGAAAAAACTAACATTATTAATAGCGAAAGGTTTACAATACCTTTTCAAAGGCTGAAACTTACCAGGTAACCAAAATATGAAAGCCAGTGTTGAGTCGTAAGCGAGAGACAGGGCTTTAATCGACCGCTTTCCTTGTTTTGGGGGGTTTTTTTGTTTTGTTTTTTGGAGCTTTTTTTTGTATATATGAATTATTAATCGTTTTATTCAATTAATATTTTTTTTCTTTGAAAATGATTATGAATTGTTTCTTGTGCATAATATTTGTTATTTTGTTTATAATATGCGTATTTTCTTTTCAGCAATTCGTCACTTGTCACCTTGTCTATACACACAACAAATAATATTTTAAGTCGTGTCTCACTTGTCATTCAACAACGCTACGTACTTATATTCAAAATTTTTTTTATCAAAAAATACCAAATTTCAAAATTATATGTATTAAATATGGAAGTGATTTAAAAATATAAGTTAACCTTTAGCTCAAATTTATATCATATCACACCCAAAAGTACTGTTACCGAATCTGATTTATGGGGGGCTTTTTTCAGAAAATTTCAATATCTCGAATGGATCCCCGGCGGAGTGGTCAAGATGTCATCCGCTGTGACCTGTGCAAGGCGAATGTTGGGGAGATGTACTGCGATTTCTGCAACATTCGACTTTGCATCCCCTGTATTGGCAGCCATATTGCTAACGGCTACGATAACCACAGAGTGGTACCATTCCAAAAGCGGAAATCAACTCTCGTCTATGCAAGATGCACTATTCATGAGAACAAGAGAAACAAGTTTAAGTGTGTAGAATGTGACGTTTGTTTGTGTTCTCTCTGTGTGTCTTCCAATTCACACAAAGGACACGATTTAGTTCATTTATCTCAGGTGAATTTGACCACAAAGCAGTCAGTTCGAAAAGATGCACTAGAACTTAAAAATATTATATCTCCAACATATGACGTTATTGTATCTGAACTTGAATCACAAGTCGCTGGATTAGACAATGCCTATGATGAGATAAGTTTTTCCATAACCCAACATGGAGAAGAATTGCATAAGGAAGTCGACAATGTCATTGGCAACATGAAAGATGAATTAAATGAAATGAAAAATAGTCATCTTGATATTTTGAAGAAAAAGTTGGAAGAAGTTGTCCAAAAACGAAATTCAATACAACAAGCAATGTGTTATTTGTGGGAGATTGAGCAATCAAACGAAATATTGGAGATTATGGTATACAAATCTAGAATAGAACAGTTCAGACAACTTCCATCTAAGGTTCAAATTACATTACCAACGTTCAATGCCAAAGCAATGAACACAGAAGATATGCGCAACATCTTTGGTTTTTTAACACGATTTTCCAGTGCATTAGATGAGCAAGGATATACACTGAAGAGAAAACAACCAGAAATTAAGGAATTTCTGGATGAAGAGGAAATAGTGGCCACGTTTATTACAGGATTGGAGGGACTTTATAGTATTGCTGTCGTAAGAAATGAGGAGGAGAAAATGTGGATCAGTAGAAAAGCTTCCGATATGAACTGCTTTAATAATGAAGGCGATTTGACAAACACAGTACACTCAAGCACGGGAGAAATACCAAATGATATAGCAGTCACTCTAGATGGAGATGTTCTCTATACCGACTGGAAATCATCGTCCATAAATTTGGTGAAAAATAGTACAGGTAATATAGAAGAAAAGATCGTCTTACATGGATGGATACCTGTCAACCTATGTATCACTTTCTTTAACGATTTGCTCGTTTCTATGTACAAAGAAGACGGCTCAGAATCAAAGGTTGTCAGATATGCAGACTTCGTTGAGAAACAGACGATACAGTATGGAGACGATGGACAACAATTATTTTCAGCCAACAATTTCATCAAATATTTGGCGGAAAATACAAATCGGGACATCTGCGTTGCCGACAATGGAGCGAATGCAGTGGTTGTGGTTGCCCAGAATGGTCATCTGCGATTTCAGTATAAGGGGCAACCACAAAGCTCTCCAAATCAGCAACAGTTCCACCCTTTTGGTATAGCAACGGACAGCCAATCCCACATACTGACGTCAGACAGTGACAACCATTGTATCCATATTATCGACGCAGACGGTAACTTTATCCGTTATATAAACTCTCTAAATGATCCATGGGGAATATGTGTAGACGAAAATGACATTTTGTACGTGGCAGAACTCATAACTGGAAACGTCAAGAAAATCAAATATCTGAAGTAGTTATAAAAATGAAAATTCAATTTGAATTTCTACTAGACTAAGTACTTGCTGTATTAGTACATGTATTAATTTATTTTTTTTGAATTGCAGTTTTTCTTGTTGAGTTATTTTAGGACATTTTCCATCTTGGAATGGTGCTTACTAGTATTTTACCGATCGATAGTCGTACCAACTGTCCCTGTCGGCCTACAAAGGATTTTGAAAATTTGATACAGCGCATACTTCAGCTCAATTTGATGTCATAGAAGATAATAGAAGTAGAACAGTTCACGGAATAGATGTACCTATTAACAAAATACAGCCATGTTTGTGAACAATAAAGAAAATTTAGGTTGAGACAGACTGTTGTTATCCATTTGTCAGGCCGTTTAATTTGTATTTGCGGACACTTTGAGAATTCAAAGTGGATCTTTTTCAATATAAAATTGACTATTAAAAATGTTTATAATGTAGACATTTTACCATTAAGTAAATTTTGAAAGAGAGAAAAATGTAAAACTTGTATGGAAATATATGCTAGTATACAATATATGTACTACTGCTGCCGCTGCTGCAATCAGTAAATAACGGTTAGCATAGTCTCACTTAATCAGAACATTATTTAACGTTGCAGTTAGTAATACATTAATTAGATGAGTGCAGATGTCCGAACCAAATGAAATTAATCCACAGTGACTGATGACATGGAAGTGTTGTTTTAAAACCAACTCTTAAAAAACTAAAAGACATATTGTCAAGTGTTAACAGGCTTTTTCAAGGTGTTAACATTAATCAACCAAACTTTTAGTGTCAGTCTTCGAGTTATAATCGAGATATAGAGCTCACAATTCTTTGTTATGCAAATTTTCCACTATTATAATTAAATTACATGTATAACCAATTTTATTTGTTTCCACATCGAAACTATTTGTAAATTGCAAAACTGTTACACAATTAGCAACATAAAAAAAAACAGGTTTGTGAACATTTATTAATTCCGAATGATTTTCGAGCAGCTTGTAATCTGACTTATAATTTGTCAAAATTATCGAAAACATAGCAAAAGGGCTTATATATTTTTTTCTTTTATCATCAACTGTAGGTGTAGCGGCACTTTGTAAGTAGTAGTAAAGGATGCTGGATGGTCAACAAATTATCCATCATTGATGTATTCTTTATAAATCTGCTGCTTATTAGCGTGGAATATTTTCTTGATAAATGAAAATTGGCTGTTCCTTTCGCGTAACTTTTAATAGACAAAAATAATATTTTATGTACTTTCACTCACTTTTTATAGATTATCAATAAAATCATTCAAAGGAAGATGTAAATATAAACAATTAAATGCTTTTTTTTTTTTGGTGCTTTATTTTGACTATGAATGTATCTAGCGTCGCAGAAAAAATTAAGATAACCCGTTAACGCGTGCTATGTATTTCTTCTCTAATGCTAGCTACCTTCTTACCCGCATGAAGTACAAAAGAAAGCATTTTATTGTTTAAATAATGACTGAATTAAAATAGGTTATCTGTTTTTAAATCGTATAGAAAAAAAGGAGATATGTTAGTTTCTTGTTGGAATTTTTATTCGTTTCGGGTTTGTTTTGATAAAAGCAATAATGAACAAACTATACCCATGCCTATATTCATCAGTGTACATATGTCTGTTTATAATAATGGAAACACCAATCAAGAACTCGGCATAACTAAGGAAAAGATTGGGTCATATCTTAAGAATTATTATATTTTGAAGCTTTGCTCAATGACTATCCTGGAAAATGTATTTGAAAGCACTACTTAATTGCACAATTGATGTTTTGAATTTAAATATCGTTTAGATATTTGTAGAATTGTTACCTATATCTTTGATACAAATCTACAGTAGTATTAAAAACCAATTATCAAATGAATAGTTATATATTACCATTTACTCCTAACAAATAATTCATAACGAAACGCCATATGTAGTGTGATTCAACTACTAGTATGGGAATTTCTTACATAAAGTTCTGTTACATGTATTCAATGACACACACTGTACATATGAAAAAGCAATTCTATTGTTTATATATGCATTCCTATATCTTCGCGTGCTTAGTTACATCAACCTATTTTTTTTTTAAAGTATAACAATCTCGCGTGGGTTTTGATTGAATGAGCTAAAAAAACAGACACCAATCAGGGAGATCGTTCTATAAAAAAAGGAATCAGGTATTTTGTGTCCCTTTAAATAGAACTATAAACACCAAAGGAACGACGTTGCAGTCACACACAGTAAACACCAACAAAAATGCCTCTCAAATTGTCTGTACCTTGATATCCATTCCATAATTATGCGATGCACCCCAAAGTGAGGTGAACCGTGATTCACAACAATTATTTCCATATTTTGGTTCAATTCTGTTCAAAATTTATTAAACTAAAAAACCATTAAAATGGCGGCAATATCGAGATATGGGACATTCAGTTTTCCTTTTAAATATAAAAAGAAATATACACAATCGTGTATATATCGTGCATCAACTTTAAGATGTGTTACATATATCATATTACATTACGTTTAGTTTTAGAACAGCGCTTACAATTATATGGGTCTGGTGGATTAATCCCAGATACACCAGGCATTAACAACAAACAAATTAATTTAAAATTTATTGATGAAACAACAATAGCATTTAGCGAATTCCCGTCACAATCTATTTATATAAAGAGTGAATGTAACCACCCCGGCGGAAACGCTAACTGCCTACAGGGATGACCTCCCCTGCACCTGGCCCCAAGGACCCTGACAAGTGACTGTGGTGGGACCACGTCATTTTGTACCCCCACCAAGAGTAAGTGCAGCATACAAAGAAGGAAATCGAGTTCCGCTCTTGTCGTAACTCTCACCTGCTTCCCGTGATATAACACAATTAACTGGGAATAACACCCTCAAAATTTGCCCTTGGTACATGTACCCTCTAGGATCAAGATGGGTCCTCAGGTACCACTGAAGTAACCCAAAATCTTCCCAGTATTATATAGGATAGATTACCCAGAGTTTTTAGCCAGACATCAGAGAACTCCTCCTTCGTGGTAATCCTTAAACTCCGCCGCCCACAACCCATATTATTACATTGAAGGTTTACCATAATGCCAAAGTAGAAACCACATATATAGTTTTAAAGCTACTTGCCTGCGATATTTTGCTTGTTTGAACACATACATTAATGGTCGATGATTCATATTAAAAAAAATATTACCGTAACTCAAAGTACTTGCTTGCAATATTTGGCAAGACTATTACTAAACAGTTCATGAAATATAAACATTATTGTTACCGAAATATTTGTAATTCATATTAGGTATGTATACATCGGAAATGACCAGCATTCACAATGATAACACAAGGAAGTCTAATAAAGTCCCGTCATATGCACACGTCCACATCCTTTACTTGTCAAAGCACGGGTCCAAATACTTGGTTACTTTCTGCAGACTATGACGAACCAGTTCCATTAGAGGCTTGATTACAAGCGTTATGAGTTTTAAGGTTCCTCGACACACCAATGCATTATTTGATGGATCGATGAAGAATCATTTTTGAGAAATGATTGTACAAAAATGACACCTATATCGGCTTTTGATTATTTTATATGATTTTTTTTGTATTTTTTGATAGAAACCGGAAACATCGTTTTAGCTGCGAACAAGATACATTAGAGCTCAAAATTTGGTATCAATTAATGCACAATGCAATTATCCATAAATACATATCAAAGACGGCCAGATAAACTTTGTAATATTTTTGTAAAAAAAGTATTTACGAAAATGAAAACAAGAATTGTAGATATTTTTTGTAATCTATGGATAAAAACTGCAGATGAACTGTTACTCGCATTAAACAATTGCTGTACAATCATATTTCAACAAGAAATTGAAACGAAATAGTGAAATTAAAGAAAAAATAGAAAATTTTAAAATCGAACCGATCCCGGTTGTTACAGTAATTAAACTGATCCCGAAAGAAATCACATCAAGTTAGAATGAATCACAATTTTGCAAAAATTTCACATTGTTTAGCTGTAAATTGTTTTTTTATTTACTTATTTTATAATTTATATCAATTACTTAGAAAAAACTGCAGTGTATTTGTAAAATTTCAATTTAAAAATAATTCTGATCGGGATCAGTTTTTTTTCTAATCGGGATCGGTTCAAATTTGATAAATAGCAATTTTTCTAAAATTTCGCATTTTCATTTCAATTTCTTTGTAAAATATCATTGTTCAGTAAATACTTTACGTGACTATATGTTATTCTTTAAATTTTATCCATAGATTAAAAAGATATTAAAGAATTACAATTTTGATTTTCAGAAATATTTTTTTAATTAAAATATTAAACACTTAACCAAACGATCTTTGGCATGAATTTATTTATAATTATATTACACATTAATTGACACCAGGCTTTAAGCTCTAAAATATCCTGTTTGTCCGCAAAACAGTTTTTCCTATTTCACTGAAAAAATACAAAAAAATTCATATAAAATAACTGAAAGCCGATATTGATCTCTGTTTTGTGGAATCATATTTCAAAAAAGATTCTCTATCGATCCATAAAACAAAATTTTGGTGCGTTGAGGAACCTTAAAAACATTTGACTGCGAACAAGCATGCACGAGTTGTCGCTCCTTCACTAGAATTAAAAACTTTTATCACAGTTTACTCTAGTTCTTAAAAAAACTCGTTCTAAACCGACAAGCCAGAAAGTACGCAATCGAGTAAAACAACGTTTGCCTACGAGCTCGAGTACACGCATTTGTTTTACTTAAAAAATTATTTTCATTGCATTTGTTGGCTAATCAAATTTTAATATCAGCTTTTACTAACATGTAAGCAGCTATAATAGATAATTTTACATCGTTCTTTGATGTCTTTTTGTACTTGATGTATGTTGCTTTGCGTGAATAATTTCTTAATCGATCAACACAATACCTCAAACTTCCAAGCACTAATCTTATAATTACCATATAAATCTATGGAAAATCAGCTGTTCATTCTCAATTTCTCCATATTTTATAAAGTAATTAAACCAGATCTATAGATAAAACTAGTAGATAAAACTAAACCTATTGATAAAGCTTTTATTTTCAATTTCATTCTCAACCATTTTTAAAAAATAGCTTTTTCTAGTGAGCTACGAAAATGGCGAGGTGATCCAAAAAATTACTGAGAAGAATTTTTATTCGGACACCTTTCGGAGTTGCGAAAAAAAATATTAAAACTAACTTACCATAATACAATCTTCATTTAAGCTTTCTTATTTAGAAAGTAAACTTATGTTTTCAAAAAATGTTTTTTTTTATTTCTACATTGTATCATGTTTATTTTACTCGTTAACGTCAACACTCAAAACTACAATGTTTTTGTAACATTTGTCGCACAGAAAAACATGAAATATTTTCAAATTTCATATAGGAATAATTTTATAAACACACATAATGTTATTTACTAGTATTATCTATAGCATATAAAGATCTTCATATAAGCATTCTTTTAATCGTTCCTTTCCATGGAATCACAGTTTCCTGGAACAAAGTTTTGGTTTGGCTGCATCGGTATATGGCGGCGGCTGATTGGCGAAATCTTCTATTTTCAGACTACAAAAAAAAACCCAAGAAAAACCCGCTTAACAATAATTGAATGACAAAAACAAATATATGAACAACATTAAAAAAGAAAATATTTTAATTTAAGAGGGTTTTAAGTAAGATAGATTATAAAGACTAGAATTACATATCAGGCAAGTAAGCCCTGTTCATAAGACATCTATGTGACTCTGTAACAAACGAGGACGAGGGCCATTAACAATTTTTTAATTAAAAGTTTTATGCTAGTTATAAGGATTTGATTTTCATGACTAAAAGTTTAACAATTTTACTTTAATATTTCTAAACCGCAACAACAGTAAAAATTGCAACATTTCTTGAGAAAAGCTTCTATTTGTTTCAACTGCATTTTCGTCCCAAACTGTATTTATTGTTCAAACAAAGTTCAAGAATCTAGATTCATGATGATTTTGATTCATGTGATCTTCATCTGAAAATATTTTATGTATCTCTTTATATAAACCTAGTTTATTAAATCTTAAACTTTATTTGATGTCCTTTCCTAACCTATGCACTGATAAATTTTCTAAACATATTTATAGGCTAATTGGTCACTCCCTCACCCGATTGTGGACTCTCACAGACAAAAAGTGGTAAAGGTATGTATAAACTTCAAAATTATTTTAGCTAGCCTGCTTCAATTTCAATCATTTTAGCTAGCCTGCTTTAATTTTAAAACACAAACTCTAATTTCTGTTCTCAAAATTAAAATCAATTTCATATTATCATGGCATTTGAACTTTGGAACTCTCTCTCTCTCTCTCTCTCTCTCTCTCTCTCTCTCTCTCTCTCTCTAGGCGGTCTTTTATAACCCACCTACTTTTGATTAGCTTATCTGTAAAAATCAAATCAAGAAAAAATCAAAAGTGTCGGTGTTAAAGATGGTTACATTTTCTTACCCGTTAATTTTCATTTTCCGAAGGATAAAAACTGTTGTGATAATCAATGTCAGAAGACAACCGCACAAACTTGCGGATATTATATAGATCTGACTTTGGTGTTCGTCTTTTTTGGCGAATTTTTCACAACCTATAACGAAAAATCTTGGTAGTCATAAGGACTTTGCATGTTTTTTTTCTAAAAAGAAAAGAATAATATAATTATACAGTGTTGTATATATACACTATCTACCATTTTT
>WFKH01003881.1:31598432-31611836 GCA_016163765.1 Magallana hongkongensis | reverse complement strand
ATATATATATTCAAATGTGTTTGAGTTCTTTAAGATGGATTGCTACACCAAATAAGTCTAGGGATTTTTGTTGCATGCATTTGTTACCAAAAGAAAGCCCATTATTCAGCAATACAAGACCTCAAAGAACAATACTCTATTTTTATAAATTTTTTTAAATATTAGTCTTATTTCAGATAACCCCTTGTTTGTCAACTTTTTAAACGTTTTTATTTAAAATTCTTATTAATGTTAAATGTAATGAAGTTTTGAAATGAAAAACAAAATAATCATGAAAGAAGATTGTATGATTTTTATTGGAATCCACATAAATATGAAACTAAAATATATAAAAATTCTTTAAAGGCAAACCGCTGGATGAATTCTCACAAAAATGTAAACAATATTTTTGGTGAATGAGATGAAGAAAAGAAATTGAATGAAATTGAAAAATTAAAAGAAATATTGATTTACTGCAAAGATCCTCGTATAAAAGATCCTTTTTAAGTCTTTATTTTACCTGGTCTCAAATATCTTGGTACCATTTTTTTAACTATGAAATATCACGAAGTGGAAAAAATAAAAAAAAAAGAAACACGTCTATGATAAATTAAGATAGATATAAGGTTAGTTTGAACCTGACAAATTATATTTTTGATGAATGCATTATATATATTCAACTCTTTAAAACAATATTTTAGTAGTTAAATTGCCTTTTACTTTTTAATCTACAATAGCAATTATAAACAACAACCAATACGCATATCAATACATACATTAGTTGTCAATAGTGATACACATGTACTTGTGGTGATTAAAAACATGTTCCATCTAGGAATTTTGTCGTTCTCTCATTTGGTTTGCAAATCTTCCACTAGTACTGCAATTGCTACCTTTTACTTTTTAAATTTAAATACATTATATAGTTATTATCAAACATATCCCTTACATTTAGATTCACCTTCAATGCAAGTTTTTTTTACTGAAAATGTTTTAGATTTATAGTAGGCAGTTAGGACAGGGGTGTGCAATTACCATCGCCCGACGCCCGGGGCTACCGATTTTAGAGGTCGGGCTAGCAAAAACATTAACTGTGGTAGCCCGTCGGGCTAGTAAATCATAACCAGAGTTGGCAAAATATACCGGTAAATCTGCAATGTCCTAGTAGGAAAAGTGTATCGTCATTGTTATCACAGAGGCAAAAAAATCTTTTGTGTCACGATAGCCTACAAATTTCTTACGCATCTTTTTCTCGTGCTACATTCTTCTGAGAAGCTTCTCCAAACACTCTGCTATAAGTTTCAAACTTTGAAGTTTTACCGACAGTGTAGACCAGTGGCTAGACGAGATAGTCACACCTCACTGCACACGGCTTCCACAGTTACCTGAGCAGCTGTTTTCAAGTACATCACTGTAAAATGAGTCCCATCTCCTTTTTTGTTGTATTGGTATTTCTTTAATATGTATTCATTGGCTTTTTAAAAAAATTATTTTACAGAGAGAGAGAGAGAGAGAGAGAGAGAGAGAGAGAGATGTATTACAGAGATATTATAAATTTCTGCAGTAACTATTCTCATGAACACATTTTAAAATGACCTGCATAGTGAATTTAAAAAAATCATATTTTGCATATTATTGTTTGTGCATTTTCTATTTTTTTCAATTAAAATTTACCATTACATAATTACATGTAATTGCATAGTTGTATTTTGTACATGGAAATTCAACAGGATAAAACACATGCACACAAGGATAGTGGCAATGATTTTATACAGTCTGTTCACATTCACAATGTTATGTTTGGGTTTTCTTATATAAAATGTGAGAGATCATTGAAGTTGAATATTTTTGAACTAGTCTATTGCAGAAAACATGAAAGTAATAAATATTTTTTATATTTATAATTATATACTAGTATCATACAGGAGAAAACATTATATACATAAAATTTAGGGTTTTATATAAAATGAAATGTCGACATGTCCGACAATAGTCTGGCTAGTAACTTTGAATCTTGGGCTAGTAACTTTGCTACTCCCACTAGCCCCTAGGCTAGTGGCCAAATTTTGTAATTGCACACCCCTGTAGGATCAATTCAAAAGATCGAACTACAATTTTATATTCATCATACATATAAAGTTTAATTTACATTTATCATCCGTCACGAATGTATGATCGTGCGCTGCAGATGACATAATAAAAATACATTGCCAATATATCAGGAAAACAGTATATCATTTAGATTTTACGTTTTCCGTACTAAACAGCTGATAATCAACGTTAGTTAAAAGCTTGATACACAAACAAAATTGACATATTTCCTAAGCGTTTTGTAACAGCATGACCTTTTAATATGTCGAACCTATGTATCTTATAATAATTAAAAATCTAAAGTGACAATGAGTAACACAAATAATAACAATTAAATGCAAAGTTGTTATTATAATTATTAAAAATATATAGTGACAATGAGTGACACAAATAATAACAATTAAATGCAAAACTCAATGATTAAATGAAGCGGGTAAGCTACTTACATGTAAGTCAAAGGAAGAGAGTTACTGCATTGTTAGATAAGAGATGTTGTTTTGAGGCATCACGTGTTTACGTCTGTTTGTTTTAATTTAAATCATTTTTTATCGTTTTAACAACTCATTGCAAAAGGAAATGTGATAACTTGTCTATTGTCTTAGGTAGCGATGAGGTGCTTATTGTTTTATTTTTACTTCGTACTTTAGATTAGTAGCTTCTATAATCTTACATATGTTTTGTTTTGCTTAGATCCACTTTCCTTTAGGGACTTCTTTAGACGTAAGCCTGAAAGATTTTACATCTGAGATACGGACCTTAGAACTACATAACCATCCATCTATTGCTGATGAAGGCCGGTCCCAAGGACTCTGTGGCACGTTCGGAAAAGATAAACTCTTAGATCCAAATAATGTTGACAACCTCAGATGAAGAGAGTTTTGCACGATCATGGCTGTATGTTATTTTACGTCAAATTGGTTTTCAAATATATCAATTACGATTTAATGCACTACTTATGTAATGTTGTAATATGTTTCAACACATGACGCATTACAACACTAAATGCAATAAAACAATTCTTTACTATTAATGATATGAACTTATGCATGAAATCATATTTATTGCAGAAGTTTGCAGAGCTCATCTAAATAATAACTAATATATGATATATTCAAAATATTAGTCTTGTTGTCCTTAACATGACAATATGACAGCTTCTTAAATGACTTTATTTTTATATCATTTTAAATACTTTTATTGGTTACCTTATTTTATGAATCCCAAATTAACTATTCTTCATGGTACCCGATGCAGACAATATGTTCATGATGTCGTTGGAAAGATTGCAATCCTTTCCAAAGACACAGAACGCTCGAGATCTTTGCATATGTGAAAAACCATCTCTTTTATCAGGAACCATAAAAAATACTGTAACTTGTACTAACTCCAAGGGCACCCTGATAAGTTGCGAAAAGGACAAGATGAAACCAGTGCAAAAGGATGTTTGTTACGAAAGACATAATCGTCGGAAAAGATCTGCAAAACACTCATTTACATTCATACCAAAAATTGTAATAGAACCAAAATGGAAGAGAACAAAGGTTTTATTTTTATAGATATACTTAAAATATATAGTATCCTAATTATTTCTACTAAACAAGTGGCATTTTTATTCCATCAAGAAGAGGGTTTCCCTAAAACAAAACAATTAGTAGTTAAAAGACATTTTTCTCTGGTTTCTAGCTAATGTTTGTTCAGTACGGTTAGAAGAGATTTTGTTTTTTTAACTTTACAGAGAGCTATTTTAGCCAGTAATGCTAATATGACAAAAGCTCAAGCAAAGACCTGGTGTGAAAATTACATGAACAGTTCTCTCGCATTTTTGGCATGCAAAGACATTCCTAACACCAATAGCACAAAAGCTATAGAAATATGTGTGCTGGACATTTTAGTAAGTGGAATTTTATATAAGATTTCAAATGTTTATTTTTTCATATCCAGATTATATTAAATATGCATGTTAATGATCATTTTCTCTTACACCAATCAGACCATAAACTCAACTGTTTTTGCAACTGCTCCAAGGGAAAGTATGAAAGCCAGTTGTTTAAAAGAAATTGCTAGAAACGACACTCTCATGAATGTGACCAAAAACGGTGAAAAGTTAGCAGAAAAAATTTTTTCCATCGCATGTCCCGGAGACTGCAGTGGTCACGGGGTTTGTACAAAAGGTACTGTTACACAGTATTAAATATTAATATTAAAGGGGCATGGTCACGATTTTGGTCAAATTTTATTTTTCTAATTTTATTGTTTTCAATGATTGAAAATTGCATTTCTAATGATCAACAGGAATTTGAGTGTAAGCTGTAGACTTATAAGCAAGATACAGAGTTCACAATTTTTTGTTAGGTAAACAAGGCTTGAGCCATGTTTTTGTTTACATTGATTCAAAATGACAGTAAAAGTTCCTTTCCAAGCTTCTTATTCTATCTGCAAATTTGTTTTGAACATAAATAAACAGTTCCTAGCGCTTGTTACATTCACTTTAGGTCTAAACCTGGATTTTTCTTTGCAACATTTAAACAAAATTATGAAGTGGTTTGTTTACATAAGAAAGAGTTGTGAGTTCTGTGTTTCGCTCGACGACTGACACTCACATTTTTACGTCACCTGAGTAAACTGCTATCTGTTTTCGTCCGTCGTCGTGCGTTGTGCGTCTTGCGTTAACAATTTTACATTTCTAACTTCTTCTTAAAAACTACACGACCAATTTTTACCATTTTTGGTGTGAAGCATCTCTATGGTAAAAGGAATCTAATTTGTGAAATTCATGTCTCTACCACCCCCCGGGTACCACAGGTGGGGCCAAATATGCAAAAAAATCCATATTTTCAAAAATCTTCTTCTCCACTCCCATACATGACCTGATTGCATGGTTATGATGTCCATGAAGCCCTATAGCCATATAGTAAAAATGTATTAAATCTTAGAAAATCTTCCTATTCTCCCATATACATTTGTGTTAACTAAATACATGGTAATGATGTCCATGAAGCCCTCTACCAAAATTGCAAAATTCATGGCCCCTCGGTCAGGGGTTCAGGCTCTAGGGTGGGGCCAATTTGGCCATATAGTAAAAATTTATTGAATCTTAGAAAATTTTCTTCTCTACTCCCATATCTATTTGGTAAAAACTAAATGCATGGTTATGATGTTCATGAAGCCCTATACCTAAATTGTGAAATTCATGGTCCCTGGGTCAGGGGTTTAGGCCCTAGGGCGGGTCCAGTATGTCCATATAGTGAAAATGTATTAAATCGTAGAAAATCTTCTTTACTCCAACACCATGTGGACAAAAACTCAGTGCATGGTTATGATGTCCACTAACTCCTCTACCTAAATTGTGAAATTCATGGCCCCTAGGTTCAGGACCTAGGGGTGGGGGGGGGGGGGGCAATATGACTATATAGTGTTTATGAATATAATGTTTGAAAATCTTCTTCTCTACTATCACACATATGTAAGAAACATTGACTTCATAATAATGTTAACTAGGAAGTCCTCTACTAAAAATTTTAATTTTATGTCCCCTGGAATATGGGTTTTGACTCTACGGCGGGGGCAAAATGAATGTATAGTGTTAATGCATATAATATTTAAAAATTATCTTCTCTTCTCACACACACCTGTAAGAAAAACGGAATTCCTGATTTTGTATACCAGGAAGCCCTCTACCATAATTTTAAATTTCATGTCCCCCGAGGTAGGGGTTCTGACTCTAGGGCGGGGTCAAAAGAGTCCTATAGTGTTAATGCATTTAATGTTTAAAAATCGTCTTCTTTACTTCAGCTGATACTGAATAAAAACTGACTGCATTTAAAGAAAGAAAATAAAGCCTTCTATCAAAATTTTAAATTGCATGTTTCCCAAGGTAGGGATTTGAATCTAGGGCGGGGTCAAAACACTCAAATGGTGTATAGGGTATTTGTTCTTAATGCAGGGTGTGGCCAAAATGATCATTTAGTGCTAATATATATTATTTTTTTAAAAAGTTTACTGACACAGAAAAAAACTGACTGCATATTAAGAAAAAAAAACATTGAGCTGTCATCTTTAGTAATATTTCATGTCACCTACATGTAAGGCAAGGGTTATAGCTGGGAGGGGGGTATATATTTGTCTTATTATTTTAGTCTGCTCAGGGATTTCAATGAAAGAAATGAGTAAATTCACAAATATAGGAAAGAGTAAGAATGGAGCTGTCTATCAAAGTTAAGAGATAGTGAAAGCATTTTGAAAGAGTGAAAGGGGGGGGGGGTAACAATTAATGGAGTTATCTTCCCTTGCTTCTTCATAATGGAGTTATCTCCCTTTGCTTGTTCATAATTAGTAATTAATCATTGAATATCATGTAATTTTAAAGAAGTTGTATGATCAAAAGAGTTATGCAAGTCTTTTTATCATTTGAAACAAAAACAGTTTTTGAACTTTCTAAATAAACAAATAGACTTGTTAATAGTAAAGTAATATTTGGCTATCTAAAATCACTGATACAGGTAAAATGATTTTGGTATTATATAAATGCCAGATGTTGATTAATCTTCAATGAAGGTTGAATATTCAAAAGCTGGAACAGAAGTGAGTAATTCATGATGGCTTTTAAAGCTGGTGCTTTGTTTTTTGTTTAAATGCCCACAGGGAGTTTTTCTGTCTGCCCCTGGGGATGGGGGATGGGAGGTTGTTTTGGTTAAACATGTATACTAGCCACCTTGTTTTAGTGTATCTATGAAAACATATTCATATAAAACCTGTCCTGAAAGATAACAAATATGGAAAAATTATTTTCTATCAGAGTCTTGCACTTTTTCAATTTGAGAATGAAACTTAATTAAATGCATATCTGAGACTCCTCGACAAGTTTGTGTATAGGTTAAATGCTACTCAGGTGACCGTTAAGGCCTATTGGCCTCTTCTTGTTGACTAGTAAAAATGCCTTACTGAAACATTGTTAAAATTTGGATAAAATTTTACAAAAACTCAAAAAAAGAATTATTCAACCCAAACTTAAACTGAAAACATATGGCATCATTCTGCATGTTTGTAAAACAAAATAAACCAAAAAAAATTACCAAGTTGACCAGTGATTTCATTCTTTAAGTCAGTTCTTAAACCGGCAAAATAATCATATAAACATGTACATACTAAATTAAATTGCTGTCTTTGATATGCAATTAAACAAAACAATCTCCCATATGTATTACTGAGCTCCTTTCAAGCCATAAATCTTTTTTATTGCTAGGAGTTTGCCAATGTAATGATGATTTTGGTGGTGGGGATTGTTCTGTTGACACCAATGAACCACCTCCAGTATATGCTGTCAACTACGAAACAGGAGGATTATGTGATAAATTGTTTTGCAAAGAGGCCATTGTGGATGGGGACCTTTTTCTTGACAGATCTGGACTAACTTGTAAAATGCAACAATTTGAGGTATCGTTGCTGTACTTCTTTAATTTCAGGGGGAGGGGGTCCTGAATACATGTTCAATCAATATTCATTATACCAAAAAAGAAATACAACCAAGTGACATAGAATGGCATGTTTTATTACATCTTTGTATGTTACATAAATGTAGCTAATCGTTTTAGATGACAATGAACGGAACATCGTGGGATTTAGAGACCTCTCATGTTCCTGGAAGTCACAATACACTCATCGATATTCGATGTAAATTTCCTCGTACTCACTCAAAAAGATCAGCAATGTCTTCAGTTGCTTTTATAACCGGATATAAAATATCAGTAAGCAACAATAATAAAAACTTTAGCGATGCCCATGCTGTATACATGCTAGATTCAACATGCCAGGAAACATTGAATGTATCAGGGCAGCTACGATTTGCATTAAAGGTAAGAGGAAATACCATGTTAAATATTATTACTTTATGTTCTCTTTATTCAATCTCTATTTTTTAAAATTATGCGGAATTTGGAATTATTTTTTATAGCCTGGGTTCTGTTTCATCCATGGTTCATGTGTCCCTGATGGTGTTCAAAAGAAATGTTACGAGTGCGACATCCGACGAAACAAATTTGAATGGACATATCGAGAGACAGAAAAAGGTATGACTATTGAATGTTATTAATTTAAAACAATATTTTTTAACAATCAAATAAGGGTACATTGTATGTATGGAAGACAAACACAGTTACACTTACGGGTCTTTTTTTTACCTGATCTGATCTCAAAAATCCTGTACAGGCGTGTTTATTTATGTTAAACGTTTCCCCCTTTTTTTGTAAGGCGATAGGCACCAAATTCATAAGAATCAATTATGCAGCTTACTAGGTTTCTGTGATTCATCTCAGTAGCTATTTTCTTACGACAACCAACCTTGACCTAGAACCTTTCGATGGAATCTTTGATAATAATTATTTTCTAATTACAAATTGAACATTATTTTTTAAACACATTTGCTGCCCCTTTTTCAATTTAAGGTGGTATACCTTAAAACACTTTTATTTTTAGGTTGTACAAAGGAGGAGAGTTCTCATTTGTGGGTAATTGGAGTGGTGCTTGCTGTTTTACTTTTGATCTTGATTGGATTAGTGATCTTTTATATCTTAAAGAAAAAACACAGGTAGGTTTCATTTAGATCACATATTAGAACTATCCCTGAGTCATAGCAATAAGGTTCAATGGATATGAAGTTGGTACATTTCACTCATACACTGAAATTTGTTTTTTCCATCAAAATGAGGTGAAATGGGTTCGATATTCTTTTCTCCAAACTTTTAGATATGGCATAGAAATCCTTTTTTCTTTTTTTTTTTCTTTTTTAAACACATCTTTTACATTTCTTATCTTTTTAAGATTTTAGATTTTAGCTATCTCTTAATTTTAGGTATAAACTTCATACATGTTTCTGACAAATAACATTTCTTTTTTTTTATTTATAACGAATAACGCTTTTAGATATTATAAAAACATAAAATCATATGTAAAATACGGAACCCTTTTGGTTTCCATATATTCTAATTCTACTAAATTAAAAGCTGAAAATGTAAATTAAATATTTTTTGTAAAATATCATTTATAACTAGTCATTATTACATTTCCGTATTTTTTAATTGCAGGATTGTCCATGATAGCTTCGGAATGCCAAATCCGCAAAGACAAGCTTCAAAGTATTCCACATAAATGACAAAATATTAATAACTGACAGTAAAGATAACATTTATATATCAACATGTCTCTTGTGTTAGCTTCAACTTATTTGTCAAAATAAACGCGTTTTTTTTAGAGAATTAATAAATTACCAAATCATTTCAAAACATATGATTATCTGTTTAAATCACGCTTGTGTTAATTTGAGGTCCAGTTTAAACTATTTTGTCCAATACAAGAATCAATTCCAATATATAAAATGTCATACATATTTTATTTCTGAAATTAAATGATTTGTTTTAATAGTATTTATGGAGGAAACTTGTGACCTGTTAATAAAAATACACAAATGAATGTGTATGATAGGCTTATATGCTCTCAACAATACTAAACGATATGCATAATGATGCAAAACCAGGTACATGTTGTACCATGTATGCAGATATATAAACACACTAATGAGTGTGAACATTAAGTATAGATGACAACATATATGCCCCTAATAAATGAATAAAATGTAAAAACACAATTGTATACAACTGTATGTGTATGATAGGTTCTTATGTTGTCAGGCATAAATAAGCCATATGCATAATGATGCAAACAAAGTACAGTGATTTATCATGTATGTAGATATATAAACACACTGTGTCCAGGATAACAGTCAAACCATGAATGCATGTATAGTTATAACAATAGGATCCAGGCAGTGTCATGATTGATTGTAACCAAAATTCATTGATGCTCTGCAGTATTAAAACATAAGCCTTACCAACTATATAACTAGAATGAACTACCATACGAAACATAGTGACTGTACATATTGATGAACATGAATGAAGTCGACATAACACTCTAACCCGACACAAACCGACTGCTGCACGGATGCTTTTCGCATATATCCGCATACCATCATCATTAAAATGCACTTTATCCGTTAACAAGGACTCAATGTTTTCCATAATCCTCGATGCTTCCAGAAAGAGATATTGTTTCGCTCCTTGAACATCGCTGTCAATTGTTTGTTTACATCTATGACCTTGACCTTGTAACGAGGATTTAAACCATCGGAATACCTCGGCAGTAACTGACCAACTATAACATGAAAAACATTATGCGCAACTAGCAAGAATTGTGCAAACGATCTTATCTCACGCGCTAATTTTTCTGCATTTTCTTCTCGACACAAATCATTTCCACCAATCTGAAGGAAAACTGAATTTGGTTGGTATGAATGAAAGACTTGCATGAATCGTTTCGAATGAATGGATTTTGGACCGGGCGTAGTGTTCCCCCTACCTAAACCCGCAAATTGAACCTGAATTCTGTACCATCGAAACCTAAATTGATTTTGAAATCGAAATTAAATGACTCTAAACGATGAATGAAAGAGTGACCCACAATTAGTACTCGATAAACCATTGTTACAAATGTAATTATAAGCAGATAGGTAGATAATATGGGTGGCCTATACCTTAGAACTACGTATTGCAATTCCTATTGCGATAAAAGATATCACGTTCGTAGATTGGATATGGTGGAGATCACAAAGGATAAAATTAAAACAAAGTTCATGGAAAAATTTACGTCCAGCAGCAAAATCAGAGAAAATAAGAATGAGAGAATTAACATCTACCAAGTTCTGATAAAACATTAATTACCACAGATGAATGCATGCTGGAAATGTTAATTGATCTATTATGTTTAACAATCTTGAAACCTAACCCCCAGTGACCCTGCTCTGCTCAAATGCAAATTACCATCTGTAACATTACAAAGTATTTTGACCATGGTTGTTAATGAGTATCCCCCTTACATGCACACAGTCATTATTTTACAAGCTTGACTTAAAAGAGATATTAATAAAACACACACAAGTATATTATTACAAAATTTGTTGCCAAAAATGTTTTTATTGACAATAAAATTAGGGGGGTTTTGCAGCAAAAAAAAAAAGCTTTACAATTCTTTTTAATATTGTGCATTAAATGTGCTTTCTTGGCTTTAGTGATAGATATAACCACATTTTTTTTATATTTCTCAAACATGAATTGAAGGATATGTCTTTATCAATTTCTACGTAGTACTACGTAGTTTGCCGGTCCATCGGTTTAATTAAAGCTAGGATCGTTGCTTAGAAAAAAAAACAGAGATTTTTTTTCTATTTTCACATTATGTTAAATATTGTTGCTTTTGGTGTTGCTACTTTCTTATATTTAGTGCAACAAAGTCACAAGAGTTAAATTTGTTTATTTCATTTTCATTGGGCAAGGTCTCCAAAAATATAAGCGATAAACTTATATTATCATATTCAACCGCCATTTCTTCGCGGTTTAACTTATCGTTGATTGAGCAAACTTGTGCTTTTGCGATAAGTTGCCAAAAAGGAAAGAGACACAGTTAGGGTTTAGTGCGCCCAATCTAGCTTAATAAATGAAAATGTTTTTTTTATACTTTTAATACTTTAAGGAACTAGATTTTTTGCGCATTTAGATGGAGGTGCGGAAAAAGATTCTGGCTTATTTTAACTATGCATACATACATGGAGGGATAATTTTATGTGAAAACATCAAAAATTGTTACAATTCTTAATACTCTAATCAAACAATGCAGAATCCTTCCAGAAATTTGACATAAGTCGTGATATTGCAAGTAAAAACGTTGGTTTAGAGTGTAACTGTGTTTTACATAAACATCTTTAAATAGAAATATTTCCGCCATTTTTTTCACTAAGGTACCGACTGCGTTGCCTTTCCAATACAGTTTATCTAATTTCAACATTCATTTGCACTTCAAGATGTGCAATGTCCGTATTCTTTCGGAAAATGTTTTGGTTAGTGTGACATTACGTCAATTATAAATGTAGACATTGTAGAAATTTCAACAATTGTCTAATGGTGATTTATTCATCTGAATATATCTTTTACTCCATTAACTCTCTATATCTCTTATTTAAGTCACGAGCAGCAATCTTTTAGTTACCTATACCTACATGTATCTGCTTAAACAATATTTATAATCATATTTCATTTTAATAGGATTTTTTACTCTTAATTAGAAAATAGGAATAATATACTTCAAGTGAGATTAATCTTATATAAGAGTAGAAGTGATTTCAACAACAATCTTATTTCAAATCAGAGTTGCAACTAACTTTTACCTCAATGAAAAAAAAAGATTCTTATTTCAGTTTTTCGTCAAAACAAACTGGTAAACAAGATTATTAAAGCGAACCATTTCTTACTTAAATATTTAAATGTAATGAATATTTGAAAAGAAATGAGTTTCAAATGTAAAGGAGTATATGTAAACACATAAAACTATGCTAAAAAATAATACATAGATATAATGATCTTACTCTCTGATTCTTTTAAACCGGGTAAACACTTATTGTGGATTTTTTTTAATTGTCATAATATCGTATAATATATTCAAACATATTCAATCGGTATATAGCCAATCATAAAAACATATAATGATTACAAGTTCTTGGACTCATTAATAATAAATTTAATTAGAAAAAGCTATTCTGGAAAACAACATCAACTTTTTTTTTAATCTGAATATGATTACTACACTATCCTCGGTTTCAAATAGCAAGAGTTCCAAACGTAATATATCAGTTAAGCAATAATTTTACAGCTACAAGTGCACTTTTAAACCGATGTTGTTACATCGCATTCGGAAACATATTGCAATGAACTAAACACTTAAATACTTTAAAGTGTAATACCATGATTCGAAAAGATAGACTCAGACTTGTATGATTACGACATTGTACAGTGTACGTTATATTTTATAATGATATCACTAAGCATAAACTGGTTGATTTTACGGATATTAGCATTTTATTGAGAGCTAATTTTCGTTTCCAGATGAAATAGAAAAAGAATCAGAATATATTTTAAAATCGTGTTAATTTAATATCACCTGATTTTAATTATCCCAGTTATGAAATATCTACTTAATCTAATAGTCGATCCCACTGATGCTTTATCACAGTCGGACTTACGCAATGTCAAGGGTTGCTTTCCTATAATACATATTATAAATGTTTGTTTAGATCAAGAAATGTCCTGGATTTCAAAGCAGTATTTCATTGTGAAATTATATAATTCATTATCATTAACAGATTCATAGAATATATTCTATTTTTACCTTGAATTATATTTTATATTTTATAACAAACACTATTTTTCAAAACCATTGACCATATGATAAGAA
>WFKH01003881.1:31554719-31566917 GCA_016163765.1 Magallana hongkongensis | reverse complement strand
CAGTCGACTGAAAGGTGACTTGAAGTTATCTAGAATGTGCCTGAATGGCAAAGCTCGGCAATTAACCCTTTCACAATCATTTTCGGGTGGGGGTGGGAGGTTAAAAATCACTTTATGCATACAGTATGGAAACTTATATACACAAGAATCGTATAGAAGACAAGTTTCTGTCTATCATAATTATTTATTTTGATCCTTTATACATTATACCTAAAATCCGTCAACTATTAACGATGCCATTATAATAATAAAGTGGAAATTGCTTACCGTCAAATTTGACCCATTCAATACATATGTGAAAGGGTTAAGGTAGCTCGCGGGTTTACTGCTTGTGAGACAACCTACCCTAAAAATTTGTCTGTCGAATCAGTTGGTTTCAAAGGTTTATTCCTGAAAATTTTATTGAATTCGTCAGCCTAATTATAATGTTATCTTATCTTAAACACAGCACTGTTGATTAACACAATGAACGTCATTTCAATGAAATATATAGCAATATTTACATTTTCGGGAGTAACAGCATTCCAAAACCATACTCATAACTTTTAAACAAATCTGACGAATTTTATTTTACTCAGCACAATGATTGCGAAGATGATTTAGAACTAATCGATACAAAAAAATCAATATGTGTTCTCAGCCAATTTTTCGCAAAAAAACTTTAAAGATTTGAAATTTTCACGTAACGTTATATTTTCATCGCGACGTTACACCATGTTAGCGCGACGTTATCAGTTTCGTGCATCTGTGTGCCGAATAAAAGGACGGGCATTGTTCGACAACAAAATTTCAAAATAATCCATGCATTTAGCAAATTCTAATTTGTTGATTTTATTTAGATTTTAAAGCTGCCGTTGAATGATAACACATACAATAGAACTAGTTTTTTTCATTGTACTTAGAAGTGATATTTAAATTTTATTGCTCTCCATAAAACAGTAACTCTAGTAATGGGGGATTAAATTGTATATATAACAACTGTTATTTTATTTTGATATACTAGGCCTTTATAATGTTATATCGTATACTTAGAGAAAATATACCCCTTTCGGCCCTGTGCGATATAAACCGAAAATTCGCCTACCCGTGCGATATAAATCCTAGGGGTGTGATATAAGATTTATATCGTATACTTATAGAAAATATACCCCTTTCCGCCCTGTGCGATATAAACAGAAAATTCGCATACCCGTGCGATATAAACCCTAAGGGTGACACCGTGTGATATAAGATTTATATCACACCCCTCTCCGGCAATCTTCGGATGTTATATCACATCCCTTTCCGTTAATCATCGGCTATTATGACGTAGAGTTCGGTATGTGTCGTTCAACTCGGATCTCCGAGTATAACGTCAAACAATTTCGTCGAAGTCAACTCGGTATACAAACAGCTGGCGCAAAAAATTCAGGGAAGTTTATTAGAGATGGAATATATAGACATGGAGCGATTTGTTAACAATAAACATTCATCATATGATGTTTTTATTGCTTCTTTGATATTTTCTAAAAGTATATAATATAAAAATTATAACATGGCAATTTTAATATCGCATCCTATATTATTGTTTTTAATAAATCACTTTTAACTGGTCCTGGTAAAAGAAATAAAAGAAACAAACAAAGGAATGAAAAAATTTCAAAGAAATTGTTTAAAGTATTTTTTTTAATCTTTAAATCCTCATTGATAAATTAGGCAGTTGTATATCTAACAAATTTGTGCACAAAGCAGCTAGATGTTTTCTAAATTAATCAAATTGCATGCGCATAGTTTTTAGCAGGCTATAAGAAATCATGGACGGGAACACATTTGATCATATTTGGATTATCTATATTGGTCAACTATTTTTTTCTGATGGAAGCTTATAAATTGTCCACTCTACATACCTCACTGATATGTGCGATTTTTAATTATTCGTTCAAGATATGGGTTCATTTGAAATTTTAAATTGGTTATTTATATTAAAATTACACAATATCTTTTTCTTCCTCTTTCATTTATTTCATTTGGTAACGAAAAATTAATTGAATGCTTTCGATGAAGAAAAACGCAAATCGCCCTCCCTTACATTAATATTATTAATAAGTAGTATAATTTAGAATTTCGACGACATTCAAAATAAAAATATTCTGATTTGAATAAATGATCATGATGCATAAATGTATATCTATTTGTATACTCATACTAGTGCATGTAATAATACACATAGCCTACTTTCCGTATGTAAATGATTTCATAATCCAGGTGCAGTTAAACCCCTGTCAACTTAGACAGAGTTGACACATAGTTGGGTTTATAAAAAATATCAAAGAGGATTTTCCATAAAGTGCATGGAATTAATTAAGAACAAAGTCAAATCAAGATTATCGTTTAATCCTATAAAAAAGAAAGCAGTATTCTGAGGTATTTTTCGCAATACTTGACATTGTGTTTTTAAATAGTGAGTTAATCCATGGCTCTCCTGATACATGCGCTTGTCTTTTTATATGTTTGACTTAAATACAGGTAAAGGGCATAGACCCTTGAAAGGTCCTTCAATAAAAAGATAAAATTTGGCAGGGGAGTCTTGGATTAGCAAAGAATTGCAATATGGAAAAAAAAATGTAGTAATCTCTCTCTGAGATTTTCCCCTTAGACAAGATTTAACAACTGTCACTGAATCAGCAATGCTTCGATATTGGTCAAACAATAAATGATATTACATAAATCAATTCCCTTAAGTAGTGCCACTATGTATATACATGTACGGGACACTTTTAAAAGTAGATTCAGAAAACAGCTCTTGTATACATGTAACTTTCTGTTCAACTTTCCAACAGCAACCCTCAGATACTCAGGTCAGTACTCACTTAATGGAAATTAGTGAAAGAAATAGTATCAAAGATTGAAATTGAGAGAAAGAAAAATCGATCATCACATATTGGCATTGAATGATAGAAATAGCATCAGGAATTGGTGAAAAAAATAGCATAACATATTGGAACTGAGTGAAAGAAATAGCATCACATATTTATTATATCTATCGCTTTTTGTGTGTATTATACGTGAAAATAGTGCTTTGTCAATATCATTTTTGAGCGGAACATTATCTGCCTTATATTACTATAAACAAAACATTTGACTAATAGAATACGTAGACAGTTCAGTCTTCTCACTTATCTATATAGTTCTAATGGCAGTAGATTATATCAAATATATGCTTTTTAATGTGTATGTGTACATAAGCTAAGTGTATACATATACAGTTCTTGTACTTGCTATCAATTTCGAAAAAAAAAATCTTTTGCATGTTTATTAACACGTTTTCATCTCACAGTATGCATTTGATTTGTGGCTTTTAGCAATGCAATTGAAACACATATTAAGATGGTTTTAGGAAGAAACCAAACAGACATGTATAAGCATATATATAGGATATTTTATTTTTGGTCCTGGCTGCATCAAAAAAGAATTGAGTAGGGTGCTTAACGCCTCAAAGAATTGCTCTCTCCTTCCACCAAAAAAAATAACGCCTTGTTTATGCGCTTAAATCTTGCTCAGGGGCCATAAAGCTTAGAGAATCTCAATTTTGATCCAAGTTTCAACCTTACAAAAACATTTTTTTAGTGGAAAAATGAGACTGAGATCAAAAGTAAGAGTCGTCTATTATCCCGGGGCCTGATCTACTGTAAGTAAAAGGATAAATGTGAGACTTTCGACTTTGTTTTCCAACCCAGCGGCTGATGGCATAAATATATCATGGTATAAAAAAAATTTGAATGGTCTAGATCTTCATATGAATTTTACTGTCACATGGCAAGGTTAGAAAATTATTTTTCTTGTGTTCATTTTTACTTTTATAAAGACGCAATGTTATAGTTTCACATCATAGCTTTGAAGATTTCATGAATTTCAAAACAGACCTGGGATATTGATGCATACTGTTTTATTGATGTTTTCGCAGCTTAGAATTTTCTCTTTGTTTAAAATCTAGTTAGAGACTTCAAGAGCAATATTTCGTAATATTTTTGTGTTGATTTAAACTCTGTGAGCTATAGAAAAATACCTTGACGTGTTGAAAAAAACCCAGAAAATTAAAGGACATAACTGCTTTATGATTGATATAATTTATCATTAATTTTTATAAACTCTTCTGACATTTTTAAATTATTGATTACATGCATCGGGCGTTGAGAGAAAAAAATAAATCATTATTTCAATATGTGAATTGATAAGATGTGCTTTAAATTATTTGATTTGACCTCATTAAGTTGCATAGCCAGATATGGCAATTCAAATATGTTTAATACGTTTTACTTGTATAAATTACTTTTCAATACATGTTCATATATATATATATATATATATATATATATATATATATATATATATATGCTGTATCAGATAATTATTTTTCTTATAGTTGCCTCGACTGGTGCGTATTTAAGTTTATATAATTATATTTTACTGAAAGATAGGTAATTATGCTCAGAATTCGTGTAAGGAAATTGTGAAAATGCAATAGCATTCTCTGGCGATTTCTAAAATGCATACTGTGTTAACTTTCTTATCGTTTTGTTTTTATTAAAGACAAGCTTCCAAAGGTTAAGGACACAGTTAAACAGACGGGCGGACAGACACACATAAAACTAATATAAAGCTAATGACAATCATAAAAGTCCATGTAATTTTTTTCTTTAAAATTAATAAATCAACAAGACCTTACCAATGAAGTTAATTAGTAAACTTTTATGGTCATGAGTACAATGTTTAGCGACGACCTACTTAGTCTGTATTACCTTTATGCTTTATCGAAAGATTTTATTACGTTTCTTCAAAGGATAGGCAAAATACTAATGATCCTAGTAATAAAAAGTCTTTAAAAAGAACATCGATTAAATCCTTATGATACATGTACATGTGGAAGCCGATGTATAGACATAGTAGTAGTTTAATTAAGTGCCATTAAGTTACAACAATATTTCGAGCGTTTCGACATTTAAACTGGACGGATAATACATACATCGAGAAAGCAGCGATATTAATTATAATCGATTTATTTATTAACATAACACTATAAGTGTTAATTGGTCATACTTTGAACATAATTAAAACTGCAATCAGCAAAACAAACATTCAACGATCTTTTCTATACATACATGTATACGTAACATGTGAGTTTTACTGTATCGATCAGGTGATATTTAATATAGATTGGAATCATCTGTCCTCGCAATTTAGGTCAAACAGATTAGGTCATGTTTTATTTTAAGAATCGAATTGTTTACCTGCCACTACAAATAGCTACAAATTAAGAACGTATTGACGACAATCGCGTTTTGGTTAAAGAATTCACTCTATCTTACTTTTGTCATGATTTGCCGACTTAATATTTTTGGTGCGGTCGATGCTCAAACTATAATTCCCAGACTACTACTTACCCGACAAGCAATTACTCACAGATATATGGTTAACGGCAATATTAAAATATTTTTCATTCATGAAATGAGGAATTAAGTCTGCACTATACAGCGTAGTTCTATATTCGCATTTTTTCTGTTACATGTAACATATGACAACAAATTTAGAAATAGGAAATTTATTAAAACAAATCGAAATGATTTCTTATCATTGTTGTTTTGTATGATTATACTTTTAGGTCGCCCTGTTATTGATATCATTCAACTATACATCCTAAGTATTGATTCCATAAGAGACACAAATATGGTAAGTGGTTTGGCGTATTATACGGCAAATACATGTAGTTTGTTGTACGAATCAATTTAGAATGCTTTGCAATTGTTGCCGTCATCTATTTAATAATCTTGAAATGATCAGAGTAAAATAGAGACTGTAATTATAGGCTATCGTGACCTACTGCTCATGTAATCTTTCACTATTACATGTAATTTCGGGTCCGCTTTGTTTATATTTTTGGGTTTTTTTTTGGTGTTTTTTTTTTTTCTTTTACATGGTAGTCACCCAGCGTTATGCTACATGTATATAACATGATAAATTATGTATATATACAACAATAAAGAGCTATTTTACGATAGAGATATGATTATTATTGATTAGATTCCACGTCATGCTCGATCGTGATTAGTAAACTTTAATAAGTAGATTTGGAAGGTTTGGGGGCTATGGTGGCACACCGCGAAAGTTCTATAATTATCTCCACAGTCTCAGAAAAAAGGTTCAAGTCGCTGGAAAACAAAGAAATCCATATAGAGTTAATGTCAGTAAATGCAGGACAAGCAAAGATATATAAATACAAAGTAAGTATAATATATAACATATTCCGTCTAATGTGGCGTGAAAGCAGATGAATCGGTTAATTTCAATCAACACTGCTATATTCATTATATAACATCCAAAAAGTAGTTGTCAAATCTTCTTGAATAGTTCTGGTTTATGATCTAAAGAAAATGGAGTGCTATACGAAAATCAAAGAAAATATATTGCTGAATTACGTCGCAAAAAGATAAAAATCTTTCCCTTTCTGTCGGTTTCAGTAATTTGCAAAATAGCTGTAAATATTTATTTAGAAGTGTTGAGAGGTTAGGAAACTGCGTCTTTTCCAAGTTCAAAAGAAAAAGAGACCAATACAGAAACATGAAAAGACATTAAACATTAACCGACTAGCCAGGATTGAATTGACATAACATAAATTAAGATAATTTATGTCATTGGGGTGGATGAGAGAGAGAGAGAGAGAGAGAGAGAGAGAGAGAGAGAGAGAGAGAGAGAATGTGTTTCTGTTCTACATACGGATGCATTGTAAGTGGTATTGTGAGCCAAGAAGACATTTAGAATGAATCCATGAATCCTTATGGGACGCAAAACAACAAACAATCAACCGGACATTATTGTAAACGACCGTGAATGCTAAACAACCTTAAGCAGACTAAGTACTAATATCTATTAAACTCCTCCAATAAAAGCTAATGAGCATCTCAATCTTTACTCATGGTACTCAACAGGACTTGGTTTTAAACGACAGTGCAAAATCTTTTAAATCATTCAACAAAAATCTAATAGTGCACCAATATCTTTTTGTACTTGGCAAGAGAGGTGCATATGTAAATTTGTAATGTTAGTTAACGCTGTAAGTTAAAGTATACATTTTCCTAAATAGTTATGATCAGCAATAAATGCTCCGTCTTGTTCTTGAAGGATTACGCGATGTCTTTCTACTTCCGGCAGCGTTGGATAGACGAACGCTTGAAGTACAACGAATCGTACGGCATTGACGTCATAGAGCTGGACACAAAAATCATGGAGAGGATCTGGGTCCCGGATGTGTACTTTGTGAACGAAAAGCAAGCCACCATGCATGACGTCACGGTGCCAAATAAGATGATGTACTTGTATCCAAACGGACTGGTCTTGTACAGTGCTAGGTACACACTGCACGTGTAAAAAAAAAATAAGATTGTAACTGAACTTCCTGCTAACTTGAAAGAAACCTATCGATTAACAGCAGTCAAGTGAAGAGTTTTCACATGAACTAGCTTATAATAAAGCTATCTGCTTTCTCCATTTTTAAAGAAATGTTTTAATATAGAAGGTATTTCAAAGGATTAAATCAAAGTATGATCATATCATAAAAAATGATTTCATTTTTTTTTTTGTAGAATATCTGGTGTATTTTCGTGTATGATGAATTTACAAAAGTATCCACTTGACAGTCAGATATGTAGTCTTAGGTTGGAAAGCTGTAAGTGGAAACAGATGTGCGTGAAATTGTAATTTTAATACGTTTCACTTATATAAAGTATGTATATCTGTAACTTACGCAAGTACAATGATGTCTCATATGCATATTAGTAAAATAATAATCTCAGTGCGTTTTTAACTTTCTTTCGTATTTCTAGTTCGTTTTATTTCATACTTGACTATATCACAAATGAAAACTTTAAAATTATAGGTAATATCAGTTTGCCACTATTCATATCATTCTGTTGTCGTTTGATATATGTTTGTATACATGTATATATGTTTGAGAAAAATGGATTCAAGTGTGGAATATATATATATATATATATATATATATATAAACAACTGATTAATACATGTAACAATTATGCAAGTAACAATATAATAAAAATATTCTTCTTTTCTGCAGATGCTCACAGTGCGAAGAATCTAGTTGTTCGCTGGAAGACCCCGGCAGTGGAGTTCTCTCCCACACTCCAGTTACCTCAGTTTGAAATAGAAAAGAACCATCCCTCAATCTGCGATACGCTCTATATGGGGAGTAAGTTTAGATTTAAGTCATGTATAAGTAGATTTCAAAGTAATAACCTGCTTAATGCACCTGTTCAATTAACCCCCCCCCCCCCCCCCCTCCCCCGACACATTTGCTCTTTGATCATAAAAATAAATATTTAATGTTTGATATCAATAGTTGTATTTCTTTACCTGAAAAATTCAAAAGAATATGATACATTTCCAAGATATTTTAAGAATAATGAAAAATGTATTCACATACATCGAAAAATATATCGTCTGCATTGCGTTCCAATATAAATAGTATGCAATTGATTAATACTAAAAAAAAACGTTTGGGGTTACACGGAACAGTTGTCTCAATGCCCTACTTTGCCTCTCTATAGAGGAAACGATCATCGAAATTTTGAGCTGTAAGTAGAGTAGAAAAAAGTTCTTGTAATAGTGGATGTTACAGGATAACCTCCCAAGTCTCGAAATGTTGTTTGAAATATCAAAGAACATTTCTTGACCTTGGTGGGTTATCCTGTAACTTCCACGGAAAATCTTATTTCCTAATTAATCCTCTTTAATGTTATTCTCTTTAGAGAAGTGTACAGGCATAACCTTCACCCATTTCTCTTTGCAAACTTTAACCTATATTAGAAATTGTCAAATTCGAAGCCAGTGACGCTTCGACCGTTGATTTGACAAAAACAAACGAAATTTGCGCATCAGACATGTAATTTATTAATTTAAACATCATGGATCATGTGACCATTAATTGATTCTATATCTACATCCTCAACAACTCTTTCATATCGTGTAAATGGGTATCCTTTCATGTAGCAATATCTGCGCATGGAGATTCGGACTTCTTTCAGGTCTGATGGAAGAATATATTTGTTAAGAAGAAGGCGCGGGTGCAAATTATTTATTACATATACATAAATTACATAATACGTACATTTGATAAGTCTAAATTTTACGGGTGGATGTGGATTCCTCCATATCTTCAACTATACTTCTTTACATTTTTTGTCCTCTTCATTTTCAGTCAACCATTCCTGTATATTTTTAGTCAGCTACTCTCTTCATATTTTCAATCAAATACTCCTGTATGTTTTTAGTCAACTTCTCCTACATTTTTTAGTCAAATACATGTACTCCTGTATACTATCATTTTTAAGTAATCCTTTATCTTTTCAGTCAATTATTCCTGTATATTCCTGGACATCCACCTCCGGAGAAACCACGGCTACTACATCACCCAGATCTACGTTCCCAGCGCCCTGGTGGTGGTTCTCTCCTGGGTCAACTTCTGGCTGACAGTGGACGCTGTCCCCGCGAGGATATCCCTCGGTCTCCTCACTGTCTTGACCACCACAACCCAGAGTACTTCGTTCTTCTCCAACCTACAGAAAGTGTCCTATATAAAGGCATTGGACGTTTGGCTGGCTATGTGCATGATCTTTGTTTTCGCTGCATTGCTGGAGTTTGCTTATGTGAATGTGACTTATCGCGTTACCAACAGAAGGAAATCTATTCAAGACCTTCCCATGTTCATTCATAAAAACGGAGATGCTCGGTTTGATTCGATATTTTCTAAAGAGACAGAGGAAAAATTAAGTGTAAGTGTTACATATATTCCATTGAAATCAATGATTGCAGATTTTTTTTAATGGCAACATCTTGTTATGAAGTCAAAATATTTACTCTGTTTTAAAAGTGAATTCGAAATTGTAAAAACTTAGGTGCTTTGCTTGAGATAATAGGATAATTTCAATCAATATGAAACATTTTTTCCATTTAAAATCTCTAAATTCAATTTGCAATTAGCAAACATTTTGTGAAAAATTCATGATAACCGATGTTTGCATGACCTCCTCATATACAAACTCAGCCATTTTTCTCGTCATATAGGATATAAATATTCCATATGCTCTCTGTAAAACATTTCTAAAACACTTTAAAACTTATAATTGGTTATGAATCATTGATGAATACTAGTATTAGCTATTTATAAAAAAAAAAATAATTTTTTTCTCCAGAAAATACCACATCAAAAACAAAACCAGCAGTATGGACAGAAAAGGGTAGGAGTGTTAGGGAGTCTGTATTCCAAAGAACGAGAGAAGGCGAGGAACATTGACAGAATTTCCAGAATAGCGTTCCCGGTGGCTTTCCTGGTGTTTAACATTATTTACTGGTGTGTTTACTTTCTATGGGAGCCCACTCATGAACCAAAGACATCTTAGTGCGCTTTCAACCATATATCAGGGTTTTCTTTTTTTTTTCTTTTTTTTTTCTTTAAGAAAAAATAATTAAAAGCTATACAACAATTTTCTACTGTCTTTTTTGTTTATATTTACGTTTTAAACATTTTTTTTCATTATGTCATGTGATTGGTTACATATAGTGACAAAAAGAATATCTTATTGCAGGCTATAAGATGCACCCCAAAAAAAACTTTTTTTGAATGAAAATATTCTACATAAAATGTTTCATTTTCATATTGATTCCTGGAAAGACATAAAGTGGTTTACACCCATGCGCGGATCTAGAAAGGGGGGGGGGGGGAATGTCCCCCTGGAAAATTCAAATTTCTGAAATTTACATAGCAAAATTACAAAATAAATATGCCTCGGACACGCCCCTCTTCGAAAACTTAAATATCCTTCAGACCCCCCCCCCCCGAAAAAAATTTCTGGATCCGCGCATGACACTAATTTATGAATAATGCCTGTAACATTCAAAATGGTCACCCACGGTCAACAATGGTGTTTTGGGCGGGCAATTCCAGTGTTAGCCACTCTAGCCATCTCTGAAGCCCCACGACAAGCCTCGTATTACTGAGGGTGGACCAACTCAAAGAATATTTCTAGTTTTCGTGAACAATTCATGGCCTATTCCGATTGGCTTCTTTACACTTCTGTGAAGAAATCCTTCCCTATCACCAATATAACCCTTACACGTCTGTTTTTTATTATAAGATATTCGTTTTTATACATTCAAAAACAATAACAGGGTTTGCTTTTCGTTAGTGGATTGAGAATAAATATGCATTTATAAAAACGAGAAAAATTCAATGAGTTAGCAAATGATCACTTTGCTAGAATGTGTGTGGGTTTCCGACGATGCTCGCTACCATACAATGATTCAATATTTATATAATACTTAAAATGAATATTTTATTAAGAAAAATGCACATTCAATGTCAACAACAACTAAACCAGTCCTGTTCAGGAATTGTTATGCTTTTATTAATTAGATTTTGCGTTTATATATGCATGCATTTATTTAATTTAAAATCATAATTAGGATGAACTATACATGTAGGTGTCCAAAACTAACATTCATCGTACCACGCAATTATCTTAGACATGTATCTGATTATGTTAAGTGTGTCTAGCCAACAGGCGTCTGGCGTTAAAAAAAATAGTTTTATAGTAAAATAATTCCCTGTACTATTTAATACATGGAATTTTCTGAAATACTATAAAAAGAAATATTTTATAACGTCTGGTGCCTGTAGCCTCGCATACGGAATATAGTATTTTAAATACACATTATTATCGCGAACATGTACGTCATGCTTTTTTAGTCCATTTTTTTTTTAAATTATTACTTAACATCTTGATAAGTGCAGCTTAACTAGCAAATGAGTTACATCAAATTAACTGAAAACGCGTAATTTTTTTTTCCAACTTCGCAAGTGACGCAATGCATGTATATTCAAAGCTGTGAATTGACGTTCATGGCAGACATACATATATAGATATTTTACGAACTCGTATCCCGGCACCGGAGTGAAATAACATAGTGAATTAAAAAAGCAAAATGATTTTAGAAAATATATATGTAGCCATTTCCTTCCTTATCAATCAAGTTTTTGACACAAGTACGTCAAATATAAATTACGCTAAATGATGCTATCTTTATTGATTATGCAGAATTTTTATTAAAATGTGTACCGTATATCGATTAAATTCGCCCTTCTCCCCAACC
>WFKH01003881.1:31534318-31554619 GCA_016163765.1 Magallana hongkongensis | reverse complement strand
CCCCCCCCCCCCCCCCCCCCCCCCCCCCCCCCCCCCCCCAAATCTCCCGTCCCGTCGTTCTCGTTTCAAAAATTCAAGCTGTTTGACGTAGAAACGAAGTCTTACAATGCAGTGCACATGTACGTGCGTTTATTAAAAAAAAACAAAAAACCCAAACAAAAATAAAAAACAAACCCCCCACATACTTTATCATCATGCAAAATAAAATAAAGTGTCTTTTGTTGACTGTTTACATTTTTTGAACAGTAGAGGGGGCGGAATTTTGTCCCATTATTACATTTATAACTTCGATTACATCATTCGGACAATCAGTTCCCATGTTTTCAGTGTCGAAGTACATGTATATGCATCATGGCTAGGAATTTTGACGCTATTTTTATAAGATTTGTTTTTTCTGAGCAATTTCACGAATCAAATTCCCAAACTTGTGCATGGAACAGGTAGAGTCTATTACTTAACCCAGTCAAGCAGTTCGGAAAAACTAAATTTTTAAGCAAAATTTATTTTCATACAAAAATAATATTCATAACAAATTAACAAATGGGAGTCATTAAAACGATTGTGCATGGTTAACAAGAATAATCATATATAATATAAAAAAATAAGCGTGTGTAGGATTAAACAACATACATACACACAAACACATAACGTACGTACATAAATATACGCAAGAAAATAAAATTCGTATGATCATGGTCAGGTATTAAACTATTCTATTAAATATTCATGGGAAAAAAATACAAAACAAATTCGTAAAACCACTAAGCCTTCGTATCATAAATGTTAATAACACTTTTTAATTAAATTAACAAAAATTTTCCAAATACTTAATCAACAGTTGTCTCTCTTTGAAATACAGGGTAAATTTGGTTTTGTTTGATTGTGCTGAACTTCTTTAAAATTTCCTCTCTAATGTACATATATAAGGCCATTTCCTTCCTGTTTTAACATTTAATTTAACAAATTCTTATCAGACATCTTAAAAACTTGTGACAAAAGTTCAAAGGATTTTAAGCGGGACGATGAAACTTAAAATTTGTAACGGCGCAAAAAAGTGTTTTCTTGTTTAAAACTTTCCTCGTGTTTTCTTTTGATCAGTGAACTGTAGGTACTCATTTGAGTAAATAAATTAGTAATGTGTATACTAGTTTTCTAACTTTGTCGCTCACTTGTGAAAAAAAAAAATCATATATAATCATACTAAAAGCAACATATCAAGTAATTCACGAAGTTTTAACTGAAAGCTTTGACTCTGATTCATGTTAAGGTAGTCCATCCATAACTAAGGCGAATTTAACAATTTTGATTGATCTATACTACATCAAATACGTATTTTAAAGTTATTATGAGGCTGACACAAACCAAACTCGGGAGTATGTATGTAGTCAATTAAATGAACTTTTTGCACTTAAAATTTTTTTTAAAGAGTTGTCTGCCCTTTAGGAAAAGTTCTGAAAATGTGTACGGTAAATTATGAATTATTTTAGCATATTCAATGAAATGGAAAGCTTTTGCAACTTTTAACCAAGAAAAATGTGAGAAAATTACTTGTACTAAAGAAATATATTTAAAAATGCATTTTTCCCATAGACTTCAATGTTAACTTCAACAAATGATAAATTTGTTTATATTCATTTTTTTTTTAAATTTCAAAGGTGAATCTTTATTATTTATTAAAACCCTTAAAATCACAAAAAGATTTTAGTGATCAAACTTGCAATCTATTAGACATGAAATATGATAGTTATGGATGGACTACCTTAAATACAATATAGCTATCGCAATAAGTCAGAAAATAAATAACTAAACATGATATCGGTGAGTATTTTTCCAGTAGATTTCAACGAAACCGTCATTTCCTGTGAACCAGATTTTTTTTTCTTTCACAGAAGCTGATCACCCCCCCCCCCCCCCCCCACACACACACACCGAATTGTTTTCTGTTTAATGATTCTCTTTATCATTGTTAGATTTATGTTCGTACAATCACCAACCCCTCCCCCTAGAAAACGACATGGATATCGATCCCCACCCCCAGAATTCACAAATCACAGTGACACCCTTTCTACCTGGCCAAAATAAAAATGTAGTTCAGGAATCTTGAATGCAAGAAGCAAAAGCCATCACAATAACAAGATCTGAAATCCATTTATATAAGCTATAAATCCGCTTGATTTTTTTTCCCAAAAAGAGGTGAGGTATTTAAAGAATTTAGAATCCATTTAAAATAATCTTGCTGTTTAACTATTATCGAGGGTTTCTTTAATGATCCCCGCCATGCAATCTGCTTCATAAATATCAGTGTGTCTATAAATAATAAGTAGCTTCTTTAGGACAAGAGTCCTTATACATGTTATAAGATTGGAATAAGGAGTCAAATACAAGGTCTTTCAGCGAAACAGCGTTTTAAAATAGATAATAAAAAAAAATGCGAAAATTCCTCAAAAATCCTTCCTTTTCAATGAAAAATAATACAGTGTATAAATATAACACAGTACTTAAGCAACAGATTAAATGAATTGATATGCACTTTTTAAAATCTTAAGATTGTACAATTGTGTTCAGGGCACTGAATGGTTATGATAGATAACAAAACCTGTATAATTACATATAAGTTGTTTATAATCATATGCTAGTTGTATGTTGTCATATCTCTTAACAGAGGAAATAAAGTATGATTGATTGATTGATACACTGTAGTTGAATGATTGGATTATCAAAGCATACTACAAGTACTTGTACTTGAGCAAAGATGCATTCCATACAAAAGTAATACTTGAGACACACAAGTTACTCAGCACAATTACAAATGAAGTTCTCAGTGCTATTAAATAGTGCAACTCAGCTGAGCTTATAATTAAGAAGATGTCTTGAAAATGCACGATCTGAAAAAGTCCGGGACAAATTTTTTTTTTACATATGTCATTGACAATAAAAGTTGCACACTTCAACATGTTCAACACATTTTGTTTGTAGGCACAGTGCATAGACCTTGAAAATGACAGAAAATAAGACAGAAGTAGCACTAAGACCACACTCAAGAGTTGACTAATAATTATAGCTGCTGTCAAAATATCAGTCTAAATCAAATCAAAATGCACATGAAAAATGAGTTTGCCTATTTTGAGAGAAGGATTGTTTTGGATTAGTATTATCTTCACGCATGACACACAATTCTTACTAATACTAAAAAATGGAAGGAAACTCAAGAATATTGCATGGAATGTTTAATTAGCATTATTATGACAAATGAAACCATGTGTCAGATTAGAGATGTTTTGGGTTACACAAGTTTTTCCCTGTATAACAAATACATGTACTTCCTATAGCACTTTCAGCGAGCACAATATTCCATATAACAATGCAATGCACAAAAAAAAAATACATTTAATAGAATGTTTTGAATCATCAAGCTATAAATAAATCATTCACATAAATAAATATCATTTGAGCTTTTTAGGTCACATTTCAAACCAGTTTGAAAAACTTGGGATGCAGCCAATATTATAGCATTTTTTCTGTACATGTGCAGTTAAACAAGTTGATATGCACACTTTAGGCTATAAAAAAGGAGTGTAAAAGACAGTTTAAAACTTCAATTCATAAACACTTTCAGTATTTTTCTTTAAGAGAAAACCATGGTTCTAAACTTTTCCATGCCATTAGGTTCTAAGGGTCAAATTTTGTGGAGCAAAACAGAAGAGTCATTGACATTTTTTTTTATTTAAGTTTTCTAATAGGAATTTAAATTATAATCGAGACACAAACATTTTCAGATTGCCTTGGTTTGCAGGTGAAATTTTGACACAACTTGACAATTCTGTCAAGATACATGTATAAAAGCAAATCATCAGTGAAAGTAATCTTGCTCTAATATCAGATAGACAAAGGTACGTTAATTGTTGTATGTGTAGTTTCAATTTATTCTTCTTTTGTTAGGTTTTTATATTCATAGAATAGATAATTTTTTCCCTAGTACATGCATACTAAATGTTTGTTAAAAAATCTAAAAAAGTGTTCTCTCCGGTGAGCATTTATTGAATTCCCCATGCAATGTTAAAACAAACCCATGTAAGTGTGCATTCAACAAGCTTAAGTCAGACAAAATTATATTCCCTTCAGCATGATCAGTACCTTATTATTGTGGTTTAGTATGAAAATTCAAAGAAAGAAATGTCATATATAACAGATTACAAATGTTTTCAATCATTAACTTAGTCTACATTGATACATAGTGTAGCTGCATTGCAATACATACAGAAAAAATAAGTTATTCACAACCATAACACTTAATAAATTTCTTTTTACAAAGAAGTCATGAGTGTTTTTTTCTTTAAAAAATAAACATTTTAGAAATATAACTTTCTAAAACCTATGTCCTTGATTACTGGGAATGTTCAATGTACAAGGACTGGGAATGTTCAATGTAAACAATTGTTTTAATCAGGTCTAGATTAAACATGTTAAACAATTTAGGGTGTTTTTGTAAATATATCAGTGTAAAAAAATAAATAGAAATGTTAGTATGATGAGTAAGAAAATCATTAATATCAACTATGTACACTTAAGTTTCACCAAAGCTTAGGTTTGAGAATGAATAATAAATAAACAATCAAAGCATTAATTTGACCTTGAAATGAGAAACTCCATGCAGCTTTAGTATGTCTTTGAAAAACTCTACATCTGAGCTGGACCACAAAGAAAATTGACCTATCAAAGCACTACAACCAATATGACCTTTAACTTATTGACGACCTTGAACTCTACTAGCTTGACCTTGACCTTGAGAAGCAAATATCAAATTTTTATCTAGATAATTCAAATGGTGAATGCTTAAAAATAGTACTAATTATGGACAGAAAAAAGAAAGGTCAGTTGAGCAAAACATCTGAAGTGTGTAAGGGAGGTGTAAATAATATAATACATGTAGATGAAAAGATTGTCAATAGATTCAAAGGGGTATACCATATATTCTTCCAAAACCCTCTTATCTACTTCAATCCCACCCACACCACTCAATTCTTGTTGCTGTTGTCTCAAAGGCAATTTTGTAATAAATGTATCATGCTTTCCTCAAAATGTAACATTGTAATGTAAGTTACTGTGAATATTTATTAAAAAATATTTCCAAATGTATGCAAATAATGTGTATGATATTAGTCAAAATACAAAAAGTTTCAAATATTGAAACAAAATTATCAAGACATTTGTTGCCTTATTCATAAAATATTGATTTGCAGGTTATGTTTTTGGTCTAGATTGGTTTAATAAATGTATATGTCACATGTATAAAAAAACATATGATGCTACATGGAAGAGTAAATAGAAATTGAAAAGAAATTAATTCACTGGCTACATCATAATAAAAAAAAAACACACTTAGACATGCATGTATATTTGATAACTGCATACCAAGTACTAGTATATCTACTGAGAGGTACAATAAATATACATGTAATTTTTTTCTGAGCAAACTGACACGATCATGTTGATACTTAAACTTATTATATGTACATAAAAAGGCCTTTATATGAAACAACACAATCAATTGTTGAATAACTTCCTGTGAAACTAGTGTCACAGGCAGAACAGGTTGGCAGCCACTTGAACTCAACTTCCTTTTTTTTAAATTTAATTTTTGCCAAGCCATGATGAAACTGCTATATGTTTTGATGTTTGCATAGTTCCAACAAGGAAAAAGACATTTAGGCCAATGCCATTTCTCGTGTTTCATTTCACGAGGTCCTCTGTGGATTCACAACACAGCAGTGTACACAAGATTTTGTTTTTTTTATTCTGGTTTCCGTTCCTCAAAAACGCATCACCAAATGAATAAAGATGTCCTTGTTGATCACAACACAACACTAATGTGTACACATGATTTTTGCTATTTTCTGGTTTTTATTCCTGGTATATGAGGTGCCAAGAAAGGTGTCTTTGCACATAATCACAACACTGAAATATTTTCTCCATTCACAAACCTTCATTCTTAATTTTCACTCTTTGAAAATCCCGCAACTTTTGCATGACACATACACTTTGCTTGAGTTTATAGTGTTTTATCACATATATGCTGGAGCACATTATTCCATCAACCTTTTAATAAAAATTTAAAGATCCATGTCATTCAAATAATTCAAGACAGTTCTAAAACTTCGTTTCACTGACGATATCTCGTCTCTTACTTGGTACTGGCACTATTCGCTCATTTCTCAATTCTTTAAGATTCTGGTGTTGATCGTAGTTGAGTTTGTTTTCCACTTCTTGAGGAAGTCTCCAGGATGTCACCCCCTTGTTATTCTGGAAGAAAATTTTCCCGAAGGACGATGGGTCTTTGCTCCGATGCACTGTCCATCCTAATGGCAGATCGGCCTTGTCTCTAGGAATGCCACAGTCACACACTTCACTTTGTCTCAGAACCTCCTTCAACCTGTCTGTGATGTCTTCGTCGACATTCCTTGGACTCGAGTAGTAAGGATTGCCGTCTTTAGTCAAATGCACAATCGGCAACATGGCCGGCGGACGTAAATCAATTGAAGAAACGGAACCGTTTTGACCCCCTACCCTGTTATCTCTGCTCCCACCCCTCCCACTTTCAATGGACAGCGTACTGCCATGGAAGCTGCCATTTTGGAACACCTCCCCTGGACTTCCAATGCTGGCGGTGCTAGGGCTTGGCGATAAACCAAGAGAGTTTTGGGAAGACAGTCGGGGCAAATCCCGGGGTCTCGTGGGCAGAGCTGGAGGATTTTCCAATGACACATCACTGGTCGATTGATAGTGACTATGCCCACTAGTAGAACTCCCCGAATCTTCAAAACTTTCGGTCCGACTCTCCCTTCGACTCTTGAGAGGATACAAAAAGCGCACGTTGTTTACTTTCTGAAGATTTTTCACCTCGTTTTCACCGTAGTAAGATACAAGGTGCTGCACTGAAGGGAACTTGACTTCGGGTACCAGAAAATATCTCTTGGAGCCTTCGAAAACGTCTATCTTAATGTTTGTGTGACGCACTGTTTTATCAGGAACTCTGAAATCACAATCACAAATTACAATCAATCTATCTTAAAACTCTAGACTAATGAGACATACAACTCACACTGATCTTCTTTTGCTATATTAGTACAGGTAGTATTCAGGTATTAATTTAATAACCTTTAAAAGAGAAATTTTTTCAACCAATTACATGTTCATCATTCTTAATTACTGGCCATACATGCATTTAAAGTCATGTTAATAAAAAAAGTTTGCTTATACATGTATTCTGTTATTAGATGTACATTGAACAAATAATAATTGTAACAAAGTATCAAAACATTCGCTTGTTTTGAACTGAGTTGAATCTAGTGTTGGATGAATAATTGATCGAAATGAGAGAGAGAGAGAGAGAGAGAGAGAGAGAGAGAGACAAAACACAGTAAGAACTCTTACACAACAGACACTGAGAAAGAACTCCTGTTGCTAAAACTTGGCCTCAGCAGAAAGAACCCTGGCTTCTTCTTGGAGTGATGTATCAAAAACTGGCACACCTTGAAATAAACACATCTTTGATAAAACAAAATAGAAGATTAGATGCTTTGCCCTAGGTCAATGTTTGTTTTGTTTCACACAAACCTTGATTGCATAAAATTTGAGATTATTTATTACCAAATGAGTCTTAATATAGTCTTACATAGTCCTAGCATTATATCTGGACAACAGAAATTCACTTCCAAGTATCATGATTAAGCATATTTCATCAACAAAACATTAACATAAATAAAATCATTATCATGCAATTACAACATGTACCACAAAACAAATACCTCTTCTTGACTCGTGAAATTGGAAAAGAAATACGGGAGACTTTTGGGATCCTGTCTACGATCAAAAGAGTTATGTCCCATTTCTGATGTTGAGCTGGTGTTGGAACGGAGGCTTTGTGACGAGCTGTGTCTAGAGTTGAGTGGCAGGGGAGGGGGTGGGGCTTGGGTGTCTGGAATCTGGTCACCAGGGGCGGGCGGAGCTGGGGCTCTTTGTTTTGGCATCCTGGAAACGTTTCACCGGATCATGCTGCACCATTGGCCTGTCAAGATTCAAACACAGAATTTGATTAACAGCATAATCATATACTTTATTACTGTAAATCAAAATTAATCATTGTCTTTGGGTAATTCATCTTCCTGTAATAGCCATTTTTTCCCAATTTTGGAAATTTAATATACATGTAATTATATGCAATTTGCTTGCTTTGAGCAAAGTACATTTTAAAAGTCTTTAAACACATTACTAACTAGGTCAACTATTATGCAATAGCATTCTGTCATGTTGTAAAAATGCACATGAGGTGATTGGCATGCTATTACGAACATTAAAATATAGCTGATAGTAACCTTTAAATGACCTTTGACATTTTGACATTCAAAATATCCAAGGTCATTTAGCAATTATATATAGGTCAATGACTGTTAACATGATCTTTGACCTGCTGATATTAAAATTCATAGGATTCATTCATTTCTCATATCCACCTTTGGTGTTAAGTTATTTGATCGTAGAGCATGAATTTTAAAAAAAAAAAAGAAAGAAAAAGTCAGGTGAAAACCCTAAAATTGCAGCGCAATTTTCTGAGGAATTATCATTGATTTGCATATTGCCATAATCAATCTTTTTCTCCATGAAATGGAACAACAGGGACTTACTCATATAAATTTTTGAGTCTCTTACAGTACAGTTATACATGTAAGTACAAATTTCTATGCTTACTGGTACACTTGTATAAATTAATTATTTTATCAGCTGTAATCAATCCAACCATCTGAGCAACAATGGACAATTCTTACTTTATATCAAAAAAATTCGACCAGCTTAAATTCCCAGTGTGTTGAAATCTAATGCATTGAATAAAGTTATACACCACATAATTAATGCTCTCAGCAGACATTTTAAAACTTCAAACTTTTTTTTTGTCATATATGGACTGCTGACTGTTCATTATAAATTCATAAATAGATGGTCATCTCTTATCGCAAAGACAACACTATTAAGATTTCCAAATAAATAATCTTTTAAAAGATTCCAAAGAATGCCGAGATCTATTTTTTTTTAACCCATACCCTTTTAAAATCTTTAGAAATAGGAGATGTTAAAACCTTTTTCAAATCCTTACAATAAACTTTAATCCCCCCCCCCCCAAAAAAAAAAAATCACTGAAAATTTCATTATATTGTCACATAAAAAGAGGGTCATGTCACACAAAAATTATGATCAAAGATCTAATTGTAATTAGATTGTACTTGTACATTTGCAAAATTGAGGAAATTAAAATGTCATGCTCTAGAAGGTTAACGTATTTTTGAGATGTTAGTACTTACTCAATGTGTACATCATATGAATAATGGGAATTCTTCAAGTTACTACATCCAATAAATGGGTCATTAAAAACGGTACATCCTGGATGTTACAAAGATCCCCAGAAGAAACAAAAAATTCCATGACCTAACTTTTTTAAATGGCATAAAGATTGCGTAAATATGTAAGTTTACTTAACTTTTTTTTTTTAAACGTGTTCAATCATAAACCATCTTTCCAACACTAGATTACATGTAATTACTTACTTTATTGTAGTTTTTTCTTTGGATAATAATAACATTTTCCCTATATCACTGAGAGTACCACAAATGCATGCACACAGTTCTTGTTGACAATCCAGTATTGAATGAAGGCAGAAAACCATAACATATTTGTGCTAAAAATATCCAAACCGGGAAACCCAAAATGGTTAGTTTGAATATGTGGGTTTTGTGAGTGTGCACTGAGGCCTTAATAAAATGACAGACGCAAGGTCGTCCCAAAAACGACTTTCATATAAATCGGACAATCCTTACAAGGCATTCTTGACATCAAAATAGCGGGGTAATATTGCATTCAGTATACAAAATTCACACTCTACCTGTAACACTATATTAGAAAAATATGGAAAAGATAACTCTTATATGACAATACATATGCATGATTGTGCATATATATGCATATAATAATCAGTTGATTAATTGACACCTAATTCTCAACTATAGCTTTATACATGTAGCTATCATGAGGATTTTTGTTTGATTCAAGACATTTAGGATATTTTTAAATAATTTAAATATAATTGATATAGTGTGAACGTTTTCCAAATAGTACATGAGGTATTTTTAAAAAATAACAAATCAGATTTAAGACAGTTATTTAAATCCTGTGTTATTTCAAATTTGATGTTTACTAGCTAGCTTGCGGGAACAATTATAATGATTAAAGAAATATTGCACTTTGTACGACTCATGATCAGATCTAAAGTCACATGGGGAATTTATCTGAATTTCACGTACCTGACAAAGGATAAATAGAACTCACAGCCATTTATCTTATGATCTTACATTCACACACACACACACATATAAATATATATACACGTAATATTAAATATACAACTCTGTAGATAGCAAATTAGCACAAACTGATAAACGGAATTATGGATAGATGGAGGGAGGGAGGGGGAGGGAGGGAGGAAGTAAGGGATGGATGGATGGAGGGATGGAGGAAGGGATGGTTGTGCAGGTGGTGGTATGAGAATGATGATTGATGGAGAGAGCAATAGATAGATGGATAGAAAGAGGGCTATTAGATCATTTTAAAAATCCTCCGGACTATTCAATTTGCAGAACATATTGCTATTAAATTTATCTTTTGACATCAATTTTCATTTTTTTTTTTTGCATAAAAAAAAAATCATTCTACATTTAAAACAATTATCTTAATATCTTAATACATGTAGCTATTTGTACAATGTATAACGAGCTGCAGCAATATTTCTGAGATACATTATATATCGATATCATTAGAACCAGGAAGTCTGAACGAGCTTCTTTACGCAGTAGCTCAGCTATGTTGACCCAGCTGCTCTCAGATTGGCTGAGATAAAATTTACGTATGTCTGGATGATTTCCATAACAAAAGAACTCAAATCTTTCTTTTTTGCAAGATGATCATGTCAACAGATCAGTGTATACCTTTAAAACTCAGTGACAAAAAAATAGTTACAATAAAACTTCACAAATGGAATGTCTTGTGGGTGACTTTTTCTAAAGTATATGGTAATTTATAATCACATGGATATGCATCATGTAACATCTCTTTGATAGGATCGGTAATTAAGATACCTGTATCAAATTGCACACTCAGATATCTTGAATTTTATTGGTCCAATTCACCTGTAGAAAAATTCCACTAAGGATTGGATTTCTTAAAGAAAAGTGGGGTAGAAAGGTTTAGCGTAAATATTATTAAATTATCCTCATTCATACGAACACAATGAAAATTATAGCTGACATTGAATATCAGCTACTTACCTGTTTTGAGACAAGTCTTAGTCATGTATCCGTATACATTACACATGCAGAGATCATAACTTACTTCTGAGTAACTTTTCAGAAGTTCTGAATATCATACATATATACCAGGGTTATATAATATACATGCAGCAATATGGCTGGCAAACATTCCATGGACTTAAAGTATGGAGTTACAAGAATGGATTTTTCAAATAGCATGTTTTTGTAAATTATATCTAGCCAAATTTTACTACCGTGTGTGCAAGCATAATTTAAGGGAGGTAAATTTTCAAAGTTATCTCCATGAAAATGCATATCACACCATGTGCATGTTTTTTATCAAAAAGACTTGTTTGCATCATTCAAGGATTTATAGTAAAAAACCACAGTCCTAATGATATGTAAATATTTGTGGACCAATGCAATATGCTTTGATCAACTATACTAGACATTAAATAACTATGTAATGCACACTACATTTGACAAATTATCTACTCCAATGAATTTTGATTTCAGTGATCATTTATAAACTTCACAGTGATGAAATCCATGAAACTTTAAGTGTTTAACAAAAATTAAATATAACCACTTTATCATATGATTTGCATCACATACTCAATATAGATATAAAGTGTACTTAGTGCATTTCTACATACCTCTGCTAATATACAGAGGAACTTGTCAAAACCATGTAACACCTGTCTTATCCATTGTATTTTCTATCCTGAATATTCCAAATCTGACTACTGATTGAGTTCCGAAATTTCATTAATTTGCACAGCTCCATCTTAAATCTCTCCTTTCTCATTATTCCACAAGACGTACTTCCAATGTCATACAAGAAATATGTTGGCTTGATTTAAACATGAGTTTCCCTGTACAAAGTTTCAGTATCAATGCATATACCATAATGCATGCTCTGCCATTATAATTTATCCAATTGTGTTCATCATCATGAATGTCATCGATTTGCAAAGTTAACTGATTGCATGATCAAGGATCATGCCAAACAAAAAAGACGGAAAAATTAGACGAAATTGTGAGAGAAGAACACAATCTATTCTATAGATGTACATGCACACTGAAGAACATTCTCTGAATGTAATACAAAGAAAATCAAAATAAGGAAATATTCACAGTTCTATAAATGCAGTTCGCATTGGCCATTACTGAAGTCACTTTAGTAATAAACAATCCATTTACTGCTTCATGATAGGTAAAAAGGATAACAATTTTTTACTTGTCTCTACTCCGTGCAAACAAAAAATCATCAAAAATTTTCCTTAATAACCTTCCTCTATTGACAGACTTACAATTTGATGACAAAACTTGTATTTGATTTATGCAGGACTGGTCTAGTTAAAAACCATTAAAAGCTGGGTTCTCCCTTATATAAAATTCTACAGCGCTGAAAAATGATGTGAAAAGCAAATATTTTCGAAAAGCAATGAAAGTAATAATTAGGAGAAGGTTTAAATATTGATGTATACCAGTTTTAATATATACACACTTTTTTCATGACTAATTTAATTCCTTGATTTCCCAGCAGAACATTCAAATAAGTGGCATGGTCCCCATGCATATATACCATAAAATGTAGGCTCATTTTTTATTTGAAGTCTAGTAGCTCACTTTTACAAAAGGAATATATTAAAAAAAAGAAGAAGTGAGACTCCAGACATCAAAAGTGAGAATTTACAATGCATCAGATGTAGAGAGAAGTTTACTTCGGAGCTTCATACATTCCCATAATTCCTGTGGTGTGAGTGTAAAAAGTTTGCTGGTTTGGAATGTACACAATGATCAAGGAACAGTATTAGAAGTTTTTAAATAATTGCAATTCTAGTGAGTTTTTTTTGTTTGTTAATTTCTTGTTTTGTTTTGTTTTTTAAATACATGTATTTAAATTGACTCAAGATTATAAATGCAAGACCATCTGTAGATTTATCATTATTTGGTCTAAATATTCTCCCCTTAACGGGCCTTACCACAATTAACTGAAATCACACTCTATTTTTGCCAAATTATTAACTCAATGAGAAGGCAATATGGTCAACTCAAAGTATTCACCTGAGTCTCTCTTCTTAATCTGGTTCTAGGCCTAGCTATTGTATCTTCTAAATATCGATCTCAATGCAAAATTATACAAGTATGTATGTCAGAGAATATCACTTATATCAATATATGCAATTAATACTAATGCAAGATATATGCAACATTCATCCAAAAACAATGCAAGAGAAATTGGGAAAATCACATGTCAACTACACTTCTAACAGCTCTGCATGAAGTCAATCTGATTAAAATACAGATCTCTACATAAGCGCACAGCGCAGTGCGCTTATGTAGAGATCTGTATTTTAATCAGATTGGCATGAAGTAAGTATGTTTTAATTACAAGTATACTAGCATAATCATGATAATGATTGTATATTTTTCAATTAAACATGCGTACCAATCAAGTTTAATATGCATTTCCCAAATACTGTATAGTAGGCGTACAAAACTAATATATATAAATATACCCATCATTGAAAAATAAAAAAAATTATCCGTATTGCCTGCAATTAGGATACAACAATTAAGGAATTTAAAACATGTCTTTTGCTGCAGGTCAATTTTTTTGGCAAATGTTATCTATGTGCAAGCATCTGTGCAGCTACTCAGAACTCAACTGCATTATGACAAAAAAATAAATATCTATTCACATGATTCAGGAAGATATGGCAATAACAAATATAACTTCATGATATTTGATCCCATTTGCATTCACAACTACACAAAACTCAACAAAGGTCAATATTAAAATTCATATTCCCTTTGAAGCTTCCTGGCTCACATAACACAGCATCCAGTGAACAAGATAATTAGTGTATTATATACCATTGTTTATAGCAAAGTTTTCAACAGGTGCCGATGTCAGATAAACAAGACACCTGTCTATCAATTCTCTGAATTTTGACAAAACAGGAGTGAAACATTGTGCAGGTTATGACAAATGCAGATACATGTAACTCTGAAGCAAATCCTGATTGTTTTTCTCAGTGTTTAAATCTTGCATCTAACTAGGTACAGTAGTCTAGAAAAAAATATTGCACTGTGAGAAAACGCTGCACAGCCACAAGTATTCCAAAAATGACAACTGCAACAACAAAAGATTATGTTCTCAAGATCATATTCAATGTCCAAGAAACATCTCAAATTCTCTGCCGTCAATACCAGCAAATGGCAGTTTTCAGAGTAAATCCCATATCCTTTTGATGGAGCTACCTATTAAATACACTTCTATGAATCAATTTGAATATGCATGCTGCAGTGTACCCTTAAGCTTTGATCTGACTATGCATGTGTGCATTTTAAGCATCTATTGAGAAAGTTAAATGATCCTTTATTAGAAAATGAAGCAGTATCTGATCATGTAGTACATGCTCACACACTTACCTACCCACGGCATATATGTTTTATAATAAACACGTAGCACGCTCTAGAACATACACACACTTTAATACACACCACTGTCACACCGTTTAATGAATAACATTAATTGAGCTCTTGAATTAAATCCTCATATGACTTAATGATCATAACACAATGCAATCAAATTATATGTTGGGATTTGTGTGTACGCAAGCAGATCTAACATTGACAGTACGATTACAGCATTGATTAGGGTGAACATATTTTTGTTGTTTGATGGTGGAAACAAAAGGATTAGGCACAAGTGTTTGAAAACTTAGAATGCCCTTTCCTGCAAACTAAAGTAGTGATAACACTAAGTTATGTTAAATATTAAACACAAAAGTATCAATTTAAAATTCAACATTTACATCTACCGAGTATGATTCCCTCTATTTCTTACGGAAACTTATTGTTAATTCATAGCTCTATATAAAACTAACAGGACTGAAATCTACATGCCCCGTTTATCGATTGGTCAAAACGTACAGCGACCTAAGAAATATCAAGGACTGCACGAAATAATCATGATGATGTCAAACTCAAATTCCCATAGGAGACGATTTGACCATTTCTTTTATCTAAGGTACCTGATGTACATTAACAGTAATTTAGTTAATTTAACTTACTTTTTACAATCAATTTATTAATTTGTTAAAAGAAAGATGAAAATATAAACAACAAAATCCTTTCTTTGATGTTTCATGTGGGTTATGAAGGTAGCGATCATTGCAGAAAAAATTAACATAACCTGCTAACGTGGGTTATGTATTTTTTCTGCAATGTGGCCACCTTCATATCCCGCATGAATCACCAAGGGAAGCATTTTATTGTTTAAATAATTATGTACATGTACACATTATAGTGGTTGAGACTATGACAGTAGATACTCAGACAAATATAATTTGAAAGACAAAGTGTATATAGATCATGTAGATTGTTAAAGACAACAGATATTAGTAAGTTCAAAATCAAACGGATCCCATTTAAGATTATAACTGTACGTTGGAAAACATATTACAGCATTATTAATGCACTGATGTAGTTTCAAGGACACTGAGATATAAACTTAAGCAGTAATTTTGTAAAGCCTTCAAAATCATAGAATAATGTATAGCTTATATAGGGCACCCAGGATTACATCTAGCAAGTAGGAAATTATACAGTACAGAATGTCAAGTAGAGTTAAATTGAGTCAAAGTAGAAAAAGAGATCAATTAACTATATTGAATAGGCTGTTTTCTGAATCTCAATAATATTAAGAAAACCATTCAACAAATAAAAGTAATTTAGTCAATTAACCAAATCAGATATAACATCTTTTATCAGTGACAATCTTAATTAACATGATTAAGTGCCAGACTGAATCACTATAGCTCTAAATAAACCTTTGGCTACATATGTGAATAAACTGCTTAATACAGAATTATTGTTAGATAATAGCATTTATGTAATCATTGTGCATTTTCTGCTGCAATTGCATATATAAATATATCTTGTCTGTTTGTCTGAATTATATAGCCATTGTATTTTACGCTGGGGTTATTAGTGCTACCTATTAGTGCTATCTTTGATTATGACGTCATCAATAACGGTATTTGTATCACGTGCCGGAGATACGTCACTTACAAATTTTTGTTTGTAAACAGCTGATGCAAGAATTTGCCCACCCTCCTTCCCCAACAATCACCTTAATATTGTTATTCTCTATATTAATTGTGATGAACTTGTTAAGCCCAATTTCAAATTTATGTTGAAATATTTTGAAGTTGTTGGCAATTTATTAATTTTTAACGCCAACAATTTTTGTGGTATAATGTAGTATATGTATTACAGTCTAATCTCTTGCTGGTCAGTTTACAATGATTTAATTATTATCAGGGGAGATCATTATACTCCTGTATTGTAATAAAATAAAATATTATTTTGTGATCTCCCCTTTTTGCAATATTGATCATGCATACACATATATATATGTATAACCTTTCTATGTCATTCTAATAAATGACATTTCACGCAACTTTGTGTTTGTGCTGTTTAATTTAAGCAGTGTTATTATTAGGCTATTCTATTTAAATATTCGGAGAACTCAAATTTCACGTCAAAATGTATTAGGGTAAAAAAGTTATTTTTTTAATGGTTAAGTACTGTAAATGTACATGTATTATATTTGGCATGTACACTATTTGGCAGAAACTGGTTTTTGAACAAGTTAGCAAGGATTTAAGTTAGTGTTTTACTGAATACGCCTTTTCTTATACATATATGCGTGGCATTTAGCACTATGTACTTGATTTAGCGGAAGCTGCTTTCTGCCAATAAAGCTAAATTAAAAAGGAATACACAGTAAAATGTAATTAAATATGTTTACAGTACTTCAAACAATGATGAAGTTATGTTTTGCCCTTTTTTTTCAATTTTTTTAGAAGTTAACACTCTCAATCTTAGACTGTTTAGAGATCAATCTACATAGTTTAAGCAACAATGGGCAGACAACTGTTTGCCTGTTCAGCACAACGAGAGAGATTCAAATACATGCAGATGTAAAATCAAGGGAGAAAAACTGACAACATTTTGGCTGTTCTGTTAAATTAATTTCTGGTTGATTGCACAGATTCAAATACAGATGTAAATATAAACAGTAAAATGCTTTTAAGGCCATGAAAGTGCAATACCAACCAAACACAACCTCAAACCAGAGTGGACCCCAAAAGCAGACCTCAGGTTATTTTGCAGGTTCAGTCGGAGTCAGTGCTCCAAAAAGTGTTCGCTTTGGGTCAGCTTAAACGAACTGATCATCTTGGAGTGTGATTTACACACTCATGCAACCTGAACCAATAGAAGCGCAACTGCCTTCATTCTTACTGCCAGTAAGTCCCCTTGTTTATTCCGAATACAGTAGACCTACATTGTATATATGCTTCTGCTATTGTTCAGAAGCGATTGCATTGAAGCAAGTTAAAGTAAAGAACGAAATGGAAGTTGATGTCAATTAATAACATTACCAGAATTCCACCACGTACAAATTGCATAGAATTATTTTTCAATATATATTATGCAAAAATTTCTTTAAGAGTTCAAATATCCATGATTCAATTGTTTGAGAAGAAACTGTTCTTGCTTTCTGACCAGGTAATTCATTATTTTTGAAGAGATATCAAATAAATGGTGCAATTGAAGATCTTTTAAATTATTCTTAATAGACGACAAGCTTAAGACTCCCTTGAAATGTTTTATTCTCAATTGTCAAATATATATTAATTATCATAGATAAGACTGCCAACGCTTGTTATTCTCACACATATTACAAAGAGAGAGAGAGAGAGAGAGAAGGAGAGAATAATTTGTGTACATATATGCTGTGTATCAACCGGCTGACCCGGACAGGGTCCAAAATATATGCACCATTCGTGGCTTTTTACTTATAAACATTCTAGTGCACGGCATTTCTCTAACCCGAATGTAAATTAAACCCACCTTGTAAAGTGAAACTGCGGTTAACTACATGTAACTTCAATTAATGAGGGGAGGTCATGTCCCAATTAATCGTCCATTACAGATTTACGTGTTAAATAAGTTGAATTGCATACATACCTTAAGAAGAAATATCTAATAAACCAAAGTGAAACTATACGATGTCATGATTGATTTTAAGTACACTACAATGTACTTTCCGAGATTGTCGGAAGTTGTCAACCAAAAGTTGTGCTTACCGCCCTTGGATAGGAAATCTTTTTTGTTTAATGGATTGTGTAAAAGTAGTCCGAAAGCGCATGGAATACACATAACAAAAAAAAAAAAAAATACATATGTAAGTTTTAATACGCGCTTCCTTTTTTGGTATGATATTGAAAATAGCTTATACTTTGATTATTTACATGTATAAATAAAAACGTACGTATCATCAGATATGCAATATACCAGAGAATGTCTCTGGATATAACAACGAATTCTGAATTTGACTGGTGTAAAGATTGAACGTATTTTCTTTAAAAAAAAAAGCAAATAAATAAAATGAATAGATAGATAAATATAAAATGAATTAAGGGGCGATTCTTCAATTTTCGAGTTTTTCTCCTTCTGATGTCTTTAATTGACACGGGCACCTGCATTGCGATAAAATTTAACCATAGTTTAGTAATGACACTAAAGAGCGAACTTCGAAATCTTGCATATATCGATAATGAAAGCTGTAAAGAGTTTCAAAAATATTATTAATTTTAATATATTTCGGTACATGTTCAACTTCATTGAAGTTAAACAGGCAAACAGGCAAGTTTTAGATGAATATTTATACCACACGGGGCCAGACCTCCCCAACCCCCCCCCCCCCCCCGAAACCCCAAACATATTGTAAGGCCCCCCCCCCCCCCCCCCCCCCCCGGGCAAACACAATAAAACATAATATTTCCCTGGACACCCCTCTAGAAAAATTTCTGGATCCGCGCATGAAATGTATACCGGTAAATTGTTGAAATAACGCATCTTTTTCATGTAAAATATCGAAAGCACTTATAATACAAATAACCTTTCCTTTTATCTTTAGAACCCAATGATTTCCATTACAGTACGTGCAAATTTTTCAATATAAAGAATCAATATGAAGAATTGTACATTACGTACATGTACATGTTTATGTATGCACGGACCTCTTTGTCAAGAAAAAAATTCGAGGTTTGTAAAAATTTATACGTTTTTTTAAATATATATTTTAACCACAGAACCATGCAACGTGTATATTTTATGTGTTTGATGATAATAATTTTTTTTTCTTCATCTTTATATTTTATCAATGCAAAACAATACATGGTATATGGCTTTGACCTGTTATACCCTGCATGGAGAGGATCTACATGTACATACAGTTATTAGGCTATGTCTACTGTTCTGTACAATTTTGTTATTACAAAATAAGATAGATAATGAATTGGTATGATAAATAGTAATACGATATAATACAATGTAAGTTAATATTTTTAGGCTACATTCTCGGACGATTCTCAGACTCACAGATATACAGTGTACTTGCAATTATATTCTTAAATGGCAACCATGCTGATGTGTGTATCGAATCCGCCGGTTAAAATTATTAAAGGTTTCAGGGGTTTCAGATTTAGGGGAAATTTTTGTTGACTGTCTAGGGGAACTATATACATGTACAATATTCGTATTTAACTTTTAGAACATTCTGGAATTCATCAATCTTAGCGACCTACTGGAGCGGATCAAGATTCTATTAAATCATAGAAGAGACGGCCGCGAAAAGCTAGCATAGTTTTTATCAGTCATAAAATAATTGTTTATCATAAAATGATGATTGAAATTTGTAATTAACAACGTTATATCAAGACACTTTTAATAGCACTTCAATTTTGTCAGTGTTTTCAAGCAAGATATATTAAGACAGTATACATTTTTTGATTTAAGCCTAAGTTTGCTTCATGATTCTGGGGCCTGATGTAATCCAGATCATAGCGGCTGATTATTTATCTTC
>WFKH01003881.1:31505847-31524318 GCA_016163765.1 Magallana hongkongensis | reverse complement strand
TTTTTTTTTTTTTTTTTTTTTTTTTTTTTTTTTTTGGGAGAGGGCTACAACTCCATAGGATCTCCGTAATGGTGCAAGTGCGGGAGTGATTCACTCCCGCAACGATTTCGGCTCAAATCGTATATAAATGAAAATAACATTTGCATTTCTCACCTGAACTCAAACATTGTAGTTCTGTATGGCATAAATTAATCCAAAAATATCAAGTATATTCCATATATCGGTTGTTTTTCGTGTATGTCAACAACGCAAGTTGTATTTGTCCGCCATGTTTACTGACCTTGATCGGTTTTATTTTGGGACAGCCAATGAGAATTCAGGAGCGGATCTTGAACTGAATATAGGAATTCCCCTAATTTAAACATAATTAACGCGGTAAATATGAGTTTTCCAATATATACCATTTTCTTTAATGATGTTTTAGTGATACAACGAGGTAAGATCGCTTATTTACACTGACATTCACGTTATCAAGCCCATCAAAACTCCAAGCGTAATTCCCATAAAATCACGCGAGAACTGTCATGGCTGCTGAAAAAGACGACTGGTGAACATGCTGATGTGTTTTATCTGGTTTTGATTTATACACGGTTAGTTTGTTCAACCTGAATTAATAAATCATTTTATCTAAAGGAAGTCAAATATAAAAACGATCTTTTCAGACCGAAGTCAGCCACATGAAAAAATTAATTTTGCACCATTACGGAGGTCGTATGGAATTGTAGCCCTCTCCAGTAAACATCAGATATAAAAAATCGGAGAGGGCTACATTATTGCAGCTAAGTTAAATGAAGCAAAATTTATAGTTAAACAGATTTTTTTTGGGTAAAAACAGACTGTCCTGATCCGGAAGATGAATTGAGACAAAATAACAGATAAAAAATCTGTTCCCAAATAAAATAGTCCGTAAACTGAAGCGTCCGGATATCTGGCGTCTGGATAGCTGCCCCACTGTATTTAGATATGCATGCATAAAAGTAATTATATATATTATAAGATCTAAAAATATATCTCATTCATTAATTGTCTATGTTGTGTCGAAATTATAACAAAAATATCTATTTACTCAATTATTCTTGTGTGGTCTACCAACATTGACATCAACAACAATTAAGCGAGAATCTATGTTTAACCACTGGTTAAAAGACTTACCCCAGCTCTGCAGAATGGTTAACTTTAGCCAAAAGTTAACCACTGGTTAAGCAATTTAGCCAGTGGTTAACAGAGTTTAAGGAGGTTGGCTCCTGAAATAATAGTAATGTCAATCATCCGAAAACCACTTAGATATAAAGATGGGGACCTAAAATGTTCATTTATTTTATTTGTGACCCTTGTCACATGCCATTTTTTGGAAATATAGGGCCTCAAACAGAAATGATAATTTTCCTGAAATTTTTGCTAAAATTTGACATAGAAATTGATAATTTGAAGAAATCAAACAAATATTTATAGTTTGAACAATTATATAATTATGATTTTAATACATTATGAAGTTGAACACAGGTAGTGACTATAAAAGTAAAATCTAAGTCAAAGTTTAAAAATTCTTGCTTTACTGGTGGCTTCAAAGGCCAGTACTCAATGAACACAACAACAGATGTTACAAAATTTTGGAGTAATCAAATTATAACGCAAATAAAAAAAATTATAGTAATGTCGTCTTTCCAAAACTTTGCATACAAATAGACATACATTTAATGTCTCATTTAAAAGTAAAATAAGTAGGGGTCACATTCCAAAAATTTGAGATATAGCATGAAATAAGCTAATTTTAGGCCATAATTGGAGTTAATTTTTTCTTAACTTCTATGAAATATAAGCTAAATATGCCAAAATATATCGATAGATATATCAAAACATTGTTTAAATATGTTTTTCCGAATATCATGAATATATCGTAATACACAAACTATCTAGAAGTTTGGTCTGCGCTGAAAATTAGGAAGCTAAAGTAACAGTACTCTAAAACTAGTGAGTTATGAAAATTGTTCATTTCCTTCTTGAAAACCTTCCGCCACAAAATATAGTCCCTTACTAAACTCTGTAAAAATGTAATTTTTTAAAAACAATTTTATTCAATATAGTTTATTTGGCATTGTAAAATATAATTATACTACTAGAATTAATATGTGATGCAGAATTTTCAGACTAGAGGTGACCCAAAATGGCTACCCAAAACCTAAGGAGCGAACCTCTTTAACCTCTGGTCAAAATTTAACCACTGGATAAGGGATTTAACCAGTGGTTAAAGTTAACCAGTGTTTTGAGCAACCCGGTCCAGATCTACCTTCAATTTTATGTTATATGTTCTTATAAACTATTATCTATAGAAATAGATAGATTTTATAAATTTTAGCTTTTAATTTTCGGTATTTCCCTAAATCTGAATACAGACCTCTTCTTTCAAAGGAGATGAAAACAGTATAAAAATGGCCACAACTATCCAGCCATCTTAAATTTAAAGACAGTAAATTGTCGCACTTGAACAAGGGTGAAACATGAAATACTATACTCTGTCCCGAGTTTTTGCTTCCACCACTTTTCGCTTGATATTTCGATAAACATAAATACCTTTGTGCTCAAACTACGTTCATCCACTAATATGAAACATGTCCAGATTATCTGTTTTGAAACGCCCCTCTAACGCTTCTGGTTTCAATACACAATCCAAAATAGAAAATGTCCGGAGATTTTGCATTGCATCAGCCATGAATTAAATAGCCCGGATGATAACGTTGAAAAATAGTGCCAGGTAGAATGAGGTCCGAATGGTGAAAAGATGTAAACATTTCCAATTATAAATCTACGTAAGAAATTTGTTTTCGTTCCTGTGAACTTTTATGAGTGAAAAATGATATCATAACGTGTCAATGAAGATATCTTGGATATTTTCCCTTTTATCAATTTCAACTGTATTTCTTTCACAGGTATGTGTATTTTAATTAAAAATCATCAAAAAGTGATGGAAGCAATAACTTGGGACAGATTACAGCTAGTATATAATAAAGTCATATTGAAACAGACTCTAGAGACAGGAAATATTACTTTTTTTAAAAGGAGAGCCAGATACCGACATTTCTTCATTTTCTGTATGAATAGGACTACATACAACAATAATTGATTGTTTAATATTTTCTTTATTATTTTTTTTTTTAGAAATTAACATATGTTCATCAAATAGATCAACACATGCCCGTTTTCTTACAACAGAAAGCTCCTCCTGTTAAATACAAGACTCGTTTTATTAAGCAATTGTTTGAAATATCAATTTACCTTTAAAAATCACAAAACGTCGAATAATTCTTTAAAATCAAATTGTACATAGTCATAAGGCAACGAAAAGTCAGTTTGTAAGCAAATGGTAAATAAAAGTAAAACGTTTCTTTTAAAATCCTATTGATACTTACGTTTAGTAAATGTGAATATGCGAGTGGGGGTATCCGCCTATACCACCAAGTCCATAACTTCTAAATGGATGTCCGTAACCTAGTCCATGGTATCCGTAACCTAGTCCATGGGTGTCCGTAACTTAGTCCATGGATGTCCGTAACCTAGTCCATGGTATCCGTAACCTAGTCCATGGTATCCGTGCCCACCGTAAGGGTAGCCATAACTGCCGTAAAAAGGTCGGTTAAAGGCTCCCTGAAGCCCAGCACCCAGAACCCCGAGCCCGATCCCCGCCGCCAGTCTCCCCAAACCCCTTTCGTCGTCCCGATCTGCGACCAAATCCAAATTGAGCACATCACAGGATGCGGGCAAAATACTGGAAACTTAGACTAAGACGAAAATCTGCCTGGCGTTCATTCTTAAAGGAAAGAATTAAAGCAAAAGAATTACATCCCTTCTTTCAACTACCTAACAAGAACTGGGCAGTTGAACGCGGGTTCTTGGTGATGAATGCATCAAAAATTCTACTCTGAAATTGTTTTAGCATTTGATTTAAATAAAATCAACTACAGCAATTCGATGTTCAAAAATGCAATTTAAAATAACAAAAAAATCTAACACATGTACAATGAATGGAGAATTGGATGAGATTAATCACTTATCAACCTCACTCGAGAGGGGATGGATCAGAAAACGAATTCATGGTCCGTCACGTTCTGAAGAACAATTACATCGTTTGTTGCTGCTCAGAATATTGTGTTATACTGTACTTTAAGGAGACCAAATCCAAATTGAGCACATCACAGGAAACAGCGGCAGTTTTGGGGCTACGAATGGCAATAACAGTTTTATTTTCTCGGCATTTTAATTTTTGATCCGTTAGTTACTCTCTGTTGCATCGGTTTCCCTGGTGTAATTTTTAAACGGCTAATAATTGATATCTTTTGATTTTGTAGATCAAATTATTGTTGCGAATAGAACTTGTACTTAAGCAGACATGTACTTGAAAAGAACAATTTGTGTTTCTTATAATCAAATATTGGATCAGATGTTTGTATAATCAAAAATTTAATCATATCAATACTAATCTCAAGGCGTTTGTTTCTATAAACATTCTTGGATACGTAAATTTTTAAGTATATATAGGTCTAAGAATTCTAAAAATATATTTATGGTCATATACTAGCATTGTATAACTTGAAAACTTCAAAACGATGAATTTCTTAATGTACTTGCATCCCTATTAATGTCTGAAGATGCCCAATACCACACCTGCACTTACCTGTCTGCGCGTGTTTCCCTGGAAGATGGGTCGATAGGAGCATGTCGGGAACAGCATAAACCTCCTCATATATAGTAGCGTACAAGGGGACAGTGATTGATAACGAATTTGTCGGAAAACACCCAGTGTTGATCTATTAGAGATTTTCTGATGCTTCCAGGAGCATGCGATGATAGACATTTTATTTATTGTTCAATCTTTTGATAGATTATTAGAATCATTAATAGAAAGATCCTTCATTCCTCTAAAGGAAGTACATGTATATCAGTGTGTATTATTGTAACGTATAATGAACCCTAAGCCCCATGCAATGCTTCACAGGTAAACAATAAATTTGATGGTTTGATTTTTCAATGACATATATACTATAAACTAGCCTAAGGCATAATTGACTTTAATATTTCATTATAAAAATTTAAGTGCGTGTGATTCACTTTTAAATCATCGATTTGTCATATCTTCACAATAACTGTTTTCAGAGTAAAAGTACTACTTGCAAATGTGTTATTTTTTTGTTGATTTTGGATGATGTATCGAGTTTATCAAATTTGTCTTGCTATGTCGTTTGTACCGAATAACACTTGCCCCTTCTGCAAGCAAATAGGCCTACATGTATATGCATTATCTTTACTTTTGTACGTGTGTTCCAGGATAAGTGCTGCACATCCATTTCTATTTGCCAATTACAAGTATAAATCTAATACATGTAGATCAATTAGTACACGAAAAGAACGAAGTAATAAATTAATAAATAAAAATTTAAGTGATAACTGCTTTTGAAGACCGACTTTGATCATGAGCTTTTCTAATCGTCCTTGCCAAGCGTCCGTCTTTCCGTCTGCCTGTCTGTCTGTCTGTATAAACTTTTTTTCCATTTTCGACTTTTTCACCAGAAACTCTGAGCCAGACTTGGCACAATGAATGCATCGTTGGGTGAAGGGGATTCAAGTTTATTAAAATGAAGAACCACGCCCTTTTTCAAGGGGAATTAATAAAGAATTATTTATATTTGTTGGTATTTAAAAAAAAAATCTTCCCAAAAACCATTAAGCAAGAATTTAAGCTGAAACGATATTTAAGTTTGTTCCATTATGATCTCCGGGGATAGGGTAGGGCCACAATGGAGAATCAAATTTTAACAAATATATATATATATATATATATATATATATATATATATATATATATATATATATATATATATATATATATATATATATATGGAGAAAATCTTTAAAAATGAGAAAAATCTTTAAAAAGAGAAAATTTTTTTGTAACTTGTGTGGAAGTGTCCTTTTTTAGTGTATATTGAGGGTAGTATATGGTAGGGCCACAATGGGGGATCAAATTTTTACATAAGAATGTATAGAGAGAAGAATCTTAAAAAATGAGAAAAAAACCTTTAGAATCTTAAGTTTATGAAAGAGAAAAATCGTCTGTAACTTGTGTGGAAGTATCCTCTGTTAGTGTAGATTTAAGTTTGTTCAAATCATGATCCTCGGGGGTAGGATGAGGCTACAATTGAGGGGAGGGTGTTCAAATTTTTACACAGGAGTATATAGGAAAAACCGTTAAAAATCTTCTTGCTAAATCAATCAGCAAAAACAAATGTAACTTGTGTGGAAGTATCCTTATGCAGGTAGTGTAGATTCGAGTTTTTTTAAAATCATGATCCCCGGGGTAGGATAGTGCAACAATGGGAGATCAAATTTTTACAAAGGAATGAATAGAGAAAAATCTTTAAAAATATTCTTCTAAAAAAACCATTGGGCCAGAAAAAACTGTAACTTGTGTGGAAGCATCCTCTTGTAGCTTATATTTAAGTTTGTTAAAATCATGATCCCCGGGGGTAGGGTAGTAGTCAAATTCTGAATAGGAATATATAAAGAAAAATCTTTAGAAAATTGTCTCTTCAAACACCAATCGGCCAAAAAATATGTAGATTCAAGTTTGTTAAAATCATGATCCCCGGGGCTAGGGCGTGAAGACAGTGATGGGGGGGGGTCAAACTTTTACATAAAAAATGTAGAAAAGCTGTAACTTTAAAGAAAGCAACTGCAGATGTGTAGATTAAAGTTTGTCAAATTCATAATTTTTGGGGTAGAATGGGGCCATATTGGAGGGTCTAATTTTACATAAAAAAAATTTATATATTAATTGTTTAAGATTACATTTTCCAGATATTTGAAAACTTTTAAGTATAAAGTTAATTTCATTATACTTGTTGCTCAGGTGAGCGATATGGCCCATGGGCCTCTTGTTTAATATAGGTATCACACCGGTAATCGACCAATCAAAATGAATATAGGTATCACACCGGTAATCGACCAATCAAGTTCCATATATACTTCAGAATTATTTTTTTCCTTGAGTGCATTTTTACATTTTCCTTTACTCAGTTTTAAAAATTTTTGTACCACTGAGAAGGATATTTCATGTATTTTGTTAGATGATGATCTTTTTTCACAGGGACTACTTCTTTCAGGGCACACGCAGCAGCTTCCTTGGGAGTGTGCAGTCTGTTTACATACGAACAGAAAACACGTGGTTTTGAGGGTAGACCTGTTTGAAGCTAGATATTTTGAGAAAATGCCGTATCGGGTGCCCTTTTTATGGCGTTAGCAGATGAGATAGGTAACAAATAACATTTCCTCCGAATATTTTGTCATGAGAAATACAAACTGATTTTTAGGAATTTTTTTCCCTCTATAGTGTTATATAGCGAAAACAATTACCGGTGTGATACCTTGAATAGTGCCTGTTACATGTATCCGGAATGTAAATCGTGAAAATTTTAAATTTTAGATATTTAATTGCCTATGACATGTACCCTATTTTTAAAAGTTTGTGCCAGAAGACCTTTAATTTTGCAAATTGCTCAAGAGCAACGAATTAAAAATACATTTACTGGATGTGAAAGTATTGAAATAATCCCAGCGTCCAATGCTCTAAATGTCGTCCGCGAAGATTAAGACTGATTTTTACCGTGTTGAACTCAATAAGACGATTTGGGATGTCCCCCAGCGGTACCAAAATTTGATTCCCGTGGGTGTAGATGCATATGGTCAAGTATGGTGAGTTTAAATAAAGCTTTTTGATAGAAATTTTCATACATGTAATTGTGTAAATTCGCTGTTGGATTTGTGTCTCACATGCTGGTGTAATTATTGAAGAACTCCAGGTATTTGTGGAGTATTGTACATATTATCGCTAGATTTCTCCTATGTTCTCTATTTATAGTCAGTTTCTATTCTCGGGAATGACGACGAAATGCACGTAGTGGCATGTATGGAAAGGTCGATAACTTGCGTTACATATTTTTATTTTTAAAGCTATCCCCATTCGGTCAACATGTTTAATTCTTTTTAAAACTATGGGTGTAAGGCTAACTGTTAAAACTATTTTTATAATAATAATAAATAATGTTTTACATGCATAACTTTTGCTAAAATGAGTACCCCCCCCCCAAAAAAAAAAACAACAAAAAAAAAAAAAAACCAAAAAATAAAAAAAAAATAAAAACCAAAAAAAAAACAACAAACAAACAAACAAACTTAAAAATTAAAAATACAATAAAATGAGTTAAAATTGAAAAAAACGGCTGGTGGAATGAGGTACTCGGCATCATCAGACATATTGCATAATTATTTGTATCACACGAACCAGACCTTTCTAAATATATAAAAAAGTTAAATGAATAGATGTTATATCCCAAATCTTTGCCGAAATGGGTAAATGTATTCGGCGCGTCGACGCGCTTGCGCAACAGATTTTGTTTATAAATTAAATGATCGATTATACGATTTTATTATCATCGGGCACGATGTTTCACTCTGCCAGAATGACTAGTGAAGGTATCACATCGGTAATTGTTTTCACTATATAACACTATAGAGGGAAAAAAATTCTTAAAAATCAGTTTGTATTTCTCATGACAAAATATTCGGAGGAAATGTTATTTGTTACTTATCTCATTAGCTAACACCATAAAAAGGGCACACGATCGGGCATTTTCTCAAAATATCTAGCTTCAAACAGGTCTACCCTCAAAACCACGTGTTTTTTGTTTGTATGTAAACAGACTGCACACTCCCAAGGAAGCTGCTGCATGTGCCCTGAAAGAAGTAGTCCCTGTGAAAAAAAGATCATCATCTAACAAAATACATCCTTCTCAGTGGTACAAAAATTTTTAAAACTGAGTAAAGGAAAATGTAAAAATGAAGTCAAAAAAATAATTCTGAAGTATATATGGAACTACAATTGAATAAGTTCATTTTGATTGGTCGATTACCTGTGTGATACCTGAACAACGATGGTAGTTGATTCACAAACTTTCAAAGTAATAAATAATCCTAACTAAATATCAATGAGTTCGATTTAAATAAGACACTTGATGTCTTTTTTATTAGAAAACTATTAGAAGCATTGAGTATATGAGAATAAAGATAATAAATGAATGAGAGAGAGAAATCTAAAACTGTTAAAAAATGATACGTTGAATTTGATTCTGTGAATTTTGTTTCAAGTTTGTTTGATGTGTATATATTAAATACAATTTTTTGTCATCAAACTTCATGCTATTTTCATACAATGCTAAATACCTTTAGAAATCAGCTTTATTTTATCTCGAAAGCATTGAAGGGAGAGGGAGGCGCTTGGCCGCTAGCTGATGTTAAAAATATTATTGCAATAATGAGAGAATTCTCTGTGCTATAATAACTATCATTATAGTACAGAGAATTATCATTTTATTAAAAGAAATATTTCAACGTCAGACATCTGTGCCCAGAACCGATAAGTATTCATTTATCATGTAGAACCATTTTAACAAGACCTTGGACTTTCGGTAGCATCTTACTATCTATTTCTTGCGTCAAAACAAGTGAAAAATGACGCTGGATTGAAGTGAAATATACACCGGTATACCGATTGCGTAGTCTTAGCCCAAAAGCCAGACAAATCTTGTTGATTTCAATGAGCTTTGGCCGAGTGATCAGCAATGAAATAGACAGGGCTACGTCACATTGCTGTTTGACACAACTACCCAAAGTCCAAGCTCCTGTTAAAATGGTTCTAATACTAGGGTACGGGTTCTGGAGAGGAAAATATATTATTTGGTTATCCTGTGCGCATATGTAAAGTAGTACCTTGCATTATTATCATTTTTAAATTTGCAAGAAATTCTCACTTGATATATAACAATATATCGGGAATATGTGCTGGAGAAATTGAAGTTATAGAAAATATCTGTACAAGTCCTGGGCCTTCTTGTCATAAACCTTAGAAAAATAAAAAAAAATTCTCAGAGACGTGTGCAAACATATATTTAATATCATTCACATTAAGGACAGTATGGACAAATCTTGCAGAAGTTTAACCACTTAGCTGTAAATGTAAATTTACATACTGGATGGCCCCATACCCGGTTTATAATGTTTAGGCCAGTTGGGCTATTGACTCAACAAGTCCAATTTCCAGACAATTACATATCCCTGGTAATAATGAATAGGTATGTGTTTGTGAAATTCGGATACCCTGTATCATGCGTGGATCCGGAAAATTTTTTCAGGGTGCCCGACGGTTATTTGAGTTTGCCGGGGGGGGGTCTGAGGCATATTTTTGATAATTTTATAATGTAAATTTAAAGAAATTTGAATTTTGCAGGGGGGTCTGGACCCCCTTGACCCCCCCCCCCCCAATAGATCCGCCCATGTGTATGGCATTTTATGGCCAAGATTAGTCTTACAAGGGTAAACTATACTCCAGGATCAAGTGTCATATTAAAGATTAAAAATATTGTTGGGTGATGTCCAAAGGAAATATAAATCAAAGGTCTAACAGATCAAAATTATAGCAAAATAAGTTCAAATCAATAGTTTGTGACACTAATGAATACATCTGCGATAAATGGAGAGCTCTACGGCCTACCGTTAAGGTTATGCTATTAAGATAACTACTATCGGGCTCGATATTTCTTAACATGAATGAAAGCGATAATGCTTTAAAATAAAAAAAATCGACGTCATTCGAGTGTTTTACTACGGGAATAAACGAGACGAGATGGATGCGCGGGCGTGCCGACGCGCTGAATACAATTGGCCGCCGAAATGAATTTTTCGCTGATCGTGCAGTCGTCCACATAATCCCATGTATCATCTATAGTATTGAAGCACAGGCACCTGACGTCATATATTTTTCTCATAATAAAAAAAATACTCCGCTTACCTAATAAATGACAAGGTACCCATCCCCGCCATCTTGGATTTATTTCAAACTGGCACATCAGCTGGAAGTTTTGCTTGAAACTCATCGGTAAAATTATTTTGCAATCCTCTCCGTCTCCCGATCGGTCATTCAACATCTAAGCTTACAACCAATTCAACCAAAACGGTGCATTACACTTGTCATTAATAAAAATAACCACTCGATCTACATCTTCTGCCTTAGATATGCGATAAATGTCTAAAGGGTGGACGGAAGTTGTCACCAATATGTAAATGAGATTTCCCTGCAACGTGTGTTTATTTCAATATTTCAAAATATATGCATTTATAAACATGTTTATATAAACTTTGTGTAACAAAATTTATAATTGATTGTTTATAGTATCCCTTTTCTTAATTTTAACTCGAATGTTGATCGAATTCAAAATTGACGCCTTTTGAATATTCGTATCAGTGCTATATTTGGAAGGGATTACCCATATTATGACGCGATTTATGTCAACTTCCGTCCACCCTTTAGCTTTTTGTCGCAAATCAGCAGCAGTAGATGCAGAATGAGGAGATATTTTTAATAATAAACGATGTTATGGGCCGATTTGGTTGAATCAGCAGTAAGCTAAGATATTGAATGACCGATCGGACGGCGGAGACGATCGCAGAAAAATGTTACCGCTGAGTTATAAGCGAAAATTCACGGCGATGTGACAGTTTAAAAAAAATCCAAGATGGCGGGGATGGGTACCTTGTCAATTATTAGGTAAGCGGAGTATTTTTTTTTTATTATGAGAAAAATATATGACGTCAGGTGCCTGTGTATTGAAGTTCTTTTTTTAACCTTAGACTTTTCAGAAAATGTATAGTTTAGAGTATCAAACTAACTTTAAATGGCAAACATTTTTACCCGAATGCATTTTTCATAGAAAGGTTTGAAATTATAATCGATTTAATTAAATATCGCACAGGAAAAGAAGCCACATATACAGTCATGAAGGTGTAAAAACTTTAGGTTTGAAAGCAATGAAAGTATAAAATCAGTACAGTTTCGCATGTGTGTTCCCGTTTTCCACATTATACATGTATTTGCATATTAAACATGTCACCATACATGTATATTGGAGTTTATTTGATTTCTTCATTGCACTAGATCCACAGATTTAAAGTGTTAACCGAATTGTGATAGCTTATAATTTACACAAGTTATCGCCTTATTATACATGCCACTACACCTATTCCGTCGACATTCCGAAATTTCCGGCGATTCACCCTAAACAAACACTTGTATAGACACTAGAAACAGGCACAGAGTGATGGTAACTTGCAGTTGCAGACACACGGAGAGGAGATCTGATTTGCAATGTTAGCAATATGACCTGGATGTCACAATACAACTCCCTAGTTCCTCTTTTGTCAAATGAAGAAGTCCGTCTTTCAATATTAGTTGTTTAGTCGACGTATAAATGTTTGTCGTCCCTTTGCCGTCACCGAATGCAGAAATGGATGGAAGCATAATTCGGGCTGAGTTTACGATAAAACCGTTTCCTATACCATCATTGACTTCTGTGATTTGTGGTTGCATCCTTCAATTAATCCAACTTTGTTTCTTGTTCCTTCAAAGACGTAATAATTCCTTTGTAAGAGGGCTGAAGCCATACAATCTTTGCTTTGGGTTTGCCTCCCGGGTGGTCATCAGAAGATGTTGATATCGATGGAGGGTTGTAGCTGGTACCTCAAACTGGACGTTGTTGGTTGTTTTATGATGCAGAGTACCTCATTTCGGAAGCCTTTTTTTCTAACCTTAGCTCATTCCAATAAAAAAAAAAGACTTTTATATGTACAAACTTCATGTTTATACGAATGAAGTGAATATAATTACGAAAAAGTCAATAAAGTAGTCAATGTTACAGATCTTGAAATATGACCATACATTCTCTCGTCTCAAAACAGCATACATTGTATTCCATGTACTAATGAATTTAATTGCTAGCCAACTTATATGAGCCTTGTTTTTTTTAAAGCATTAACTACCCCACCTCGATTTGATATTTATAACATATAACCTGGGTAGCTATTGAATCTATTCTTTATCTTTTAATATTGTATACCCTTGTATTATATTAAAACATGGTTGATGATCTATCCCTTTAAAACCTTAATTTGAACGTCATAAATTAAACACAATTTAAAATCATGTAAAGTGACATAGTATTGCATCAAGCCATATTATTACATGCCCGTAAGCAAACCAGCTAATACAATCATTTACAATTTGAGTCAAATATCATAATTAACTATTTTATGGAAAGGAGATGCGGAGCAATCTTGAAAGATTCATAATTCAAAAAGATACATTATTCAACCTCTAAATCCCCTTAGGAAGCAGAGATTAGTATATATGTTCTTTTAATATACACGTCTACTTATTGAATAACCTTAAAAACAATAAACATTAATGATAGGTTCTAGACTTCTAGGAACGCCGCGTTAGGTTAAATGATATTTAGCACTCATTAATTTCGTTGCCAAATGAAAAAAAGGAATTACTCTATTTTCTAATCAAAGTCAACATGTGAAGGTTAAGTTTTCCCCTTTTGCAAATCTTGCAATAAAATGATAAAGAAAAATACCTGTTTGTCGTATTATGTTTAGATTTCTATAACCTGAAAATTATAAAATCAAATTTCTTTGTTCTAATATATTTAGCTTTCTGACCATGAACGCAATATTTTGTTTCAATTAGAATCATGTGTAGGGCAGTTTTAGTGTGCTGTGCCTAAGATAGGGAGAATTGAAACGTGTTTTTTTTTTTTTGTTGTTGCAGTTCTGCTGTGGACACACAGAAAAACACCAAAGTGGCCATTAAGAAACTGGCCTACCCATTCCAGTCCGCCAATCGTGCTAAGAGGGCGTACCGAGAGCTGCGCATGTTAAAGCATATGACCCATGAGAACGTAAGTCAATTAAACAATAGTACATGAAAGTGTACTTGCCAATTATATAAAGCGGATGAAACGCAAGACGCAAGTCAATTGAATAATAGTACAGGAAGCATGAAAACTTAAGTCAATGGAACAGTAGTAAATAAAAAAGTCAATCAAATCATGTTTTTTTTTTTTGGGGGGGGGGGGGGTTGAACATATTTTATTGATTACTCAAAAGGATCAGAAACAAGTTCTAACAACTTACTAGTTCTTCTCCTTAAATATAACAATAATTGCCATGCATATAAATTTAGAGCAAAATAAAATATAAATAATAGACATTGATATACACAAAGAAAAATTATTAGACGAATCTCAAAGATTCGTCTATAAAATATTGCACAGAAGCAAAAATGCTTTTGTTAATATGTAAAGGTAGGTTGGCGTTGCCATATAAACGTAAATTAGTATCAATATTGACTAAATCTAACATAAATAATTGATCAAACATGTTGTTTCTCGCTCTAGAGTAGTTTTTACAAGAAAAAAAAAGAAATGATACACATCTTCTGTTTGACCACATAAACACGGCGGATTACTTATAATATTACGTTTACAAAGATCATAATTTAATACACAGTTGTGTCTCAGCTTTGTATGAATTATGTTGGAACACCGTTTACCCAGAAAAATAAATAGGGGGTTTCGTAGCATTAGGCATGTTTGCGAAACAAATTGATTGAGGTGGCTGTTCTGGCTTCTATATTTAGTGAATTCCACTGATTGAAAGCATTGGGTACAAATGATTTTTCTTAGTAAATCTAACCTAAACTTAGGAACATTTAACTGATCCTTGTTTCTTGTGTTGTATTGTGATATATTTTCCCGCTTGCTAGGAATAATATCGAATAAATAGTTAGGCAAAGTCCCCATGTTAAATTTGAACATAGTTTTCATCTTAGCGATGTAGCGTCTGGTTTGTAAAATTTCCCACGCTGTTTCTAAATAAAGCGCTTCCCTTGATATAAAAATTGGCAACCCAGTGACAATTCAAGCGGCACACAATTGAACCTTTTCTAGTTTGTCTCCATCATGCATAGAACAGCCATCCTACACAATTGAAGCATATTCAAGGGTAGGTCTAATAAATGAAATATATAATTTAGAGAGAAGTTCTCTACCAATTTTATACTTCAGTTTTTTAAAAGTCCTAATTTTTGTATGCAGAGTTTACAATACCATCAATGTATTCAGACCAGCTGAGATTTTGTGATAATAAAAGTCCTAAATGGCGATGAGTCGGGACAAACTCTAGTCTATCGCCTTCAAAAAATAATTTTAATTAGGTAAAACAGAGTTATGCTTCTTAGTAAAAAAAAACAACTTTGTTTTTGTTGAATTAAATTTGAGAAGCCACTTTTTGGACCACGATTCTAAAATTTTTAAATCATGATATAAAATATGTTCATTGTCAAGTATGTTGTTTGAAGAATATTGAAGCGAATTGTCGTCAGCAAATAATCTACACATTGATAACATATTAACCGCCACACCATTGACATATATCAAAAATAAAAGAGGTCCTAACACAGATCTCTGGGGTACACCAGCAGATATTTCTGATTTGCTTGACAAAAGATCTTTATACAAAACTTTTTGGGACCTTTGACTTAAGTAACTAGAAAACCACTTAAGAAGATCACCAGATACTCTATAGGTTTGTAACTTGAATAAAAGGCCGCTATGTCATACTCTGTCAAATGCTTTTGACAGATCACAAAAAATCATACATGAAAATTTACCTTCATCAATATTTCTAGTAGTTGATAAACAGTGGAATGACCTGGTAAAAAACTAACTAATTAAATCATGCAGACCATGAAAAACGAAAACGTAAGTCCAATGAATGAAAACACAAACCATTAAGAGTAGATCAATAAAAGCAAATGGATGAACCAAAAGTCAATTCTCAACCTTAAGTGACTTTTTTATTAAAAAGGGCTGGATGGTCTTGACCATTTGTAGTCTCTACTGATGTCATTGAAAAGAAAGCTCTGCATAAAAATATAAGAAAATATTCAATTTAAAACCCTGAATGTATGGAATGTTTCTCTACTAAATACATTTTGTAATAATTAACAGTTAAAAAAAAACATATCGAAAAGCTTAAAATAGATCTTATAGTTAATTTGTTGAAAGTGGATTGAATGTCATTCAAACAGTGGAGATTTATGCAAGTTGTTAAAGCTGCTTGGTCCGATTTTATATCAAATTTTGTGAACGCTTTTATACGATGGTTATGCTAAGTATGTGTATAATAAAGGACATTGCAGTAGTTTTCCCGGTCAGTTAAGCCATATTTCAAGAAAAAAATGATGTACAAAATTTGTCTTAAAATCAATTGTTATTTCGCTTCATATAAAAATTTGCCCTGATGTCGAGGCGGCTATGATTGTATTACGACTTTGAAATTGCTATAAATAAAGGTCATAATATTTTGGCAAATAAAAATAGACCTATGTACATTTTAATTTGTTAACTTATATTTCTGAAATTTGCTTTGTTTACAATCGTTGCATAACATGCGGGTTGTATAAACCTAAACATTCAGGAGAGGAAACCAAACGGTTCCCTTTTCTTAATATTCCCCTGATGCATTTTGGTTTGTTTTTTGTTTGCCTATAAAGAAATTATTTTATTTACTTTGAATATTTCTTACTTTGAAAGGAGATCGATTCTGCTGGTGTAAATAGGAGAAAGTCTATAACTTTCTAAGATAATTGGTTTGTATGGAAAATTATTCGATACTGTAATAGCGAAAAAATCGGACCGTGCAGCTTTAAGTTGAAGTAAACTACATGTATAAAGACAAAAGAAAACACTCATTACAAATGTGATAAAAATCATATGAACAATGAAAATGAAATTCAATTATATTAACGAGCAAAGATGAGTACATGTTTATCCAAAGACTCAGGTATCCACATATTCGATATATATACATGTAGTTCAAAATACAGAATTTTAAAGCTCCAGAAGCATGACACTTTCAACTTACATTGATATATCCATGATATTGATGAACACTGAAAATAATATTTTCAATATCGCATGCACGTGTTTTGTTTTTTTTTTCAGATAGTCGGACTTTTGGATATGTTCACAGCTTCTACAAATGTTGATGATTTTAATGATATGTAAGTTATTCTGATTCGTTTATTATTAATAGTTATTTAGTATTTAAATGTTGATATAAAATGAAAAACGTGGTTTATATGGATCTTTTTTGTAAATATTTGTGTCTTTTATAATTGACAAGATCTGAAAAGATAAACATGTGTGTTTCAAGAAAATTGAAATTTATTCATGCCCCTTTCCAATATGGCAATACGCATAACCAATTCAGCATCATTAAATAATGTGGTGTCTGAGAAACTAATCATTAAATTATCTGGCCTTTGAAACCAAATTAATATCCCCATTGTCAGATATGTGTATATAGTTTTGTACGAGATGACTGATATAAATGTCCCATCTTCGCTAGCCAAAGGATTCTCACTGAAAAGATGAGAATAAACGAATCGGACCCTTGGCTACATTGTACATGTAGCATAGTCCTCATAGTCAGATATTTTGCATTTTATGAAATGTTAGGTCTTCCTGTTCTACATTCATTCAGATATCTGGTTTTGCCTTTGATGGGTGCGGATCTGAAATGCATTATTCTGACACAAACCCTCACTGATGATCACGTACAGTTCCTAGTTTATCAAATCCTGCGTGGCCTCAAGGTAGGTAACTTAATATGATGACAGAAACTGATGATTAATAGTACCGTTAACATTTACCGTGGCTTTTCTTCACATTAACGATCTCCGATCCTCAGCAATGTTCGATAACTCTAAATTATCCGGAATTTTTTTTATTCGTACCATAAATCTGCTTTTTATGTTGACAAATTTAATTAGTCTTGAAGTGTTGATATTACGCAAAGACATTCAACGGACTGTTTGGCTTAGTGGATCTACGTAGACCACTGCATAGAGATGTAATTTTATCGATAGTCCTCTATGCTCTTGTGGAAAAGTAGAAGATAACTACCATTTCTTTTTTTTTTCATGTCCGAAATACAGTGTTCCAAGAAATGAATTGTTTAATGCTATTTTTAGATTTGATAATTTACATATTGTAGATACCCATGTTCTGTTATGGGGAGATAACTTCATTAGCATTGCAGAAAATGAAAATCTTTTTTTCTATGTACAGTTATTCTTAAAGAGATCAGGGCGGTTTTGAATTATTAATATATCTATTGACTTTATTAAGCTAATTACACTTTGTCTTTTAATTCATTTGCCTGTATATCTACTGTTAAAATTTCAACCAGTATCTGTTGACCTTTGACACATGTGTTTTATATTGAACATTACTTTGTGTTAGCAATAATTTATTGGAGCTCCACCTCCGCCCCGACCGAGGCTTGAACTCACGACCTCTGGAACCCATTCTCCTAGCAGTGAGCGGCCACCGGTACCGCGCTAACCACTCGACCATCTAGGCAAGACAAAAAATCTTGCTTTCGACGACGAACGGAACCTAGCGCGCTGGCCGCGCACTACACAGTCGTTTGAGATACAGGTGGAATACAGTTAAACGACAA
>WFKH01003881.1:31468989-31485388 GCA_016163765.1 Magallana hongkongensis | reverse complement strand
TGACTATTTTCAATTATTTATAAATAAGTTTCCTTGAAAAACAATGCCTCGGAATGCATTACATCGAATTTATCGATTATTTTCGAGAACTAGTTAAGTCTTGTCAACGGCGATGATTTGTGTTTAGGTCCAAACACTGTTTTACTTCCGATTTGCCAGAGTAGCTGCATAGGAGAGTTGTGGGGGTTTTTTTTCTGCAAATTTTAAGGTATAGAAGGTTTGGAGTGTTAATTAAGAGTTTGTAATACTGAATACTACAGAATAGAAACATCTCTGCTTATATATTCTCTTTTATGGAATATGCAAAAATAAATATTTTACAAAACAGAAAATATTTTGTTTGTTACGATTTTAATCAAAGATTCACAATATATACTGCAATTTATGATAAATAATCGATAAAAACTCTTGAACAACGAAATTTTTTTATATGAAAAATTCGTTCCTGCTTGAAAACCCCTAATGCTAGGTAATACATACATGATCTCAATCTCGCAAAGTTGTCGTTCGTTTTCTTTTGCAGAATGTATGATTCGATTGTAGAGATTTCTAAGCGTTTCCAAAAATTATGGAGAATATATATTTATTAAAGAGACGCTACAGCTCATTTTGCGCAAATACCATTAAATGACACTTTTCCCATAACTTACATGGATTTTAAAATAATGCTTTGTAAAATTTGAACATTCTCAATTTACCGTTGAATTAATCATTTTAGACGGTTCAAACAGTAAATATTGCTAGCTCAGCCTTTTGATCAATAGTTTAGCGCATCGATTGTAAACATTTCAGCGTAGCTCTCTGCAAGGGGGTGAAAAGATTACGAATTTCAACATATTTGACATGTGGTGTAAACAAAATTTTAAAGATATAAATTTTGAAGCCCGGAAAAATCTTTAACACGCAATTGCGAGCTTATTATTGCAGTAAAAAGATTCAATCTTTCAGTACATGCACGACTTCTATTCTTTTATCTGTGTTTAAAATGGGAAATAACCAAGATGAGGAGAATTAGCTTTAATGTCTCTTTAAAGCTAATTTACCCCCGTAATTCACTTTTAAAAAAAACATGTACATTCTGTCAAATGTTTTTTACGATTTTTATCACGCGCAATACTCTTACCAGCTGGTAAAAACACACTGACTTCCCAACTTACTTTGAAATCGACAGCGCTGGCCAGACATGCAGGATTAATCAGGCCTCACCGCACGTGGCCTGGGTACTCTACCTATGCACCCACTTACTGTGGGGGTTTTTCGCGTTAAAGGGTGAAATCTGGATGTTTAATTTATTTGTTTCATTATCCTTTTAGTAGGTTTAGTATGCATGCCAAACGCTTTACTGATTGTAGTCAAAATTAACAAAACTAATCGGAAAAATGAAGTAAAGTAAAACTAAACATCCCATATTATGATCACGGTTGACAGTACTTGGGGGAATATTCAAACTTCACAGAGCAGTGGTTCAACTTGTTGAATAATCATGTTAATTAGATCGATGGGGGGGGGGTGTAGCTATACATAGAAAGATACGTCTCTGCAGGAGATTAATTGATAATGCGCAAGTAATATAGGATACAAAGAACCACGCCATGTTTATCCATTGTATCTCATAATTATTCAATATTTCGTCCACCACTAGATAGTTCTTGAGGAATCCTCATTATTTGACGTCACGGACAGGAGGCTGTACAAATAACCTCTATACGATTACACGCCATTGCTTGTGAACCCCAAACATAATCAATATTCTTAAACTCATGCATATTCATACTTACTGCGTATTTGACGTATGGGCCAAAATTTACGAGAGTAATTATGTTTATTAATTGCCATATGTATAGTTCTATTTATTGTATATTTTGTAATTGCAAATGAGATATTTATTTCAATAATAATATTGAAATATGAATCATAAACGAATATTACAAATTTTGCCGCTAGGTGGTGTCCGTCGAATCCACCAAGTTCATTATCGACGTCACATGCAAGCTGACCGGTAGCAATAGAGGAGGCTCATAGAGCCTCCGTCTAAAAATTATCGAAATGTTCAGAACGTCTTGCTCTTGAATATTTCTCGCTGTAAATCAGACCTGAATCCTCTAATAGTACTTATTTATGCTAACATTTTATCGTCATAAGCTGTGTTTAGAAAATAAGTCACAGTGAACCAATTTATCACTAATAAATTGCGAATTAACGTCACTGTTAATTAAAGTTGATTACAGTGCTTTTTTGATTTCCGAAACGTTTGGAGTTTTTTATTCAAAATTATTTGCAGACTTACTTGATAGAAAATAATATCCAGAAGTCTTTTGCTAAAAAAGACTACATGTTGGATAAAAATAGATCGATATGTAATTTTAAAAAAATCAGTTGAAATGATGAATGATGGTTAACAAACATGTAATAGGAAACAAACAAGACGTGTAACGTTTTAAAATCAAATTTTATTTCGGAAGCAGTTCTGATTTTTTTTAATTGTGAAAATGGACTCATTTCAGGTACATGTACATATATTATTTGTTAAATATATAAGCCTTGGTTGACATTAAAATTTAGGGAGAAGTCTGGAAGGGATAAAAAAAAATGAATTCGAATCAATTTGAAAGTTTTTTGAAAATGTTAACTCAAAAGTTAATCATTAGTTTGTTTTGTTGTGTAATTTCAGTGAAAGTGTATGAAGAAGTGGTGAATTACAAGCCACAGTGATGCCCCCTGTTCTCTCTCTGACTCATCAATCGTTTCAATGGATCTCTCTTTACAAAAGACTTCCCTATTCAAGTTCTCTGCCCCCCAAAGGATGTTGAGGTATAGGATTTAACAAAGGAACCAGCCTCTCCCTATATAAATTTTGGATGCAATTTTTATCTTGTAATTCTTGAAATGTGCTTGTAAGTTTTGTTAAAACTAATCAAATGAAGCTTGTTCTGGAATATAGGTTACATACACTTTGAATCACAGAATCAATGTGTATTTTTATCAAGGAAATAGTTTGTTGCAGAGACTAATATTTATTGTACCATTCGATTAACGAGTCAAGTTTTTTTTAGATAAGCTGTTCCATATTTTGCAAATGACCAAGTGATATGGTACTTTGAGGACAAGACATTGTGATACTTTATAATAAGTTTATGTGACAGCATATTATTGCTTTCCAACTACATGTTGTATGAACATATCTTCATAAAGTATAGTTTTGACTAAAATATGTTTTCGACTTCATTTTATATATACAAGTGACAAAATAATGTAGGTTGTTTTACAGCATATCATTATTTTTTATCTACGATTTTTTCTCGTGGTTTAATTTTATCTTAATGATGTAGTAATTAGACACAAAGTTTATAAAAAACAATGTTTTGAGTAAACGTGTATCATTAAGACAGCTATAGCGTTCCATTGGAATATGCTGTAGTACCTTTAAGAAATGCATGAAAATAACAGTCGGATTAGAGCTAATTAATGGGAAAACCACCATAACCATGCATATGAGGGTAAAAAATGACTTGCTGTATGTGCATCTAGCGGGTGTGAGGGTTTGGGGAGGGGGAGATGCAGCTCAATTCAGACCACCGTCTGAAACTGAAACACACGCAAAATCACTACATATCTTGGAAAACGCTTTTAACACCATAATAGCAAACTACAGCAAACAATGTGAAAAAGACCGGTTCCAGTTGGAATTTGGAGATCATCTCCCAGCCCTCAGAGATCTCCAAAGTGAGGATGATAAAAGAACAACCGAAGAAGACTGGTACCAGATCAAACAAGCTTTAACTTCTGCATGCGAAACGTCAATAGGTGCAAGAAAACGGTAACATCAATGGTGTGCCCTCAGAGACACTTATCAAAATACATTTTTTTTGAGAAAGAAAGAAACTTAAAGAGACCTAATACAGCAAATTAAACAACATAATCGGGAAACAATCAGTTTCAGAGGTCAATATTAGAGCAAACAAAGAAGTCAAGCAAAACGCCAGAAGGGAGGGGAAGAGGGTAGACAAATAACCGTTATAAGCAAGCATAAGAATCTTTATGATAACATCCGACTTCTCACTAAAAATCCCAGAAAGAGATTAAGCCAATAAAAAGGCAAAGAAGGAAAGATTCTCAATACCAGCTGTTTAGGAGAAATGCATAGATGGGTAGAGCATTTTCATCACTGGTTAAGCAACGATAGGCAATTATACTGCCTACAGAAGATCATTTAGACTTCAAATGTGAACGTCCTTCAATTACAGACAAAAAAAAAATGCAGTATCAATTTTCAAGGCAACGTCCCTGAAATTTTAAGGTAACATCTCTGCAGAAGCCCTTAACACAGACAGAGCTATGGTGGCTAAGTTGCAATATGACCTCGTTGGTAAGATCTGGGAGAAAAATATAAATGAGAGGAAGTTACATCATTATAATTGGGCAGTGAGGTAGACAGTACCGGGGTTTATGACATAGATCCGTGGAAAGCAAACTATATCATGTTAAGAACTAAATACAAATATAAAAACCATATTGCTCTATGTGTCAGAAATAAACATTCTGTTTATTGTCCAATCCTCTGACAGATTATTAGAATCATTAATTGAAAGATCATCTAAAGGAAGTATGTCAGCGTATATTATTGTAACGTATAATGAACCCTAAGCCCCAAGGCTTCACAGGCAAATAATAAATTTGATGGTTTGATTTTTAAATGGCATATATATTACAATCTAGCCTATACTTAGGCATAATTGACATTAATATTTCATTACAAAAGTTTGATTGCGTGGGACTCACTTTTAAATCATCGATTTTGTAAAATATTTCCTTTGTCATACCTTCACGATACTGTTTTTGAGTAAAAGTACTACGTGCAAATGTCCCATGTTTTTGTTGATTTGGGACAATGTATCATTTGAGTTAATCAAATTCGTTTTGGCTCGTCATTTGCTTGCCCCTTCTGCAAACAAATAGGATTATATGCATTATCTTTCCTTCTGAGCTTTTTTTAATCTCTCTTTGCCAAGCGTCCGTCTGTTGGTCTGTCTGTAATCTTTTCCCATTTGTTTTCCTTAAGAAACACTGAACCAATTTTAACCAAACTTGGCACAAGTATCATTCGGTGAAGAGGATTCAAGCTTATTAGAATGAAGTACCATGCCCTCTTTTAAGGGAAAATAATGAAGAATTATTTAGATTTGCTGGTATTTTTCAAAATTCTTCTCAAAAACCACTGAGCTAGAAAAGCTGAAACTTGCGTGGAAGCATCCTCAGGTAGTCTAGATTTAAGTTTGTTCAAATCATGATCCCCAGGTATACATGTAGGGTAGAGCCACAATGGGGATCAAATTTTTACATAAGAATATATAGAGAAAAATCTTTGAAAATGAAAAAAATCTTTAAAATCTTTAAAATATCTTTGAATGGAAGTATCATTTGTTAGTGTAGATTTAAGTTTGTTCAAATCATGATCCTTGGGGGTAGGGTGAGGCCACGATGGATGGGGGGGGGGTGAAATTTTTACATATGAGTATATAACACTGTGCCGGATAATTATGCCAGTGCCAAGGTGGCATTTTTGCACCCGCTTAAGATGCAGTTTCGTAAAAATCTATATATACCAAATGATAGACCATTGTCTAGAGAGTATATAACCACTTTTGTTTTTAGTGTTTTACACCTCACAGGTGAGATATTTACCTTTAAAAATTAATATCCCATAGGAAAATGATAATTCCCATCGGAGAAACGATTCTCCTACGGGAAATATTGACAATCCTATAGGATTTTCAAAAAATCCTATAGGAATTATATTTCCTATAGGAGAAAGCTATCTCCTGTAGGAATCTGACTCAGACAGGTAGTTTTCCTATAGGAAAATAAACCTTCCTATCGGATTTTATCAAATCCTATCGGAATTTAAATTCCTATAGGAAGTTCTTGTATTCCGATAGGAATTTTCAAATTTCCTATAGGAATATTGATTTTCCTATGGGAAAAATTATTTTCCTGTAGGAATTTAGTTTTGAAAGGTAAATATCTCACCTGACAGGTGAGATACAATGATAACAAAGGTGGTTGTAAACTCTTTAGGCAATGGTCTATCATATGTCATATTTGAATTTTTCGATATAAGCAGCTTAGACGGGTGCAAAAATGCCACCTTGGCACTGGCATAATTATCCGGCACAGTGTTATATAGAAAAAATCTTTAAAAAACTTTTTTGGCAAAATCAATCAGCCAGAACAACTGTAGCTTGTGTGGAAGCATCCTCATTCAGGTAGTGTAGATTCAAGTTTGTTAAAATCGTGATCCCCGGGGGTAGGCTACGGCCACGATGGGGGGTCAAATTTTTACATGTATAGGACAAAAAATAAAACTTGTGTGGAAGCATCCTCTTGTAGGGTAGATTCAAGTTTGTTAACATCCTATCTTCGGAGTAGGGTGGGGCCACATTGGAGGGGGTGGGTCTAATTTTACGTAAGAAAGAATTATGAATTAATCTCAAAAACTCACATGCTGTCCGGAATGTAAATCGTGCAAATTTTAAATATTAGATATTTAATCAATGGCACGGAAATTCCTATGCCATGTACTCTATTTTTAAAAAAGTTTGTGCAAGGAGACATTTAATTTTGCAAGTTGTTTAAGTTAAGGGGCAATGAAATAAAAAGACATTTTATTAATTGGATGTGAAAGTATTGAAATAATCCAAACGTCCAGTGCCATAAATGTCGTCCGCAAATATAAAGCCTGATTTTTACCGTGTTGAAATTAATAAGTTTAAGACTATTTGGGAAGTCCCTCAGCGGTACCAAAATTTGAGTCCCGTGGGTGTGGGTGAATACGGTCAAGTATGGTGAGTATAAATAAAGCTTTCTTTAACTATCATTGTGTAGAGTAGCTGATTGCTTTGTTACATACTGTAGTATGTAATTTTCGAAGAATTTACGGTATTTCTGGAGTATCCCTACCTGTTTCACGGTTGATTTTGTCTATATTTAGACAGTTTCTATTCTCAGGAATGACAACGAAATATGCATAGTGACATGTATTAAAAGTTCGATAACTTGCGTTAAATAAAAGCTATCACCATTATGTTTGTATTTTAAAATCCAGGTTCAGGGCTAATATAAAACTATTTTTATCCATTCATTGTTTTCAATTACCGGTGTTTTTCATACGTTAATGTATCGCTGTTTTTTATAACACGTGTGATATCTTAGTGCATCGATTAAAATGTTTTTTGTAAAATTTTCATTCCGGCAAATATTTTGGGCATTCAAAGTTAGTTTGATATACCAAATGATATATACCTGAAAGGTATTTATATCAAAGGATGATAAAATAACCTTTGTCGAATAAAGATATATATATTTAAAAGTATTTACGATAGATGGGATAATGTAGGAACGACTGTTATGGCACGCCAAATTCACAAAAATGAGCTAATCATAGTTTCACAGTCGATAAACTAGGTTTGACGGTTGTAAACTATAGTACTATAGTTAACGACGTTAATCTACATTTCACATCTGTAAACCCTAGTTAACGTGTTAAAACTCTAATTAACACCGAAAACAACCATTTGCGATTCCAAAACATAGTTTATCTGATAAATATAGTTTAAATTCACAATTGTGAAACTACGATTAACAACTCTTAACTATAGTTAACGAATGTAAATTATAGTTAACAAATGTGAATCTATATTTATCAACAAAATTTATTGTTAACGTTATTTGCAGACAGAAAAACTTAGATTATCATTCGTAGACTATAGTTTACAACCGTTAAATATAGTTTTACAGATGGAAACTATAGTTAATGAATCGTTAACTATTGTTTGCGGTTCATTTAATATTGTTAACAGTCGATAAACCATAAACTGTGAAACTATGCTTAACTCAATTTTTGTGAATTTGGCGTTCCATAGACTGCATGCTTTCTGCAGTCAGGTGTAGGATGTCAATTCTAATCATATATACTCATTTCATTTAACCTTTATATATATATATATATATATATATATATATATATATATATATATATATATATATATATATATAAAGGTCAGGTAGTTGTTAAAGAAAATTTTGTCCAATATTGAAAACTTTTGAATCTATTTTTTATCTTTAATATTGTATACCGTTGATGAGGATCTATCCCTTTAAAAACCTTAAATTGAACGTAAGTTAAATGTATAACATCAGGCAAATTAACATAATATTGCATTAAGCCATGATATTATGACATAAACGTATGCAAACCAGCTAATACAATCATAAAATATGAATAAAATGGTGATTTACAATTTGAGTCAAATATCATAATTGACCATTTTATGGAAAGGAGAGGAGGAGCAATCTTGAAAGATTCATAATTCAAAAAGATGCATTATTCAACCTCTAAATCCCCTTAGGAAGCAGAAAGTAGTGTAATATGTTCTTTTAAAATACATAAGCTTTCAACACCACCATGATAGCAAACTACAGCAACGTGAAGTTTTTAAAGGTAACATATCCCTGCAGAAGCCCTTAACAGAGACATGCAGAACTATGGTGGCTAAGTTGCTATATGACCTCGTTGGTAAGATATGAGAGAAATATATAGTACCATTAGAATGGGAGGAAGGACATTTTGTAAAGCTTACCAAAAAGGGAAACCTTGGTATTACTTGCAATTAAATAAGGAACCATTATCCAATCTGTTTTAGAAAAAAAAAGTTATATAATTATATATCCGACTCGGAGCAGCAGTGGATTCCAAATTTTACGAAAACCAAGCAGGATTCATACAAAACAGATTACATGAATGTGATGACAAAATAGCAATACGGAGAATTATATTGGTACAATCCGAAGAGTTGAAGTCATTACTCTATGTTTTCTTGGTTGATTTTGAGAAAGCATCTGACGGAGTTAATAGAGAAAAACTGTCATCTGATGAAGCTTTATGGTGTTCCAGACAAACTGATAAACATTATATACTAGTATCACATAATGTGTAAGCCGCGTAATGCACGAAGGATAATTCAAATAATCCTTCGATATCTCCACAAGGCAAAGGCAATGATGCCTATTAATACCTTTGCTGTTTCTCTTATCAGTCAATTTGATTAATTGAACCAATTCCAACATAAATGGGCGCAACGGAATCCAGTGGACACTATTCTCACAGCTTGATGTCCTGTATTTACCAGACCACATCGCCCTGACATCGCACAGCCGTCAACGGGTGCAGGAAAGAAATTGCTGAAGTAGGCAGTCTGACATCAGACACTAGCCTCAGAATAAGCACTTAGAAGACCAAGGTACTAAGGCAAACACTATACAATTTAACAGCCTAGCCTGAAATAGAGGAAGTTACATCCACTACTGTAATGAAAAAACCCTGAGACTATCAAAAAACCCTGAGGAAACCCTGAGTGGCACTGAGAAAACCCTGAGAGACCCTGAGGTCGGCACTGAGGGTACTGAGGAAACCCTGAGTGGCCCTGAGGTTTGCACTGAGGGTACTGAGGAAGCCCTGAGAGACCCTGAGGTCGGCACTGAGGGTACTGAGTAAGCCCTGAGAGACCCTGAGGTCGGCACTGAGGGTACTGAGAAAACCCTGAGAGACCCTGAGGTCGGCATTTAATACGAAAAATTAAATGAAATCTTTAATTATTTAATGATTGGCGTATTCTTAAATATAAATATAAACATGTGTAACAATGCATTATGCATTGGTATACATTTGTTTTACTGATGCAATTGCATATGGTCAGACTTTCTCATTTAATTAAACAGCATCTTTAATAAATGGTATTAAGTTAAGGGAAAACACAGGTACACAAAGGATAAGTATGTATTATGTACTTATAACATGTACACTGTATACTAGTTTAATATACGACAAGCGAGGGGCAACATGCTATACATAATTTATTATTCAAAATTTAAAAAAAAAGCCGTTAACATTTAAAATATTCTTTCAAAATGAAATAGGAGTCGGTCGTAAAATTTAATGTTTTTAAAGTAAATAACACTACTAAGTCATAAAAGTACTGACATTCTCATTTTTTACTGATAAACTTAGACATTTACTGACAATGTACTGACATTACTGATAAACTTAGAAAAGTACAGACGTTTTTACTGACGGTACTGAGAAACTTAGAAAAGTACTGACAAACTTGGACAGTACTGATAATCTTAGAGAAGTAGTGACACTTTTTAGTGACCGTACTGAAAAAACTTAGAGAAGTACTGACAAGTACTGATAAGTACTGACCCCATTGTTCTTACTCGTACTGAATGAAATTTTACCTGATCTTTTTTTCTTTTATGTCATTTTCACCATTAATTAATTAAGCTACCTAGATACAGTGTAAAGTTTATATAGATTGATATTAATTTTGAAGTATTAACTGGGTCTGTTATATTAAATTTGTCTAATGTTAATAAACAATTATGATTAGAAAAAATCGTCATAATTCAAAAAAGTGTAATAGGGGGCTTTATTTGTTACACATAAAATTGTGTTGTACAAATAGGAAAGGGTGGAATTAGAGTTGGATGTTTGCGAATGACTCGGAATGCCACGTTTATATGTTCCATTTTTAGACGTAAAACATCTTAATGTCTTAATTCAATATGTTTTGCCATATGCAGCTAATCATATGTTAAAACAAATATTTGTATGTAAAATTTGATGCGGGATACAACGTAAGGCTAACCGGTATTTAGACCTACCGCGCTAAAAAAAAGATCAACTACTACAAGGTGCATGGTCGCATGGTAAAGTCGTGTTAACTTTATCAGCTTATACCAACATTGGTACAGTTTGTCGGACAGGAGAGAGAGACAGAGAGACACAGAGAGAGAGAGAAAGAGAGAGAGAGAGTTTGCATTGATTTTGAATTAAATTTACTAATAGTTTACCTGGGAATTTATTTTCTAATAACTTAACTTGCAATCCTAATTTCATAACCAACTCTTTATCATTCCGCGGCCATGGTTAGAACATACACGACATACATGTAAATATGTTAATGTACATGTAGTACTAGTGTTTTCTATACATGTAGGAGTTTTTATAGACACAGAGAGAGAGAGAGAGAGAGAGTTTGCATTGTTTTGAATTAAAAATTACTAATAGTTTACCTGGAAATTGATTTCCCAATAAGTAAACACGCAATCCTAATTAATTTTCATAACGTACAATGTATAATTTCTTAGATTAACTTAGAGCGGTCAATTTACTCTTTTATCCATCAATGGTTTTTTAACACCAGATCAATTGATCAAAGAACCTGAAAACACATGATTAACAACTGGTTGATTGAAGTTAATGTTTGCAAAGGAGAGGATGTTGACCATTTTTTTCACTCGGTCAGTGGTTATATAATTGCTACTGTACACAGCCCTTCTTGACAATTTGCAGTGCAAGGTAGCGAGATTTGGAACAATGAGGTGACAGACACACGTGTACATGTATATATACACACACTTCCTAAGATCTGAATGACCAGTAAGTGATTATATAATAGCTACTGTACACAGCCCTTCCTGACAATTTGCAGTGCACGGTAGCGAGATTGGGAACAATGAGGTGACAGACTCACGTGTACTTGTATATACACACACGTCCTAAGATCTAAATGCTCGGTACTGCTGAACAATAATGCAATATGTTGTATTAACACCCCTTAAAACTTTTTCCAAGTTTGTCAAGTAGAGAAAACAGAATTTGAAAATTTTGATTTATCAGTTCTAAGAATTTCAAACATGAAAAGGAAGAGTTTTAAATTCGGAACATTATTTGACACAGTGATATGAATTAAAACTTAATTGCTCTCTTATATTTTTCATTTTTCAAATAAAATTTAAATAAATGGATGATATTTTTTCTAATCTTAAACCCGAAACATTGTTTTAAAATTATGCATGTGTGTATTTACGTAACCCGTTACCGGCATTTGTATACATGCATTAAATCATTTATGAACTGTATCATTGTTTAATATGTACATGTATGAAGACAGTTCTATACAATAATGCATATAAATTACTGAACCGGACAATGCACACTGTGAAAAGTTAAAAGTGTCAAAGAACCGGACTAATCCCCCCTTCCGAAAAATCATTCGCTCTCTCTCTCTCTCTCTCTCTCTCTCTAATGATTTATCAGGAAAAAAACAATGGCTATCATCGCTTGCGATTTACATGATTTAGATATTAACTAATCTACTTCCCGCTAAAAAGAATCAACAGACATTTCATTGAGACTATGTTATTCTATGCATCATTACACCAGGCAAAAATGTCAAAATATAGATCATTTCGATCGGTGTCTGATTATCTGCACGTGCTAATTATGTTGTGTTATTATGCGCTTTAACTCAGGCAGGTTACATGGGTCCTCCACTTATGTTTTAGTTTACAAATTACAAAACACGGTCATTTGTTTAAATACATGTAATAAGATATACAAGCGGTTTATCGGTAAAGTCTAACTTGATTTGTGTCAATGTTGAGTCAGATGTTTAGATAAAATCTAGTCTCCTCAAGCTTCAATGTAGATGGATAGAGTTCATTTATAGATTTATATTAAGACAAAATAACTGATAAACACGTTCGGCCTCTCTCCCAAGCGCTTCAAGCTTACCGCGATCATACGTATAGGGAAACACAGCGCATTAATTTACTATGTAAAATGCTGGGACCCCAAAATCATTTTAGTCATTTTATGACTTAGTAGTGTAATCATGTTCACTTTTATTCATTTAATTAATCATTTTAGTCGCCCTAACAAAACATATTTGCATGGTTAATTAGCATTCATAGATTTCAATTACCGGTATTTCTAATTTGAAACAAATGTAGATCTATTTTGATTATCATATCGCATATTCTGTACAGTATGGGGAAAAAACTCCAATAACCTATAACTGTGACAATATACATGTATTTAAGCACTAGCATGGGCATTTTAACCAGTGGATAATAGTGCCCATACATGAAAATTCTTCTTGTGCTCATATAGATTTGTAAACTATTCTAATGCTAAAAGACATTAAAATGGAGTAAGGTTATAAAACTCCATGTACTCTCTCTCTCCTCTCTCTCTCTCTCTCTCTCCTCTCTCTCTCTGTCTCTCTCTCTCAGTAGGTAAAGGAAACAGAACATTACAATAAGAATTTCATTTACAAGTCCTGAGTAAAATATTCAAAAAAATCTGATTTTGATCGCTATACATATTTGGTAAATCCCGATTTTGAGCGATCACTTTATAAATGTAGTCCTTGTTCAATAATCATAAACTTTACTATGTTTTGATTTCCATGCAGACTCGGGCGAAATCACTTTTTTATTAACATAAAAAAGTCCAACTCTTGATTTACAGTGTAATTCCCCGCCGTTCGCAGCTGTTTATTATGATGCTACACGACATAATATACACAGGTGGCCAAAATTCACACCTCGCCGCGGTCACTCTGTCGCGTGTAAAGTCTGAGCCTCGTCTATTAGTTCCGAGGTTTTTCATGATCCCAGATAAACAAAAGAATGTGCTCTATACATGTACACAAAGGAGAAAGTACATCGTTTATCATACACAGTACTTTTGTTATCATGGACTTCGAATAAGAAAGAAGACAATCAATGATCAAGAAAAATTGAAATGCACATTATTAAACACTGGCCTTATTACCGCATGCTACATGTAATGTAGTATTACCAAACATGTAAAAAGTATTTGTACATGAGAAAGAGAGCGCGTCGGAAGGTTCTTCGTATTGGGGCGGCGAATTATTAGGTCAATGACTGGGGGGGGGGGGGGGGGGGGCGGTTGTAAGCCGAATTTGACTTGAAACAAAGATATTTTACGATGTGTACAATTTTTCTTAATTTAATTTTTGAATTAAAATTTGAATTGATGGTACTATAAGAAACAAAAGCAACATCATTGTACTTCAGTTTTGTTTCCGTTTAACGACATACATTTAATTAGAGGAGTTTATATGCATGTATAAGCATCGATTTTGATTCAACTTCTCAGTCTCTATTGCGCATTATAAACATCCAAAAAATGGATATCCGTGAATCCCGTGCTGACATAAATTCTCTTGTTGAAAGGTTCAATTTTAACAGCTGTAGTATCTCGGTGAATTTGCAGAATCAGATAATTTTTAACTCTTTCGAAATTCATTTTAATTATAAAATGCATGTAGTACAGTAACGGAAAACTATGACTTTGTGAAATTAACCTCGTCAAAATGACCGAACTAACCATAGATAAAACTTAAACCAGAAAAGTATCTCTAGAGATACTTTTTCCGATACATGATTTTAAACACTGGCAATATCAGTATACTAGCGCATGTAATTCTCAACATACATAAAGTATATGAACGGGAGAGAGAGAGAGGAGAGAGAGAGAGAGAGAGAGAGAATTTCATGTTTTAATATAATTAAGTTTTTGTAGTTTGAAAGAGAGATAGACTGGAAAATTATTTCCTTATTTGAAGCGAATTTTTTACATAAAGATGTTTATGTTAGATCATCTAAACAAAAAAATCACTGTTGCTTTTTAATTTCATATTTCATGTGAAGTTTTGTTCTTGAAAATAAACAAAGGACAACAAAAGTTACAATTGAACTATTTAACTTGACCTTTAATTAAAATTATACAAGACAGACAGACCTCGGAATTCCCCTTCCCCTCTCTCGGCATTTCCGGTAACAAGAAATATCAAAATTATATCGGATGGAAAATATTTCTAAATTCGGAAAGTTCAACATTTTGAAAAAAATCTTCTGAAATTCTATTAGCATGGATATTAAAAAAACAACGCAAACTTTCATAATTGGTGCTGGATGTATAGTAGAGAAAAGCTGTTTATCTTAATGAAAAGGAACTAGGGTGCACGTACATGTAACATCGTTTTTTGAAAATGGGGGGGGGGGGGTTGGTTAAACTTATCCATAAAATCTTGACAATATGGAGAATAATACAGCTTCCAAAATCGTGAAAATTATATCTAATCCATGGGAAGGGGGGGGGGGGGGGGCGTACTGGGCCTTTATCTTGTTAATTTCCTTCCTTTTACTTTACTTTCTTACGTGCTCCCAAAAAGAGGAGGGGGAACTCCATGTTGATTCATATGTAATCCAAGTTAAATGTTTGTTGCGAGAAAAAAGTGTGGAAGGGGGTCCGGGTCCCTGCCCCCTCCCCCATCGTGCCTTGGATGTATGTGTTTAAGCCTGTATATAAATAAATAATAGAAATTGCACTACACAAATATCTTTCTTAGACTGAAATTGACACATGTACTATCCTTCTGTAAGTACATTGTAGTTCACATCGTCTGTAAGATTCAGTTTTGTTTTCTGTGATGTGATATAGATGAGGCAGACAGTTCCTGACTTTGATTACTTTTGAAACCAAGGGACAGTTATCGGTATATATAAGTTTAGGGTTGTTTTTTTTTAAAATTGGCTCAACTCTGTCAATTAAAAGAGCTCTCAAACTGATTTCAAATTTTAATTTTCAAAATAGAGATACTGATTTACACAAAACCTATACAATATACAGTAACCCCACCGCTTATCTACTTTTTGAAGCTAGATAATCCTAATTCAACAAACACATTCTAGCTAATAAACTTTCTTAAATTCATGCATGTATTTGTGCATGTACATGTATCTTTATGATGTGATATACACAACCGACATTTCAGTTGAATCAATTCGCGACAATTTCACAACTGTACTGTAATATATTTCCAATATTGCCTCGGGCACCTGTTCAGTACATGCAGAAAAACTCGCGTGTGTATATCTTGTATATTCTGTGTTAGTTCCAGTGTTTTCTGATCATGGGCAAACAAAAGAATTGACAATTGATATACACAACGGTTTTAGTAGAAGGTAATATGCAGTGTTTAAGAAAAACAGTACGGTGGAAGTTCTATTTTAATCAGATGTCAAATTAAAATAAATGTAATTATTTAAATTAAATATTACTTTTTATGCATGCCTATTATTAAAGAAAAAAAATCTTTGTTGTAGTTGAACAAAAGATTAAGCGATTTATTTGAAAATAAAACCTTTTTAATACAATCAGATTATATTATACGGTTCATTCCCGAACATGATTTCTTTTTCTTACTTAAAGCTCAGAAGTGCTGAAAAGAAATTTAGACAAAATAAAAATCAAAATAATCATTATAAAAATTAATTATATTAGCTTTTATAATTTTATTCTAAGCACATAATTTACTTCGTTTTTCTTTTAAAAGTGACCTCAGGGTCTCTCAGGGCTTCCTCAGTACCCTCAGTGCCGACCTCAGGGTCTCTCAGGGCTTACTCAGTACCCTCAGTGCCGACCTCAGGGTCTCTCAGGGCTCCCTCAGTACCCTCAGTGCTAACC
>WFKH01003881.1:31437274-31463144 GCA_016163765.1 Magallana hongkongensis | reverse complement strand
TGTTGATGCTCCAATAAAGATATATCTTAGATTGTAAACTACAGTATGTATTGTATTAACATTCTGCACTTTGAGTCAAAAGATCTTGAAAGAAATAATGGCTATACATGCTATAATATACATTTATTTAAGTTTTGTTAATTATTTACTGTGTAGTAAGGTTAATTTCCTGAAACTGAATTAAGCTTTTAGACAAATTGATTTTGTGTCAAATTTTATGACATATATAAACTTGAATTAAGCAATTGTGACTGAAATTGTTTCATCAAAACAATGAAAATGTTGTTCATACGCGAACAATGCTAATTATTTTAACAGTATCCCTTGTTTATAAATTAATACATTCATCCTTCTTTTTGAAAGGGAATTAAAACCAATGATAAATGAAGTTGGGCCAAACTTTGCTTGTTTTGCTTTTCCGAAAATGATGATGAGTCATAAGATAATGAAAAATTAGGAAGCTATAAGATCGGCCGCCAGAAATTTGTTTTCCTTAATTAATAATGTATCGCATGTACAAGCTTTGAAAGATTCTTGAATTCGCCATTATAATCTTAGAAGACAAAGAGAAATGTCTTCTCAAATATGCATCTAATAATTTTTTGTTCGATATCTTAATTACTGTCAAGATACTTAATTAAATGCCGTTGGGGAAAAAAAATACATCTTGCTGTTTCACTGTTGAGTAATTAGCTGTTTTAATAGTGTTTGCTGGGGCAGCCAGTTCTCTTTACGCATGAATTCCTAAGTGGGGAAAATAAACGCAAGATGCGAGGGTGAAATATGTGGCACATATGATGATCAACATGAAATGAAGTGCTGAAGAATGACTAGAAAATGGCATCATGTGAGTTAATCACAGGAATGTGATGTACTAGATAAAAGAGATAACTGATGTCATGAATTATATTCAAGGAAATATGTACTGATGGAATGGATTGGTTGGGGGGGGGGGTAGGATGAATGAATAGATGAATTCGGCCACACCTGAATGATAGAAAGACAGAGTAAGATTGGCAGGGAACAATGCTCTAGAAAATTCCTTGATGATAAGGCAATTAGAGGTCTATTTTTAACTGTCTGGAGCTAAATATACATGTATAGACAATGTTATAAAACCGATACACCTGTCAACATTCTACAGATCTTATAGAAATCTGGATCAAGGTGTTAATTATAAATGACAGAATACAGGATAGATAGATTTGTGAGAGATAGTTTATATATCAAGGAAAATACGGGTTGGAGAATAACATGTAATGCTGCATTACTTGACACATGCAAGTAGGATATTGATGCATCCAAATTTGGGCATGCATGGAATTGTGTTTGGAATATGGAGGAAGTAATCTGTCATTTATGAAATGCTTCGATAACGTATATAACTTAATATCAACATGTATATTAATTATCTATATTTTTAAATATTTTGCACACCCAGAGTCAAAATATATTTTTGTATTAATTTTCTGTTTTTAATATCTACCAACGCCTAATCGTAGAGAGTCTGTCACGGATAAGGAAATGATCAATCACGATTAGGGCACGCAATAGAGATGGGTTTTGAGTGGTTATCTCTTGTGTATTGCAGTCCTGCGTGTGACATGAGCATGGTGTATTACATGTATATATTCCAAGAACTACAATGTATGGTATGCATGATCTGATCTTAATTGTTCAATTAAAAGGTGTCTGCTGATTAAATATTTTTTACATGATTTCAAGGTAGTTTTGTCGCAAGTGAAAGGTGTCTGAAGTATGTGTATTGATGTAATGCATGGTGTATTCAGTTTATTTGATGACCACGGTATACATTTAAGAATATATGCATGGGTACACATATTGTTCATGTAGTACATGAATTACAGAAATACAGTTTTTGGGGGGGGGGGGAAATACCTATTTAACTGCCAGGCAATTGTTTGTCGCAAATGAGCTTAATTATTGCTGCTCAATCATGTCTATAGAGAATCTCTCGTATGAAAGTTGAAGATTCCTGGTTAGTTTATTGCTGACTGCTGACACATGTACATGCATGTATGTACTTAAGCATGCATGCATCACAGGACAGGTTGCCCCAATAAGGTCATCCTGTATCAAGCTGGTGAAGATAAATCTGTCTATATGTGCATGTAGAGCCCATCCCTCGGTTATATGTACATGGGAGGATTGTAACAGGACGGATTGTTGTGTCAAGTGTCGGCCAAACTACGTGTGAATAAAGTGGTGCTGGATACTAATTCAAACGAAGGAAATGATCGACTAGTTTCCTTGTCTGGCTAGTTAATCCTTTCTTGTTTCTACTAGACTAGTATAAAACACATATAATACACAATTCTCTAGCTTGTTACTAATGATGATTTAAATTAGTTTTTACACTTCCAACCTATATTCAACTTAGTGAATATTGGCCATTACTCTATTAGTTTCTGTGATCAGGGTTATCCTGACAATGTATAGCAGATTGTATCCTAAGTTTATCTGATTATTATCTTAGCTGTTAAGTGAGCTTCTACAATCCAGGTGCTAACTAAATATTACATGTAATGATTAATGCACAACTGCAGGTTGTGTGTGTTCCTTATGTGCAACATCAAGCCTCTTTAGTAAACTAGTTGGATTTGAACTGGTGACCCTTGGTTACCTGTATTTATTGAATAACCACTGAGCTTTGTTACACCACAGAAGCCCAACTTTTTAAAAATTTGTTCTCTAATAAAGCCAAAAGATATTGCATTATTTACTAATAGTGTTTGCGATAAAAATTGCATTGCTAGTTTAATAATTTTTGCTTACCCTGGAAAATTGAGTCAAAGTATAATTATTTAGATTTTTGTATGGTTTGGTTGCACTCTAATCTTATGCTTTGTGTACTTGACACTTGAAGAGGGTAGTTCTATGAAATATATATTGGCAAGGAGGAAAGATTTATATAAAGAATGAATGTACTTGATACTTGAAGAGGGTAGTTCTATGAAATATATTTTGGCAAGGAGGAAAGAATATAAAAAATGAATTTGTTTTCCAGTAATATTTTTTTAGTAAATTAAACACTGGAAATTACACTTCTCTGTTTCTGCTAGGAGAAACCGGTGATGTTGCACAAGATGTGTAACATACATGTACATATTAACTCAGCTTGCAATGCAAACATGTTTAACTGTTGAGTAATCAAGGGGAAAAAGTTATGAAATTTTGAAGCATTTCCAGCAAGGTTAAATAGACAGAGATCTCGATGAACAGATTTACAAGATATGATACTGAAGAGTCTGCATTGCCTGGTGAAGTGTTTATCATCTAGCCTGTGGAGAGCTCATTGTCCTCATACAAGTGTTTTAACATTGTCTATACAGTTCAGTTCTATAATGTATAAACTGCACAGTATGTGTATTTTTCAATGTTATTGAAGGGATTGAAGATAACAGTGTTCTAACACATAGTACATGTAATTATACACATAGTTGTTGTGTTCTCTGATGGCCCATACCAAGTAAAATAATTTTTGGTACGAATTTATTCACAAAATATGATTTTGTGAAATACGGTTGAACTTCGATATCTCGAACACTGATATCTCGAATACAATGGATATGTCAAAGTGATTTTTTAAGGCCCAACCACTTATTTTTTATGTATTGTACCCGCGATATCTCGAATACTCGGATATCTCAAAGTTTTTAAACAGTTCCATCTAGTTCGAGATAACGAAGTTTGACCGTATTTTACACTCTGTGATCAACACCTGGCAAAGAATTTCATCAAAATCCAATGATTTTGTCAAGTGATAAAATATTAATGAAATTAAAATGGCGGATAAGATAAGGAAGATTAAGGTCTCATCACTGGTAATAATTTTCGATATACATGTAAATACATTGTGCATAATGTCTACTGATTCTGTAGACTGGCATGTATGGTCTAGTACATTTTACTTATACATTGGTATATGTGATTATTTATGGAAAGTACTTAATTATATCATGTATATAGATAATATTTAATTTGAACATTTATACTACTATTACTAGCTTTAAATCTTTTATGAGGTTGTCTTTGTCAAAAACTTTATGGAAGTGCATGGAGAAGCATCAGTATCTGTGGCATTCTAATCTTGCTGCAGATCTGTAGCTTTGTGTGAAATTTGAGTTCCTGCAGCTACCTTGTAACTATGCTTACAAGATTGTATTTTATTCAGAATTACATGTAGGGCATTCCCTGTGAATTGGGCAGGGATGTGTGATTAGGAGTATTGTAATGTGTTGTAATTTTTTTTGTTGCAGTTCTGCTGTGGATACACAGAGAAACACCAAAGTGGCCATCAAGAAACTGGCTCGCCCATTCCAGTCTGCCATCCACGCCAAGAGGACGTACCGAGAGCTGCGCATGTTAAAGCACATGAACCATGAAAACGTAAGTCATATATATAAATGAACCATGAAAACATAAGTCAATGAATTATGAAAACTTATGTTAATTGAACTGTTACAATCATAGTGCATCATAGTGCACAAAAAACACAAGTCAATAAAACGATAGCATGAAAAACCATGAAAATGTTAGTCAATTCAATAACATGATCAAACCACAAAAACTTAAGTCAATTAAATGATAGTACACGAACCACAAAAACATTAAGTTGTCTAATATTGAAATGAAGTATAAAAATACATGTCGATGCTCACATAATATCAGCAATGAAAGAGGAATTTACGCGCAAAAATAAGTGCATGTGTATAATAAATCCAAAGATTCGTGTATTCACAAATTCAAGATATAGAGGTCAAAATACAGAAAGCTTAAGAAACAGAGGTTGGCACTTCTTGTTCACTTTAACATGATATTAATGAACATTGAAAATTATATTTACAGTGGCATATAAATTTCTTTTTCAGATAATTGGACTTTTGGATGTGTTCACAGCTACCACAACTTTTGATGAGTTTAATGATGTGTAAGTTATTCTGGTTTATCAGCAATATTATTTACTATTTAAAATGTTGATATATGGTAAATTGAATAACATGGTCATATATACTTAAATTATTCATTTTAGTACATGTATTACTTGTAACCGAAATATGTATTTTTTGCTTAAAATTGAGAAAAAAATACCGAGTAATATATCCCTTTTCAATATGGCAATGAAATAAATCAATGCGGCAACTTTTGAAACAATTGGGTGGTGACCGAGAAACTAAACATTAAATTTTTTGCCCTTCTGGTGTCTGTCTGATATCAAATATTCTCATTTTGAGATATCTAGTAATTTATTGAATTCAATGAAATAATAGGTATCCGTGTTCTTTTTTTAGATATCTGGTTTCGCCTTTAATGGGTGCGGATCTGAACAACATTATTAAGACACAAACCCTCAGTGACGATCACGTACAGTTCCTAGTTTATCAAATCCTGCGTGGCCTCAAGGTAGGTAACTGATGGATGACCATGATGACAGATGCTATACTGTAAATAACTTTTTTTTTGGTGTATGTTTTGTTTTGTTTTTTCTAGGGGCTAAAGCTTAATACTTTCATAACATTTCCTTTCCAATTTAGATCAGTTCAGTTCTAATTAATTTAGAAACACATAATTACTGTTTACTAATTGCTGAATTACTGTGGCTTTCATTTGGCTAAGATTATCGTCAACACAATTTTACATGAGTCAGTTTTATTTGATGACATGTACCCTTTGCAAATTCTTTTTAACATATAAACTACAAAACTTTACCCCTGTAAAAATACCCATATTTAGTGAACATATAACAAGGGATAATTAATAAAATGGTTTGCTTTAGAATTAAAAATGGTATTTCTGGTATGCTTGAAATTTAATTAAACTTCATTTAATATATTTCTTTGGTTTAGAGTCTTTTATACTTAATAATAAGGTACATGTATATCATACTTATTTAAAATGGGAGTTTATGTTTTGAAAAAAAAAATATCTGTCTTTTGCAGTACATACATTCAGCAGGCATCATTCATCGGGTAAGTGCAGTTCTTTCACTTTGACTGCTATTTAACAGTCAGAGAGTTTTCAATTTACAATGTTCTGTTGGCTACACATCTTGATATTGACAAATTGATTTATCTCCCTTTAGGACCTCAAACCTAGCAATATAGCTGTGAATGAAGACTGTGAATTAAAGGTAATGTGTTATAAATCTGTTTTGAAAGTGTTTAAAACCTTTGTGATTTATTGTAATTCTCTATGTTAGTAAATAGAAAGGGTTTATTTTTTTAATTTCTTTTAAGCTGAACTCGTTTGAAATGACATTTTATTAACTAAATACTATTTTTCCACACAGTTTTTCTTCAAATTGAAATTTAATTTTACAATTTATGTGGCAAGTGAATAATATTTTGAGTAGCATTTAATTATTTTAATTTAAAATCCTTCTACTGTACTTCTGGAGTTTGGTAAAGTTTGTAATTAATGTATTAAATGTACTGGTAGATCCTGGACTTTGGCCTGGCACGGCACACAGAGGATTCCATGACCGGTTATGTGGCCACCAGGTGGTACAGAGCTCCAGAAATCGTCCTCAACTGGATGCACTACAGTCAAACAGGTCAGTGGTGAAGCAGCGTCTGTGTAGATCTTAGACTGAACAGACACATTTGTATGTTAATTGCTAAAGATTTTATCTTCTTATAACAGGAAGCCATAAAAACTGCACCTTGCCAAAAACACAGTGTCGTTAATACTTTTGGAAAACCTTTTCAAAAAGGGATTTGCTGGAAACTTTTATTTGTTTGCTAGAAAACTTCATTTACTTTCATGTTCAAACTACATTTAGTATAACCTTCTAGATGCATTTATTCCTAGCTTCAAACCAGTTTATACACGTCTTCATAATTTAAGATTTAAACAAAGTAGATTTGATATCACACAAAAACTTGAGCCGCAAACTATTTTAATCAATTTCAAAAAAGAGTCAAATAAAAGTTTGTTTACAGAATTTCAATGGTTCAAAATTGAAAAACTTATATAATGATATACAGTATGTATGAATCATGATGATGTATTTATTGGAAGTTAATTAAAAAAAAAGTTTCCCACTTTATCCTGTTATTTTTCAAATGTTCTTTTTAAATGTATTATTGATTTATTGTTTCCTTTTACCAGTGGATATCTGGTCAGTGGGATGCATAATGGCAGAGATGTTGGCAGGGAAACCCTTATTTCCAGGAACAGATCGTATCCTTCAATCAAAATGACAACTATGCAAGACAAATTGATATTTTGTTTCATATTTACCAAATAGAAGAATGAGTTATATGACCAGTGTTTTGAAAAAGTTAAACTAGAACTTGTCACATTCATTTTAAATTGCCTAGTAATTTTAAGTTTGAATGGAGGGGAGTTGTAGAGTTTGATTGTGGTTTTAAAATAGTTTTCTTTAAAATATTTTTCTCTGGATATTTATTTAGATATATTTAAATATTTATTACTAAAAAATGTGTTGTTTGGCCTTGATAAAAGACTAGAAATGACCCCTAGAATCTTTTTAGAACCATTTTAACAAGACCTTGGACTTTCAGTAGGGCGTAGCTATCTATTCCTTGCGTCAAAACAAGTGAAATATGACGCGGTTTCAAGCGAAATATGCACCGATTGCGTAGTTTTAGCTCAAAAGCCAGACAAATCTTGTTGATTTCAAAGAGCCATGGCTGGGTGGCCAACGATGAAATAGACAGGCCTAAGTCACATTGCTGTGTGACACATCTACCCAAAGTCCAAGCTCTTGTTAAAATGGTTCTAAATGCAAACTTTGCTCCATTTCTCCCAAAAATTTTATAAGGGGGCATACCCCCTGACCACCGTGGTGTGTTGACTCCTTCAGTTCTTACTTTGAGCACTCTTCTCTCAGTTTTCTTCTTATACATGTTTATAAAATCTTAAGTATAGTAGAAAAATACTGCCATATTAATCCCTGGGTTGATAACTTTGTAATTTTTACCAGATTGTTGAAATCCATTAAATTTGATAAAAATTTGTTCCCTAACTGTGACTACAGATATAGACCAGCTGACCCGTGTATTGTCGTTGGTTGGAACCCCTAACCAGGCACTTCTAGACAAAATCAACAGTCCAGAGGTCAGTATCAAAAGAAAGGCAGCTGTATCTGTTAAAAATGTCTATGATGTTCATAAGAGGCTTTTCTCGCATTAGAAAATATTGAGTTTTATTAGAAAAGGAAAAATGAATTTTTGAAAATGGAACTGCCCATTTATATTAAAGCTGCATGGTCCGATTTTTTCGTATCAAATAATTTTCCATACAAACCAATTATCTTAGAAAGTTATAAACTTTCGCCTAATTAGACCAACAGAATCGGTCTCCTTTCAAAGGTAGAACTATTCAAAGTATTAACTAAATAAAAATAATTTCTCTTTGGGCAAACAAAAAAACAAACCAAAATGCATTATGGGAATGTTTAGGAAAGGGAACCGTTTAGTTTCGTCCCCGGAATGTTTGGGTTTATTCAACCCGCATGTTATGCATCGATTGTAAGCAAACAAACTTCAGAAATAATAATGAACAAAATGTACACTTGTTTATTTTTGATTTGCCAGAACATTACTCAAATTTAGACTCTATTGAAAGCGATGCCAAAGGTGTAATTACAATCATCCCCGCCTCGATGCCAGGGGCTAATTTTAATATGAGGCGAAATAACGCGATACCCTTTTTATGTCGTTTGTTTTGTAAAAGAAATTTTGTACATTATTTTTTCATTGAAATTTGGCTTAATTGACCGGGAAAACTACTGTAATGTCTATTATTATACACATATTTAGCTTAACCATCGTTTAAAATCGTACACAAAATTTGATATAAAATCGGACCAAGCAGCTTTAAGATACATGTATTACAAGATTTGAAAATAAACAGTATAGATTTAAAATTATTTTCTCTATATAATCTCTGACACCAAAAGTTAACGTAACATCTTCAACGCCTTTTGTATAAATTGTCAAAGGAAAATTATCAAAGATACAACTTTCTTGCTCATTGTAACTCATTTTTAAAAAGTCTCTGCCACTTTGACTCAAACATGTGTTAGTCAAATTACATAAGTCATAAATATTTTGAGATTTAAATTTCAGTGTTCAACTATCAATTGAAAGGGGTATTGATAAATTGATGTGTACAGCTTATTTGGCTTGTTTGAACAATCAAACAATGCAGAATTATAAAGAAATTTAAATTTTGTATGAGCTACATAACAAGTACATATCAATAATTTGAAGGTTTTTCAATGAGATATGAAGTGCAAATTTGTTCATGATTTTCTGTGTTGAGAATTATTTTGTGATGATTTTATTGTGTTCGAAAGTGGATTTACATGTAGTGCTTGTATCTTTTTCATTAATGGATAAATGAGTGTAATGATCTTTACTTTCTTCCACTGTTTCAGGCTAGGAACTATGTGGCTTCCATGCCAAAGTGGCCAAAGAAGGACTTCAGAGAAGTGTTCCTTGGAGCAAATCCAAATGGTGAGAAGTTATATTTTATTTAGAAATTGGAACAAAGGTTTTACACTTACAGATAAACAAATACACTTAAATGTATTTCAAATTTGTACTTCTAAATGGAAGAATTTTCAAATAATTTGCTATTGAATACAATGTCCTTTAGATAAGTTTTATTTCACAGAGTTTACACATCAAATACTTAAGTTACACGTTCCTTACTGTGTGTTTTGTTGAAGCCTAGATTGAATTTTATCTCTACAAATTCTTCACAATTTTAATTTGAGGTGAAAAGAATATAGGCCAAGTTACTGTTTCTTCAAATAGTAAAGAAGGATAGGTTCTTCTAATAGAGATTTGAACTGTTTGGATTTTTCCAGCAATAAACTTAATGGAACAAATGTTGGATTTGGATGCCGACACTCGAATCACCGCCACAGAAGCCCTGGCTCATCCGTATTTGGCTCAGTATGCTGATCCAACAGATGAACCCACTGCTGAACCCTACGATCAGTCATTTGAAGAAATGGAACTCACTATACCAGAATGGAAAGGTTGGATTTCTACCATTTATATACAAGATTCTCCTTAATTTGTGAAAGGATTATTTTTTATTTTTTTTTTAGTCAAAATGCACTCATTTCTTTGTAAACATTTATAAGCCTTGGTTCACATTAAAATTTGTCAAAAGACTGGAAAGGAAAAAAATTATTTCAGATGTTAAAAGTCTTTGTTTAATGGTAAGTATTTACTAAAAAATTTACTCAAACTTTTTTAATCAGTAATGTTTTTTGTTGTGTAATTTCAGTGAAAGTGTATGAAGAAGTGGTGAATTACAAGCCACAGTGATGCCCCCTGTTCTCTCTCTGACTCATCAATCGTTTCAATGGATCTCTCTTTACAAAAGACTTCCCTGTTCAAGTTCCCTGCCCCCCCTCAGGATGTTTGGGTTTAGGATATATAGCAAAGGAACCAGCCTCTTCTGAAAAGAAGCCTTATGTTTCTTTGATAAATAATATCATTTTTGGATGCAATTTTTTTTTTCATTTTTTTTAAAAATTTTTTAAATGTGGTTGTAAGATTTGTTAAAACTAATCAAATGATGTTTACCCTGCAAAAAGGGTATTATGGACTTTAAATCACAGAGTTGATGTGTTTTTTTTATCAAGGAAATAGTCTTTTGATGTAAAGGCTAAGATTTGTTGTTCCATTCAATTTAATATTCTGAAGTCTGTTCCATAAGCTGTTTCCATATTTGCAAATTACTGGGGTATGCAAACTGACTTATTATTGTTATAAAAATGTCTGCTTTTTTTTTTTAAAAAGAGAAGTTTGACTTCAAGATTGCTAAGCAAGTGATTAGCTCTCATTTAGTGGACATTTTGAGAGAGACCTGTCTTTTTTTCACCACTACATGTTCTACATATCTAGTTTCAGAACTCTATATACCTCAGTCAGAAAAAAAAATCTATTTTTTTTCCCACTGTAAATCTGTTAATTTTTTTTGTTGTTGGGGGAGGGTGACCATACAGAAAGTGTGATTCTGAAACAAAAAAAAAAAATTATAAGATTTGTGTCCAATATTTTGTAATTTCTGTGAACAATTTTTGATTTCACTGAGTTTCTTTAGCAGTTGTCATTCAGAATAAAGATAAAAGACAGTATAGTAAAATTTATTTCAGTGTACCCATATATTAAGTACCATGCATTTCCTAGAATAAAACTTTTCTTTTTTTTAAATTAAGCATAATGATCACCATTCAAGTCAAACAAGAACATCTATATCACTGTCATTGTAGCATTATAGTATTAAAACAAAATCTGGGCATCAAAGATTAAGATAAAAAAAAAAATCATGAAACAATTGAAGTCTTGCATACATATTTGATTGTGAAATTGAGAATACAGCTAGCCACATTTTGTACATGTGACATAAAGGCTTTATCAAGTACATGTGCACCGATGGGTGTCCGGCTGCATGAAAGTGTTTATTACAGAACTGTTGGTAGATGTGTCTAGTGCGGAATCGTGTCGCCTTTAGAAAGAGTACTGTTGTTACTATTCCAATGTTTCCTCTTATTTGTTACAAGTGGTTGCTATTAAATGTCTTGTTACCTGATTAATGAAATTTTCTGTTGATTTTTGATAGATTTTTAGAAAAAAACACACAATCTTTATAATGTCATACTATTATTATAGTTGAACTGTACATACAGCATATATTATATATTTTTTCACGCTTTAACATCTTTTTGTTTTATAGTAAGGTACTTATACTGAATTATAAAGGAAGTTGTGCTATTCGTCATGTAGATGTCATGTGACATACTGTAAATGAGTCACGTGACAGTTTAGGTATATTGTAGAATTACGTCATTTGACATTTCTCTGACATCATAGATATTCTGTGACATTATCTCTAATTTTTTTTCAAGATTTTTAGCTCTTCAACATCATGAAGTTGAAGATTATATTGTTGTGAACGCATTTAACAAGTTGTATGTTCACTGTTCAATCAGTATATTAAGTTCGGCAAAGCACAAATAAATCTTTTCTTTTTCACTTCAGTTTGTTTATTTCTTTCTTGAAAGATTGTTTACATGGTTGCAATGGTTCATAATTAAGTATTGTAATTAATTAGGAGACTGCGAAATTTTTACACACTTAAACATACATGTATACGCACGACAGGTTTATTTCCATTGCTATTTGTTTTATTCATGGTTCATGCCCCCCTGCTCTCCTTGGGCCTGAGGGGTGGAGATTTAACCTTTAAAATTATTGCGACCTTGTTAACCTTTTTTACTCCTGAAAATCAAGCAGTTGAATTGTCATGATGGTAATGAGCATTAATTCCTCTACGAAACTGAGAAATTGATGGCTCCAGGGTCAGGGGTTATAGAGTTAGGTTGGAGTTTATATGATCATATAGTGAAAATGCACAAATTCTTTAAATTGATTTCTCCTTAAGTATTTCTAGCAGATAAACTAGGTGCATGGTTTTAATGAGTAAGGATGCTTTTTTCCAAATTGCAAAATGTGTGGCCCCAGATTTAGGGACCTGGTTGTGATGGTTGGTGGGGAATCTAGTAATTATATTGTGATTATGCATTATATCTTTAAAATTTTTGTATATTAGTAAGACTAATTGATAGGCAAGGTCTACCATACATGTAATAAGTAGCTTAATTGGTAATATAATGAAGCAAACTAAGTCCATGTTAGGATGAGAAAGAAAACCTCTTCCAAAATTGTGAAACTCATGGCCCAAAGATCAGGGCGTGACTATATTAATCATATAGTTACATGTACCAGTAGTGATGTAAGAGTGAACATGAAGCAACTCTTTTGATATCTTCTCCACTACAGGTCATCTAGCAGGCAAATTAGGTACATTGTTATGATGAAAAAAGAAGCTTTTGCTAGATGTGTAAAATTTTTGATCCCTGGGTCAGGGGTATTGGTTATGTTTGGGCGGGGGGGGGGGGGGGGGGGGGACTTTTCATAGAAAACATGCAATAATTTAAGTATCTTCTTTACCTTTGGACATCTAACTGGCAATCTACGTACATGGTTAGGATGAGCATGGAGGTTTGTAACAATTTTGAAATTTACAAAATTTATTTAATCAAATGCACAGGCACACATCGACATCAAGACTGTTTGAAATTGTATGATACTTACTCATTTCAAATTGTACATGTTCTAGTCAACCACCAAAAAATGGTCTGTACGGTGTATATGCTTCGGAAAATTTCAAAAATCATAGGTACATGACAACATACACAAAAGCTAAATAAAAACAAACAATGGGAATATTCCCATCTAATTGCTGAAAATATGGTTGGATTTGATTGGGCCACTTTCCGATGAAACTTCCAAAACTGTTAACATTTTCAAGTAAGACTGAAAAATAATTTAAAATTTTAACCAGTGAGAGTACATCATTCAAAGTACGGTATTGAAAAGATTTTTCATCTCGTGCAGTGTTGATTCGCGGCTAAAAATGTCATCTCGTACTAGTATTTATGTCGCGAACAGGATTTTTATGCGGCAACCACAGAGGGATAACAGGTTGTTTAGCAGACTTTGATGCTCTTGACGCCGATTTCTTTTTAGCTCTGTTATACTGTATCACAAGAACAGGTCTAGTGGCGTTCATTCTCCCATGCCCTTTTATTTTCCGCTTCCATTTTCGAAAAACAGAGACCGGAAGACTCGAAATTCCGGGCCCCTCTTCCGGTTCCCTGCAACACCGGCAACAACTAAAGCAACACGAACAGCCTCCATGGTAACCGCAACATCCAAGCAACGAGCAACATCCGTAATAATCAACACAACATAGATCACATTTTCCGCCATATTCAAAACATCCTGGTTCGTTTCGAGAACTTCTCGGTGTCTGATTGGGTTTTTGGCTATCTTCATCATTCGGTCGAGATTTTACTCTTCTTGATCTCATTCTAGAATAGAATAAAAGTTTTTCAATATGCCATTTTAAAGGTTTTAGCTAAATTATTTGGTAGCAAAGTAAGGAAGTCAAAATACCCGAATTGCGTTATAAAAACTTTTAAATTATCGTTAAAAAATCTTTACTTTTCTGTACGTGTCCTCTGACTACCGTTTATTTTAATGTTATGCATATTATTGTTCGCAAACACTGTTATATTCATTCTTCGTAAACCAATCAGTAAGGGTTATATTTCTACTGGCAGCGCCCTTGGGCTAAAGTTAATACTATATAAATATCGTTACTGGAAATACGCATGCACAAAACCACGAAAACAAATTTTCCGATGGTGCACTCTTATCATTAATGGTTACCGTGCATGCAAAACCAGCACCTTATATTGCCATAATCATAGCATATTCAGTACAATTTTCAAAATGAAAGCGCAACCTTAATCATGATGTCGTGAAGAAAGCGCAGTTTACAATTTACCAAATAACAGGAGTCAGCAAAGTTCATTAAGAACATTGAAAACAACATGCATGTATATTTTAAACGTATCGTCAATTTGATAACCTCATGTAAACATATACAGAGTTATTTTCCCAACACACCAGCATATTTATCGCAATTAAACCCAAAACAAACACCTGATTAGTCATTCCTACCTGAAGCAGCGACGATAACAGTACACACACAGCAGCGTTAGTCCCGCTATTGCCAGGAGAGTCGCAAGACCGACTAGAAACCAAAACCAAACTGCCAAAAAAAAAAAAATAAAAAAAAATGTACAAATCTATCATTCAAACATCATTATTTTTTACGAAATACAAAAATAAGACTTGTTGTTCTAATGTAAATTGATTTGATCGGAATTGCATTCTATTTAATGAAGAGATATGATATCAGGATGTGCATGTGTAAAACACTGAATTATGATTAAAACTTGACGCTGTGTTTATTAATTGAACATTCATCAAATAATACAGAATCCAGCAACTGGAGTACTTACATGTACTCAGTATATAGTGACATGATAACAGTCTTAGACTATACATTTGCAGATAAAGTGTTGCCTTAAATGCTTGAGAATAAGTAAAGTATGTATATCTATAATGCAACATCTATATGACGGTTATTTAAAATTAAACACTCACCATTCTTAATAAATGATAATTCACAATTGACATCAGTGGACCATGAAATAGGGGAGGGTGTTACTCCCTGAGCTACACCCGATCCTACCATTGAATACCCCGTGTCACACGCATACACTGCCGTACATGCTGCACTGTCAAAGCTCAACACATGAGCATTCTCTCGGGCTGGTGGGTTTGAGCAGGACATCTCTAAAAAGTTCTACTTTTCCACAAAAATACAATTTAAAACCGGGTTTAAAATTCCACACAAGCTTGTAAAGCACCCATCACGCCATTTCCGATTGAGCGCCGTGACTTGTTTGCATTTTGATAAGTATATTGTGAATAAAACAAATCGGTTGGAGTATATACTGAGGAAAACTTTGGTAAACTAACCCTTGTTCCATAGTGGCATTTGTTAAATCACCATGAATCACAACTATGAAATACCATTGATCTTTAAAAGATGCTTTATTATGTTAAAATAATTAGGTTTTCGATCATGGTTATCTTATTTCGTTTTTAAAATCCATTACCTATTATTATTAATCTGTGTACAGATGAACAATAACTAATGGAGACAAACTTTACACTCAGGACGGATTCAGCCCCTCCCTTTTTTATTGCAAATCACAATTGCAAGGTTATTAGAAGAAAATAAATCATAAATACTGATAAAAACTGATGAAGATCCGTAATTACATGTAGTTATAAGCTGCCGGATATATATTTTGACTTAATTCTCATGCAGAAAAGTCTTGTCGATTTGCCAGAATACAAATGTTAACAGGTAATATCTGTTTGTCCTATAATAAACGATAACCGGTATAATTGGTTAGACACATGTCGATTTATTATACATGTGTAAGTTGATATTGATGAGAAGTCAGTCATTGTAAGGGCCGTGGAGGTCATTTTCTGCAATGAACACATTTTTTTCGTTATCAACTCTACCGAATTAATTAAGTAAACCCAATGTCAAACCTTTGTGCAACCCATGCATCACCTAGACTTTTAGGGTAATTTTTGCTTTTGTTTAAATTTGCAAACACCAAGTAATTTGTACTTGACTGTACATCACACGAGTAAAAATCAAATCAAACAAAAGGCCAGAATGGGATCGGTCAAATGTTTTATTTCAACATTTTAGAATTTTTTACAATAATCTCTGAATGCTCTCTAGCATTGCATCAATCTCTTCTGATATTTCGCGTCCATATCCGCTTCGTCTGAAATGATATAATTTAAAAAATGCCATAAGTATTCAATGTTTTTAGAGAATGTTATTATAGTAGAACTGATAAAAAATAATTTTGATATACAGACATGTATCAATATACATGTACTATTAATGTTTTATGTACATAAATGGTAAATATTTACCGTCTTTTCTCAGCCACTTAAAGCCTTCGAATACAACCATCACAAAGATGGAAAATCCTATCATTTTGATATCTATCAACGAAAAGGGAAAATACATTTCATTAAATTAAAACGAAATCAAATCAACTCGTGATAAAAGACAAGAGTGTATTTGGTACGTGTAAAACATAGAATAAAAAGAATGAAGACATAAAACTTAAATCTTTTCAATTAAAATTCAAATATTCAAAATTACATCTACTTACACAATTCTGAACGTCTTGGTAAACTTCTTAATGTAGGTAGCAATAGATAACAATTATTATATTCCGCTTTAGGAACAATGGAAAACGACAAACACCTTTACTCAGAAACTGTTGAGAAGATATTATGACGTTATATGAATTGTGACGTCACAGTTGATTCTGAATCATTTAGATGCTTTATTGTGTTTTAGACGCTTTATTTTTTTCCTATATTTACGTTTCCGATATGAAAAACAAAAGAAATTGCAGGATCTGATTTGTGAAAACATTTACAACTTTATGTACATGTTATTATTATCTTCAGATCAATATGTCATTGAAAACGTTTTGATATATTTAATGGTGCGACCGTTGGGACGAGCACAGCTGGAACTGCACATATCTCGTCAACTATGCTCCGCCCTCAAACAACATTGATTATAATTACTTCAACTCAGAACCCGAAGTTAGCAACTTATATCTTTATTCCAAATTGTTCCACCAATTAGCTATTATAAACTAACTTTCTTTACAGAGTCAATTCTCCCAAAATGTAAAAAAGAAATTGATATTATATAACGTCCTATTTTTGATGAATACAAATTAAGTCGGTTTTTTTTTATGCATAACTATTTTGTCAATTTTGAAAAAGTAATTTTTTAATCAGTAAAATCTGTAAACGAAAATTTGCTTTCATGCATTACAAATATATTTCTCTTTGTCCCTTTGATTATCAGAGTTTTAATATTTTTACCTGTCACATAAATGGTTTTTTGTTCATTCTTTTTGCATGCTAAATTAATGTTGGCATGCCCCTCCCCCCATTTTCCAATATTGATATCGTTTTTATAACAATAACACTGTATACAGGGAAATATTAGCCCTCGTTTTATTTTCGTCCCTTTTGCCCTCGTTGTCAGTGGGCGAATTTAAGACTGGACGAATTCCAATATCTCAAGTTATCTCTCTTAAAACACAACTGTGTCTGGGAGAATTCAACACTAGGCGAAGCTGTTTGTAAGTGTAGAATGGCGAAAATTACAAGAGGGCGAAATAACCCTGTATATGGTATCTCACCTATTCTCAGAAATCTATGTCTTTTACTCTGTACTCATCACCTTTGAATACTGGATGTGGACCTAAGTGACCTCAGTTGGAAGAACTGTCTATCACTCAGAGCGATTATCGACTTTACATTCTATCCCAGTTTACTATTTCGTCTCTTGAAGTTTAATATTCATTTGATATTCATAGAGACATTCACTCGTACGAAAACTGTATCAAAAGTTATATATTTGAAACGTCTTTTGTATTTATCAGGTTCAAACAGATGGAACAAACAGGGATATTGTATTGCAATAGCATCAAAGTACCCGAATGAAATGATGAAAAACTAACGGTGCAAGATTCCCAAAAGAACAACCGAATTCAAAGTTTAGAATTTTCCAATAAATTCCTGCCCGATACAGTTCTGTTTTAATCTTGTCAATTCTAAGGACAAAGAAAAAAACGTGTCTATGAAGGAATTTTGAAATCGTTTTCTTGCTGATATCGATTTTAATTGTTTGTTTGTTTGTTTTATCTTTGTTTCTGCCACGTTTAGTTATAGGTATTGGTAACTCTTTTGTCAAAATTGTCATATAGTGATATTTTCACCAGAGAAAATTTTACGTATCTACCGCCTTTAAGCTAAAGTAAAACCGTTGTTGGATAACGTTAAAATAAAAAAAAAACTTGATCAAGAAACTAACCTAGGATACGATATTATCCATATAATTTAAGATAATTAAAAATCAAATTGTGACAGATTTGACATATTGCAAAACAATTTTAAATAGCGTTAAAAGCCTTCACTTTATTTAATCTTAATAATTTGAAGTATGTAACAGATGTTGGACTGCCCTTTAATTTTGTCATGATTTTTATTAAAAGAGTTTAATAATAATTGCTTTGTATTTCTGGACTTACACACGCTTTTGCAATTTTTTTTGATGACAATGGAACTCAAACAAAAGCATTACATAAAAATAGTTTATCTTTTTCATTTGAATGACAGAAAAGTGCATAAATACAATAATTTGGACATAATGATTAAACAACACAAATAATGTACTTGTACTCAACATGACTAATTCACAGACTGGTTGTTTATTTGGTACTCGTGTTAATGGATCTCACAGGGTTGGAGTGTGGCAACCAGATAGCCACCATCTTTGCGTCTCTTCTAACTTTATTGTAAACCTCGTCGTTGATTGGATCATTGGGTCTGTTTGAACGCCATTGTCGCCAAAGGTCTCTTCTTTTCCGCCTCGCTTTCATATTTGTCCGTTTTGAAAGAATACCCGTCCATCGTTTTTGTCGTCTGCCCCTAGCGTCTTGAGCATTGTTTCCTTGCACATGCGCATCGTCTGGTTCTCTGCAACACCGACAACACGTGAAAAGTCCACATCCACACACGCCACGATATCCGCAACATCCAAAGAGAGAGCAACATCCGTAGTAATCTACGCAACCACAAACGTCGCAACTTCCGCCATAGTCACAGCAACCGCCACAGACACCCGGCGGATAGTCTTCATTATTGATAGGACCTACGCTTCTTACTCGATTTCTCCTAAAATAAACCAGCAGAAATATGAAACTTTTATTTACATGTAAGATATAAGGCAATGGTGTGAACAATGGAAATGCACAAATACGTGATTACACACCATAAACATACCTGACTTTATTTCTCACTATCAAGTAAGTACTTGTAATTGATTTTGTCAGTCAAGATAATATAATTCAGTGTAAGCCTTAATATCTTAAGTAAAAAATATTTGATTTTATGGTTACATACAAAATTTTAAAAAACTCGTTAACGATGAATACCTTTCATTTCCTTTACTATATTTAGCCAATATTTTACATACCAGCAACACTTTTTACAGCAGTAAACACATAAAGCCGATATCACGGCTATGGCCACCAAAGAACCAACTGCTATCAGGAGCCAAAACCAAACTGTAAACAAACCACAAAAAACACTTGTATATCAATAATTCCCAATACTGAATTTACAAATAACTAAGGTCTCGAACTTTACCCTCCTCATGCTTTACTATATCCAAAGACATGGGTACAGTGCATGCATTCGTTCAGGGCTCCACCGCGAGTATTATTGAGATGTCAAGGTATGTTAACCTCTCCTTTCTGATAATCTCTTTGCATTTATCAGTATCGGCTAGATAAGTTACAAAGGAGCTGTTCATTTAACTGGCTGCTAACCCGGCAACATGTTCATTTACTTTATTTACTGTGGTGGAAAACAACATGTAAATGTAATGTCAAATAAGAAATGCAACAAAATGGAGATCGACAATTGCAACTTTATAATCAATCTGTTTGTTTATATAAGTATTTTTTGGTAATTTGAAATGTTATAGAGTTTACGAAGATTTAAAGTTAAAAAGAAATAGAGTTAAGGATGAAGACAATCGTTAAGGACTTAGTATTTTAAAAAAATAGTCATAGAATAGAACTTTTGATAACAACAAAAAAGACGTTTTTATTCCACATTTTGGTTATAAAAAACATAAAAAGGGTACTCTTCTTCCATCTAAAAAAATAAATATCTACATCATAATTCATTTCAGATATTGGTATCATTTCATGTACACATATATTATGTAATTGTACGGTGTATTTCTGAAAAATGTGATAAAAGAAAAAAAAATCCAGCGCAAATCTGAAATAATGAAATACATGTGCATTCTATTTAATAGTTTTACTCACCCTCGGGAATTTTTTCAGGACTACAGACCGTGTTTCCAAACCATTAATGAGATGTTTTATTGCAATAAAAGTTTGGCCCACCGGACAGGACATAGCCCGGGTTGCAAGTAAACCGAACTGTGGGCTGGGAACCAGAATCATCTATGTTGGTCACCGGGTAGCCATTGGGCACAGACGGGGGTATAGCACAACTCATTAAGGGAAGATTCTTCGAAATGTCGAAAAGGTTTCACTCTTAACTCTTAAATACGCGCGAAGAAAAATAAAACAAATTGGGACAGAGATTTTGTCTAATGATTCAGGGCATTCCCGTTGGGTCAGAACCGATTGACGAATGTTTAATTAAAGGTTAACTACTCAGATACTGATAAAAAAAAAGTTGAAACTATTCAATCAGGACTTAAGGTTTGGTTCTTTGATTACGATTTAATCAAAATGTTTTTCTAGATTGGCAAGAGTATGGATTGTTTGTTTGACTTTCTGTAAAGGAATCATGGGTTTATCAACAGGTAACTTTGTTCAAATACTTATTGTATACTGAGTCACTGCCAGAGGGTTTTAAGTCCATCGTGGTTAAATTGAAGTTATCATTTAAGAATTTATGTATTGATTAATAAGAATATTTGAGAACGCTATTTCTTTGTTTTAAGGTCTTCATATATATATATATATATATATATATATAAAAGCGCAAAACAAAAAGGATCTTTAACACATCAAAACCTACGGCTTTTATAGTGAAATTTTGAAAGATTTATAATCGTAAACAATGTATATATATCTAATAAAGGAAAACTAAAATTGAATGTACTATATAACAAACAAATAAAAGTGGCCTAAAGATCTCTTTTAATATCAAAAAGTTTAACCCCGGCGCTTTAAATTCAAAATTATTGAAACAATATGTTTCATTTTACTAAATGCAAAGATAGTGAAACATCACTATGTGTACAGTTTTTTAAACAATTATTTAAATAAAAAAATATCAAATGAACACATAAATCCAACAGTACCGTCTTTGATGTACCAAGGAATACACTCCGCATTTCCAGTCCAATGCGGGGTTTTTCCACTGGTATCACAGGTGTACGTTGGGTTGCCAGAGAGAGTATACCCGGGGTTACAGACGAAGGTGACGGTTGGAGGGGTACCACTCGCGGCGCCCGTGGGGTAGCCGTCAGGAATCGATGGTTGTCCAACACACGACATTCCGGAGTCTCGCCAAGGATTGGAACTAGAAACGTCTAAAGTCCAATACGAAGGGAGATAACATTGAAACTTTGTTGTGAACATTTGTTAGTCAACTTGGACAAATGCTGAATATGGTGATTTCTAATTTAGAATTTCTTGAAAATGCGATTCAGTTCGAAGGATTACATTTTTACAATTTGTAGTGAACAGTTAACGGGGATAAAAGGAAAGATGTAAATTAAGTGTCTACCTGGAATGTTCGTCGCTCAATTGGTGAGTTTTGTAATGTGATTTCAGAGTAATCAAAGATAAAACAAAATACATGTATAAACAATAGTTTGTCACGAATGAAATTACTTCTGCATGAGTAATAGCAATAAGCAATAATTGTGAACAATAATGAAAGTTGGAATCTAAATGTTCAGTTAATTTCTGCTAAATAAATACATGTAGTTCTGCAAAAGACATTCAATATTTATTTATCGCCGACACAACTTCTGTCCCATCATATGTAAATAGCCAACATAAAACTTTGTAGATCTGAAGATGAATTAAATTTGTATATTTCCTCAATATCCCAACAGAGGATTTTAAATTGCATTTTGTACTTTTGATTCGTCTTATTTTTAAAGCAACATTGATAATTAAGTCATATATCTGTGGTCAATTAATAGCTTTATACCTAGAGATGCAGGGGAAACTTATCATTAATGCTAGTAACAATAGAAAAATATCTGTGTATTAAATATTTTAATCATTGGCATTATTACGTGGCTTTCGTCACTTATAAATTACCTGGCAATTGATGCTTATGTAAACTCTGTGAAATAAAACTAATCCAAAATACAATGTATTCAGAAACAAATTATTTGAAAAATTCTTCCATTTAGAAGTACAAATTTGAAATTTAAGTATATTTGTGTATCTATATTTGTCATAATGTTGTTGTCAATCAAAACAAATACGATAATTACGTATGAATAAATCAGGTAAACGAGGATTCGGAGATTGTTGTAATGATAACAGTTAACAACAAACGTATCCATCTCTTTCATCTTACTTATTAGATTCTCCGGCTATGTAATTGTTAGTCATATAAAAATGTTGGATTGTCGTTACGCAATGAATCATCTTATCAAAGTTGTACACAACTTAAAAGCATCTTATTCATTTTACTGTTCTTTGAAATAAAACCTGGACACACCCCCCCCCCCCCGCCGAAAAAAAAAAGAAAGACAAAAAATCTTAAATTTTCGTCGGCATTGTCACAAACTTATCATTTTAATTTTGTGTCAGTGGATTTTAAAATGTCCTAGAATTATTAGATCTTGCTATGTTTTTTGACAATCGTTTTTAAGATTTTTACAAATGCTCTGGCTGGTTTTTTTTTATAGCATTGTATAAAAAAACCCAACGCTTTGTCACTTACAAAGACTGATATATGTTCTAATTCGTATCTTAAAGTTAATTCTGATGTAAAATGATGTAAGAATTGCACTTAAGAATTACTTTTAAAAACAAAATTTTCAAGACTTAACCTCTTGATGTAAATAGCGAAAAACTACAATAACTGAAATGATAAAACTCTTTTTTTAACTATATGTAATATACACAAACTCTTGTTTTAAAAAAATCTACCATCTGGTTCGATTTTGGTGCCATCTCAAAATACAGGTACATTTACTATAGGGATATATAGGAAATTGTCTTTTTCCGTACTTCGAAGCAAATTAAAATATAAAACCACAATAGCGATTTTCCTTCAATTATAATATGTAATTAGTAATATCATTTTCTACCTTATAAGTAAAATATACTAAATTCTACCATCTGGTTTAAAATAAGGGTCGTCCCAAAATACCAAAAATAACCCTGAGGATAGCAATTCTGTTTGTAAAATTTCCAATACGTACACTTTTTACCTTCTCTTTTATGTTATTTCTTATAACGTACTCCCACAAAGCTTCATTTTATCATAACGTTATAAAAACACAATGGCAACGGTCACCTACGAACAACGGGACAAGCGTTTGAAAAATGAAATTTTCTTTAACAATCGAAATATTCTTACCTGTATTTTGTTATTACATACCATTCGATATTTTTACTATATGATGAAATTAGGCTCAAACAAAACTTGACTTATAACAAAACAGAAGAAATTCGAACTACAGCCTACTCCGGATATATTGAAATTCAGGGGACCATTCAAATTATTTCAATATATAAGCGAAATCGACTGAAATGAAGCCGCCATTTTGTTAAAGTTCAATCCCGATCTGAAATAACGAAGAACAAACCCGAACAAATTAATTTAATCATCGTTTATCTAACAGATACGTGTATTAAACATGGAATGATAGTCTTTAAAAGTTTAATTAAAAAAATCATTTAGTTTAAGGATCTTGCATTGGTGAACCATTTAAAAAGACAATTTTCAACCCCATTATAATTAACTGATCGCATTCTCTTACGTTTTGGGGAATAACCACCGGACTTAAACGCTTCAATCACTTGTAAATCATCGTCAGCGTTAAGCTTTAAATCCAAAATTCTTAGCTATTTCAGATTTAGGCTTTGTTTTCATATCAATAGCCATAAGTAGTTCTTTTCAGTGGGGTTCCTTTTTTTTTTTTTTTTACATCTAGCCTTAATACGTCCGTATGTACATGAGAAGAAAGAATTCAACAGTGAATAAATTTTATTTTGTTAAAGCAGTATAAAAACACATAAGGTGAGAACTTATCAATTTTCACCTTTGTATATCAACTGGTCAGTCAGGTATAATTACTGTCACCAACCGTGACGACAGCCGCCAGGGAGTACTTCAATATAACCGTTATAAAAACAACTCATTATCACCTCTGGGGACCAATCCGTGGCTTCAATATAAGCGATTTTTCAAAATAGCCGATTTCATTACAACCGTTATTTTAATGCAAAGAAATTGAGAGGCTAAAACTGGGGATTTATTTTTATTTCAAAATAAGCGGAATTTCAAAATAAGCGACTTCAATATAAGTGGAGTAAGCTGTAAATTTATATGATTTTGTTTTCCGCTAGAACATTTTTGGCAGTTCTATAATATTAAAAGTAAAGATTTTATTTGTTAGTCAATATAATTTTGCATATTTTCTGATTTTCTGTTGATTTTATCTCATCAATTCATTAAGAAAATCGTATGACAAGCACACAATTCAAAAAGACTGAAAACTGCTTAAAAACGATTAAAGACACCATGTCTCAAAATTTTGATCATTGACCTCATACATGTATAAATTTTAAGCCAGCTGAATAAGGTCAATATAAGTAGTTTAATACTATAAATGTTTAAGTATTATCATCATTCAATATTTTGTTAATTTGAATAAAAAAGGGTAGGGATTTGAAAACTGATAGAGGAAATTCGGACTGGAATATTTTTAATTTTGTCACTGAAAACTTAATGCTTTGTATCTTTTTAGTACCACTGCCATTCAGACACTGCATTTCATTTTTAAAGAGTTTAATTATCTGTAATATTTTTACAACCAAGAAAATCTCAATCATAATCTTAGTGTAAATTTTATGGGTTTTTCTTAATTTTTTAAAAAATATTCAATGGCCATTAACTTAAAAAGGTCATTGACCTATTTTTTTGAAAGTGAAAAATAATTCTACAATCAAAATTCTATAACTTACAATATATGGTTTTTCATTATCAACAGTGGAATTTTTTTCATTCTGAGTAAACGTCATTCTTAAGCGAGAAGTTCCTGTATAATGATGTCATGGACAATCAATCAATGATATTGTTTTTGTTAGGATTATTAAAAATTGTTCTGTAGTAGAAAAAAATCTAACAAACGTATATATATCGACATATTCTTTTTACCATTTTGAATAGTCACAGGAATATATAAAAAATGTATTAAAAAAAAGGACACATGTGAAAAAAAGAAGGAAATTTGCATTTGGTCTGCAAAATAACAACAGAAAAAGCAATATCCATAATAATATGTGCCGCCACATACATCGAAACGTAAACCATGGTCACATCATGCCAGGTGGACAGTCTTCGTTATAGCTTGGACCGTTGTATTGTACTCTATTTTTCCTGAAACACATTATAAGTTTTCAACTTATATTTGACACACTTATATATGTAAAAACAGTATGTGTAGTACTGGTAAGTAACATATATATATATATATATATATATATATATATATATATATATATATA
>WFKH01003881.1:31417198-31437264 GCA_016163765.1 Magallana hongkongensis | reverse complement strand
ATATATATATATATATATATATATATATATATATATATATATATATAAGGTATAATAGTTTCGGTTTAATATGCTGTTTTCTTTAAAATAGTCTTTACTGTTTTCTCTTAGGTTATTCTTTCAAATGATATGATTATATTTAAAAAATGCAATATGCGTCTGAATTTAGAATTTTTTGGGAACACTGTAAAACAAACACAGAAACTGAAGAAGGAAAAAAAGAACATTCTTTTTTTTATTTATAAGTTTTAGGTATTACATACCTATAACACTTCTTACAGCAGCAAACATATAAAACTGATATAACGGTTATGGCCAACAGAGAACCAGCTACTGTCAGAAACCAAACTCAAACTAAAAATCATAAAACAGTCATTCCATATTACCTAATTTACATATCATAAAAGTTATAATACTGCAGGCTGGCACCCCCATATATACCGGTATGTTTGTGAATAGGGTTTTGACACATGCGAGCCGCGAAGTGTGTCACAACTTATTCAAGGATGTGTCGTCGGAAAGCTGTATCGCCTATCTATTTACATAAAAAGAAAAGATTTCAGTTACTGATTCAGCGCTTTGCTATTTGACTGATGGCCTACTAGTCAGATACAAACTAAGCCATTAAATCAAGGCGTTTAGATTTGGCCCCTTAATTTCGATATCAATATGATCAAAATCTTTCCTACTGGCAATAGTTTAGATTGTTTGTTTAACTTTCTGATAAGAAATCAATAATTTATCGATTAAAAAGTTAACTTTGTTCAAATAGCTACTGCATACTGATCAAATCACTGTAATAAGGTTTTCAGTCGATAGTGGTTAAAATGGAGTTATCATTTACGAATTTAAGAATAGATTTATAAGAAGATCTAAGATATCCGTGCCTTCGTTGTAACGTCTTTAAAAACGTATTTAAAAAAATGAAGTAATTGCATATAACACACTATGAAATCAAAGATCATCTGTAAAATTATGTTAAATACATGAAGGGAAATTAAAATATTATTTATTATTAAAAAAAAATGTCTTTGAATTAAAAAAAAAAGTAAAGTCTTAAGTTGTTTTTCATATTCTGTTACCAAATGGCAAAGTAGCGAAACATCACTACGGAAATGTTTTTTGAAAAAAATGTATAAAACTTAAAAAAAAACCTTACATAAACTGAACCATGAATTTAACAGTACCGTCTTTGGTATACCAAGGAATACACTCTGCATTTCCAGTCCAATGCGGAGACTTTGCACTGGTATCAAAGGTGTATGTTGGGTTGCCAGAGAGAGTATACCCGGGGTTACAGACGAAGGTGACAGTTGGAGGGGTACCACTCGCGGCGCCCGTGGGGTAGCCGTCAGGGATCAATGGTTGTCCAACACACGACATTCCGGAGTCACGCCAAAGATTGGAACTAGAAACGTCTATAGTCCAATACGAAGGGAGATAACATTGAACATTTGTTATGAACAGTTAGTCAACTTGCATTAGATAAATGCTGAATATAGAGACTTCTAGTTCCAAATTTCTTGAGAAAACGACGTACTGTAGTAAAACCAGTGATTGGTGCAAAAAACTTCAACGGGAGATAAAAGAAAAATATATAAATAGGGTCTACCTGGAAAGTACTTTTATAAAATGTTTTTTTATCGTGCAGTAATCAAAATCTAAAACTATAGATTTTCTTTTCTTCACTAAATGGAATTTAGTCTGCATGATTAATTACAATAAGAACTTATAATAAATAATGATAATTTTGACAGTCTACAGGTTGAGTTATTTTATGAAAGAAATTAACTTTAAGGAAGGAGTCTTTTCTGGTTTACGACTTGTCGAGAGTAAATTAGATTAAATGGTCATTAAATCAAGATAAAAGAAAATTAAAATATCATATTTTTACTATCATACAACTTGGCATAGAAATAATAATCAAAGTTTAGAATCTAACAAGGACTATATTTTTAGCGGCACATTGGCGTAGGGAAATATCAAATGTTTTTGCAATTCAGAATTGCTGTAGATTCATGAGTCTATTTAGCATTTTTAAAACAATAACATTAATGTTGGATTTTTTTAACTAATGTGAACTAATGATAAGGAACTTGGGTTTCAGAATATGTTTTTAAAATATGATTTGCCTATCAGTTTACATTTTTACTAGCTTTTTAAGAGTGCATTATATATAATGTAAATAGATTTGTGTGAAAAATCACTTAAATTGGATTTTCTCTCTTATTAAAAAGGTCAATATATTGGCTTTTCTGTCAATTTATATTTTCATGTAAGGTCTTCCTAATATGTAAAAATCAGAAATATTTTAATATTGGAAGCATAAAAAATAATCAAAATATCTTCAAAACTTAAGAAAATTAGAGGAAATGCGGGCTAAGCAATATCAATTTTAGTTTAAATATTAATTCCAATTTAGTAGTATAAGCTGATAGACATTCTGATATTCTATAATTTCATTGAAGAAAAGAAACTTCATATCTTAAACAGATGTCTACATAATTGCAGATCACTACATTCTTTTTATCATCCTTTTAGTTGAGGAAAAAGGTAGTGACCTTGACCTGACCTTGATGCGATAACAAGGTGGTCAAATTTGATTAAACTGATAGAATTACTTGGTTATATGATATGTTTGACTGTGTCAAATTTTCATGAATTTCTTATAAGAAGTATGTCTGATAACGAGAAGACTCCTTAACAATTTACAAGTAATTATTTATTGTTAACATACTAAAGATAGAGAACCTGTCTATAATTTTTTCACCAACTAATAACGTGTATCAAATTCAATATAGTCACAGTATCAGACCTCTTATTACAACAATACCCCAACATAACAGGACAGCGCACATAATAACTGCAAATGTATTAACTTTTATTTACGTGTTATTATTAGTATATCCTAACAGAGAATTTTAAATCCATGCCTTGTGTACTTTTAATTCTACTATATTTTCATAACAACAATGATATCTGTGCTCAGTAGGGTATTTCGTACTTACAAATATAGGAACTGATTAGGAAAATGTTTTCTTTTATTTTGATATACATTACAATCATATATACATTAAATGTTTTAAGCATTGATATTATCGCACGGTTTTACTAGTATTAAAAATAACAATTTTCTATAAATTAAAATTATATCATTTGCTCTTTTTATGATTAGGAATACGCTACGTGCATTGATGAAATTTTTGGGTCAATTTTATCCTTTGCATAATAAAATATTACATTAATTCTTAAGTCATTGCTACAAGATGAGGGATGTCAGGTATATAACTGAGTATTCAGGAGTAGATGCCTCTATGTCCATTCCCCACGAGAAAATACACTGCACTGGTTACATAAAAACAAGAGCACCCTAGACAACAACAAATATTATAATGTGATTTTTTTTGGTAGAACTTTTGAAGTTTTTATAGAACTGAAGTTTACATAGTGAAAAATGTCTTTCTCTTCAGACACGCCTTAAATTGTAGATACAGCACACATTTTCTTGCAGTTTATTTCTTTTTTTTAGTAAAGAAATCTACACAAGTCCTGGTTTCAAAATTCAATATATTCTGAACATTTTCGTTCATTTCTACAACAATCTTTTATTTTGAAGACGTTTTAAGAGGTTAAATAAGTCATAAAATATGATAATTAATATTCTTTTAAAGTAAATAAAGACTTTAAAATGTTTAATAAACTATAATTTTCATATCTTTTCAACCGATCTTATATTTTCCATCTTTGTACAAACTTCAAGGGTTTTGTGAATTTGTCCAAATTTTGAGTTATGTCTCATTTACTGCCACTGAAGCTCATTTCATAAGTATTAGCTTTCTGAAGAAGATCAAACTCATGATCAGTAACTCTTTAAAATGTTCATATCTTGCGTGCATAAAATGATTAGGAAACATGATCTTGATACTTTATTTTCATTTTAATGACACATTTAGAATGAACCATGTATATAAGTAAGAGAAATATATTGCACATTACAACTTGCTTGTGTCCTTTTGAATTCGCAATCCGTTCAGAAAAACGGTAAGTTGAAAAATATTGTGAATAGTATTTTTTATAGGTAAATTTTCACGAATCAAATTTGAAATTGTATATAAAATAGTGTGTACAGTATATAATGATATTCTCAGGGACAGAGGACGTGCGTGGTTGTCGGGCTTACTCTTCTGTATATGACGTTAGTTGAAAACAACGACAACAGTGCTTTTGTGAAAAGACTAAGAAGCTACAAAAACACTTGTCGAGAAATAGGATGGGAACCAACTTGTGAAAGAAGGACCTGGAATAGTAATAATAAGTTATACATATCGAATATACCTTTTATGCTTTAAACTTAGGTTGTTTAATATTCATTGATGTAAGGATCTTCTCACAAAGATTTTTCATTTCTTTTTTGTTTGCTTGCTTTTAAAAGAGGCCTTTATATATATTTTTATATAAAATTTAATATTAATATATACATTATTTAGATTTTTATCAATTTTTTTCTGCTTCAAACTATGGTTTAATATCGTTGAAATAGGGAATTTGTAAGAGTATAAGCTTGAATTGATAAATAATGAAGGGATCTGTTGCAAATAATCTATTCGATTGCTTATGTACAAAATAAAGGGGAGGAGATTGGACAATCTAATTTAATCAAATAGTTGTGTTTTGTCTTACATTTATTTATTAACAACAATTTTTTTTAGCCAACTTTCCCTCCAATTTTGATCATATTTTGAGATAATATAGTCATGATCTCTTGTAAACTACGCTGGCATATTTCTGATTCCTGGATGCAATGTGTTTTAGCATTTTGAAGTCGTAATTCACTAACTATATAATTTCATTTGGAGAATGCTTTTCTTTTATGGAAAGGTAAAACAAATAATTAGACCAATGAAACTATTAAAAAAACGGAAGTAAAAAGCTTTTATAAAAAATAGAAACACTAAACGATTTGAAAACAATTCGAAGATCGAAAACCTATTCATGATAATGCATCATTTATCTCGGAAATCATTTTTGGAAGCCATAGTTATATGACAGTTTCGGCTTGATGTATGATCGATGCACTCTTAGGTTATACTGTATGATACACATTCTTGTCATAATTTTATTTAATCTGACATTTGCTCTGTATATCCTTTAAGAACAAATAAACAGGCGGTTTTTTTTATTGGGATATCTTGATTGGTTTTTATAAGGAACAAGTCAAATTGGTTATGATTTTCTTCGAACTTTTGACATTATCTAGATAGTCAAGTTTTTATTTTTGCTTATTTATCAATGTGTATTCGTATGTTTCAAGGACATAGTAACGATTTTCTTCAAGTTTTACGTTTCTAATTTTGATAATTACAATGCGTCAGTGAGCTATTCTAAATGTCAAGTTATAAGAGAGGTATAGAGCTCACAAGTTTTTGTTATTTAAACAATGCTCGCAACACATCTACATTGATGAATAGAAAATACCGTATTCTAAACAAAATTAGTAGTGAAAGCATTAGAAACTGTAAAATTATGTCTGTAATAAACTTACAAATAAAACGTTTTATAGAAAACAAAGCTTTTACCAGTAAATACAACCTATGTAAACAAAAACATTGCATGAGCTTTGTTTACATTACAATGAAAAAAAAAGGCTCTGTCTCTCGCTTTGAAATTGAAAAATAAAGTTGAAATTTTGGCTGATCATTTCAAATACCTTAATCAAACATTGAAAACATTAAAATTGAAAAGTATGATTTGGAAAACAATTGTGACTAAGCCACTGCATGAATGCAAACGAATTTATCATTTAGAGATGATGTTAATTATATTACAAATGTACATGTATTTATGTGGTATTTTGATTAACACTATTTTATTTTATTAAAAAATAAACCCTTAATTGAATATTTTTTGTATTTTAGGTACAACTGTTGCCTTCCATGTTTATCTGAAAAATTCTATCTCAAGTCTTTCACAGAATCAGATAATCAAGTATGACATGTAGTCACAAACATTGGTGAGGGATATGACACAACTACTGGTAAATTCACGGTTCCAGTAGACGGGGTGTACTCCTTTACTTTGACAAAAAAAGGGGCAAGAGCGTATATTGGTGGAGTAATCGATGGTAAACAAGTCGTCTGGACGGTCATGGAAGACCAGACTGCTACTTGGGCGAGTACTACTGGCCACCTTGTAGTGAGGATGAAGAAGGACAGTCAATTTTGGACGCCTAATTTTACACGATCTGCTACCTACATACACGCCCTTTATACATTCTTGAGCGGATACAAAATTTCTGATGGATAATTTAACTTTTTTAAAAGTGAACATTGCTTTGTTACAAATATGACTATATTGTGTAAAAATGTAAAAGATCTTCTTCAATTAAAACAAATCGTTCATATGTGTTCAAATCGGATTTTTTGTTTCAACAGTAGAAAAGTAGTTCACTGTGATATATTGGTTCTATTATCTAGTGTTTCCCATTTTAAATGATCAAACATAAACTAATATATGTTATTACGTGTTTTGATTGTCATGTAGTCAATTGCCTAGGTATTTACATCAAAATATGCTATATTGCTTCTCATTTTAAAAGATTAAAAAAAGATACTTCCAACTTTCTTTTTGCTGAATTAAAATTTTTTACATGTAACTCCTGTCTTTATTCTTATTTATTTTACAATATCATTTACTAACATTCTTTGTAGCATTCTAGAGCAACACTTCTTTCTATTAGAAAGCCACAACTCCTAGCTGTACAAGTAAAGTCTGTCCAAAGTTATTGCTTCCATCACTTGAGCTTTTTGATTATTTTTAATTATATGATAAAAATACACATACCTGTTAAAGAAATACAGCTGAAATCGATATAAGGTGGAAAATCCAAAATATCTTCATTGACACATTTTAATTTTTCACTCATAAAAGTTCACAGGAACGAAAAAAAGATTTCTTACGGAGATTTATAATGGGAAATGTCTACATCTTTCCTCCATTACTCGGAATACCTTGCACAATTTTAGAACGTTATTATCGATATTAGTGGATGAACGTAGATTTAGCACAATGGTATTTCTGATTATCGAAATGTCAAGCGAAAAGTGGTCCACGGGTCACAGTTTGAACAATTCAAACCAATATAACATTTTATGCATAGTATTAGCAAAATAAATTTATCTTTCACTTACGACTTTTTTTCTTTTTTATATATTGTTGATGGTTAAAGGGTCAAACATTTGTCAAAAGAGTTCTACAGAACATTTGAATTTTAGCTTATATCTCTCTTCCTATGAAACTATTTATTATGAGCGTTTACAAGATTTAAGGCGGAGCAATATACATTTTTAAAGTTATTGTATAAAAGGCCACTCTCACCTCATTATTTATGAAAAAAAAGAAAAACATGTTTTAATTCAATTTGAGATTAACTTAGCGTCATGAAAAAAATGTAACTTGCATTGAAAGCTTAAAATGCATGCGAGAGAGAAATGTGTGTCAAAGACGTTTCTTGCTGAATTTTGTATTTGAAAGCTTTCAGAATAAGATCATACCAAATCACTTTTAAACGTTTATACGTGTTTTAACGTGTACAAACTACTTAACTACTTAATATGATTCGTTAGGTTTAATTTACATTTTGATAAGTGAATAACAGTATAAATCAAAGTACTGAAAATACTGAAAGTCCTGAAAAGCGCTAACCTAGCTTGGTTCTAAAGGAAATTTACTTTGTGCAAGCTTAGTTAGAAATAAGACTTATTGAAATGTTGGCTCATGTTTAATTAATATCAATTGAAAGTATCCAAGGCCATAAGGGTCAAAATGGCGTGAAGTTGTACACATCCATATTTATCCTTAATAAGGTCTTCCGTTTCCAACGGAAGACCTTATAGTGATTGTAATGTGTTTTCTTTCTTCTTCTTATTTTTCCCCCTTTTTTGTCGGCAGAATTTCTCAGAGATGACTTGTTAGATTTTCCTGAAATTTCCAGAGATGATAGAGAATAATATCTCGAGGCGGTTTTTTTCATTTTTTCAAATTCATTTCCCTGTCGTCCGTTTCCTGTCCCGCGACGAAATGCTTGTCACCTCGAGATCTCACTAACGATAAAGACTTCAACATCCAAACTTTGTGGGATGATAGACCTATAGCTGTAGATGTGTTTAAACTTTTTTGTTTTGTTCGTCGTAACTTTCGGTCGTCACCGGAAACACTTCAAAAATTATTTTATCTACGTATTTAATTTATTTTACATAGAATGAATATGTTAGTATAAATCCTCACATATGTCATCTATGCTATGTTAAAAAAACAAAAAAATACTACTTCCGGTGAGATATCTCAATTATCTTATTTAGCTTTTTTAAAACAAATTTTATACCCGCAAGATCTCAGAAACTGTAAGTGGCCAACACACGAAACTTACTTGGATAATAGACATTAGACTGAAGATGTGTTTAACCGGTTTCATTTTATTGACCGTCACTTCCGGTCCACACCGGAAGGGTCCAAACAAATCAAGCTGTTTATAAGTTTAACTGTTTGTCTTTGACAGTTTGGGTTAGTTTGATAGATAATAATGTACGATAAGAAAATATCCAAGAAAAGCCAGCTTTAATTTTCATTGAGCACTTCCGTTTGTCCGTTTCCTGTCTCATAACAAAAAACCTTGTCTCCAAGATATCTCAAAAATGGTAGAGACTTGAACAACTAAACTTTGTCGGATGATAATCCTATGTATGTACACGTTTTTACACTATTTTTTTTATCCGGCGTAACTTCCGGTCGTCACAGGAAGTACTCCAAAATTGGATTTTTAATTTTTTGGGGGGTTATTTACCAAAGAAGCAAAATTTTAGTAATAGAAATACAATAGATCATCTACTTATGGTTAAATAAACAAAAAAACCCTACTTCCGGTGAGATATCACAAATATCTCAGGTAGCTTTTTAAAAACAAATTTTGAACCCGCGAGATCTGAGAAACTGTAAGTGACCAAGACACGAAACTTACTTGGATGATAGACATTTGACTGAAGATGTGTTTAACGGTTTCATTTTGTCGACCGTCACTTCTGGTCCACACCGGAAGGGTTCAAACAAATCAAGCTGTTTATAAGTTAAGATTTTGTCTTTGAATATTTTATGCAGTCTGATGAACAGTTATGTATCGTAGGTAAATGTACGAAAAATACCTCTTTAAATGTCGTTCATCACTTCTGTTTGTCCGTAACGATCCCGAGACAAAAAACCTTTTCTAAAGGAGATCTCAAAACTGACAAAAACTGAAGAACCAAAAACCGAAATAATGTATGAAGATAAGTTTTCCATGTTCTGTTTGATACGGTGTAACTTCCGGTCATCACAGAAAGTACTCAAAAACTGACTTTTTTTGTCTTTTTGTTTTGTTTTACATAGAAATAATTACTGGAAAATTCCTTCACAGTATATACAATATCCGATTTCTTTTTAAAAGAGGAATGCATTTTTTTTTACAGATTAATACACAAGGAACGAAAGAATTTTTTGTTGCTATAGCAACAAGAGTCTAGTTCAATTTATTTTTGATCTAGAAAATTTGGTCGAAATTTTCTTTAAATATATATTATGATTTATCATATGTAACTTAATGTAAATTAAAGCTGAACACGACTTGTAAATGGACACATGCCTGGAACATGGTATATAAAAGCCTTTGATTTTGTTACACTTGATTTAACACCTGGACCTTGTGTGCGACGAGTTAAATACATTTGTTTGTCTAATGTTTGCACTTTTATATTGTTGTTTTACGTGCATTTTCTTTATAAATGTATTGCATTGACCATTGTAATTGATGTTCTGTACTTTCTTGTGCATATGTGCATGCATTTAACTGGTGAGCTGTTGCGTCTAAGCAACAAATGTAAGCGAGGTAAGATATACGTCCACACAGGTGAGATCTACAATGCAAACTTGTGGTGTTTAGTCCGTTCCTTATATACGTGCTGTGGGGAGAGCGGCGAGCACCAAAAAACTATTGCTATTTACATGCTGACCACTGATCGAAACGCCATTTAGTTTTGTTAAAAGGAGTTTATCGACGGTAACATGCAATTAACTCCGTAGCTGAGTGGTTAGAGTGTCGGACTTATGATCCGTACATCCCGAGTTAAAATCCCGCTGGGGCTTTTGTTGTTACTTACTGAATTGAATTATTAGATATTTATTTTTTTTACCCCCAAATTGCAAATGTTCTGCTCATTTGACATATGTACAGTTTATTTATCGTGATGTCTTTCATATTCAATTAGTTTACTGCCAATTTGAGTGACTTTTTCTAGGTGTGTTATTCCACCTTAAATAACACTACTCTATTTTGTTTTGGTATGCAGCTACTGGGGCTGTTAAAGGTTATTTTGCAGCATCGCTAAATTGCTACTTAGCATAGCTAAACTCTCAACAAGAACATTTTGTTAAAATAAAACAGTTCTTAAACACATATGTAATAAAAATTACCGACGGTGTGGTAAAACTTTGCAATTAATAATAAATGACCAAAATGAGAAAAGATTTACAAAACAAACCCACGCTATCTTTTGGCGCTGTTCAATGTATTCCTTTGTAGTAATATTACAGAACTACGAATTCGCAAAAAAATATGTAAATGTCACATATTTGATTTAAAAAAAAATATTTCATAATAGTTTTTGACATTTTCTTGCAAAAAATCGATTTGATTTTTCTACATTTCAGCTTCTGTGTACGCACTATATTTCCTCATCACTGCTTAGCAGCCCCTGGAATGATGTACGTCGGCCCTGCACATTAGAATCACAATAGCCTGTGCAATTATGTGCGTAAACCCCTGAAACTGGTTCTCTAACCAGTTTAAATGATGTATATTTCTGCTCATAGGGGGCGGTTATTCGATGAAGTAGAAGTCTAACGACAATAAGCGCTGAGCTATGCTTAGCGCTTTAAAAAGGAATATTTTTTATTGTGTTTTGTTATTAGTACCTTACAACAATGTTAAGAAAAATATCTTTACCTAATACAAGATTAAATTCCTACTTGCAAGCACATTTATTCAATGCAAAAAATAATATAAAAACTTTATATATAAAAATCGATTTTCTAGGCATTAAAGATATTTGTGATTACGGGCCTCACCAAAATGTATGTAGCTGCGCCCGAGAACAACGATTTGAGTTCTTTTGTGAGAAATCTGAACAGCTACAAAACGCATGGCCAGAATTAGGATGGGAACCAAAGTGTAAAAGAAAAATCCAGACAAATGAGATTTACAATATATCGAGAAATTGTTGTTAAATTCATAAGTTATAATATGTATGCAACCTAATGAAGAATTTGTTTCTAACCAGAAATCGCATATTTAACAGATTGCTTTTGGAATTGTTTCAAGCTGGTTGGTCATATGGTTAAATTGATTTAATGGAGGACAAAACTATTTGAAATCCTATATAATCTTAGTGTTACTAAGTTTTAAAAAGGATACTCTAAAAAAAAGTTAAAAACTGAACAAGGGTTTTCTCCGACATCAAAAATACAGGTACAAACTACCGACATTTTGATTTCAATAAAGAATATACATGCAAGAATACGATTAATTGCCAGTTTGTATGACTCGGTATTTAATTCTTTTTTTAACATGGTAATCATGGTAAAGCAAATAAAACTCTAACGTATTTAAACCAAAGCAAGGGATTCATCTTTGTTCGGAAAACTTTTTACCGCGAAGCTTTTATTTCCACGTCATTATAAGCCCTATACTAGTATATTGCAATGGCAATAATTATACCAATATAATAAGATATGATTCTATTATATGATGACATTATATTTTAGAGTGATTAAATGATTACAAAAAAATGGAAGAAAATGAAGTTCATATCAATATGAATATGTATGTATATACTCGTAATATACTATGTTTGAAATTTTGTTTTTTGTAGGTCCTATTGATACCTTCCATGCTGACCTTACAAAATCAATCGAAAGTCTTTTTCCAAGCCAGACCCTTAAGTATAACCATGTATTCACAAACATTGGTGAGGGGTATGACACAATTACTGGTAAATTCACGGCCCCAGTGGACGGGGTGTGTTCCTAGCTGGACATATATAACAAAAAGAAGGGTCATTGACGACAAGGTTCCTGTCTGATCAGCTATACAGGGACAATGATTGGCACTCATTAATTCGATGAGTGCCAATCGTCATTTAATGACACGAATGAAAAGGGGCAGCGGATTTCGGAAACAAAATATTCAAAACTATAAGGCTTTCCTAAATGGTAAAATGGCTTCAGATCTATGCATATGATATAAACCTATTTGAATCTTGTCTTTTTATTAGTACATGTACTTTCTATGGTTTGTATCTTTAAATGATTTTGCAACGCTTAAAATATTTAAGCTTGAAATAAAAGTACTTTGCATTGAGGACAACTTTTGAGTTTTAACTTTTGCAACATTATGTATTTGTTTATTTGACACACATACAAGGTGCACGCTGTATTATCATTAAATTATGGCTTCTTGTAATGCGTATGTTACTACGGTGCATACACTGTCTTAATTCTAGACTTCCAAGTAGTTGAAGTTAGCATGATAACTATCACATTTATAAACGTATATAAATTGTTTTTCACTTGCCCGGATGATAGTAATGGAAAGTAAAGAGTTCGAGGAATGAAGCCATGTCGTTCTTTGAATAAAATCGATCTTTCTGGAGACAGAAACACTTTGTTTATACACGAACTCCGGGATGCACATCATTTAGACCTTTTTCTAAACACCCGTGTGGAAAAATCGACACATAGAATTTTTTAAACGAATGTATTATTATGAAGTATTGCACCGGTTGTAAACATGATGCGCCTTTCTTCAGAAAAACCCAATCCGAGATGAACGAAAAATGAATCCCATTTGGTAGGTAAAACAGGTATACCATTTAGGCATTTAACCACCAAATGGGACTCAAACTACCAAACGAGGGGTTGTGCCCAACCTGGTGATTGGACAAATTCCAGTGGCGGATTCAAGGGGGCACACCCGGCGCCCCCCCTAAAATTGTCAAAATAAAGTTAAATCATACTCCTTCTGGCAAAGACAATTTACAACTTGCGAGTCTTAATTATCATTTTTTTGGACACTCATGGGATTTCTCTACATTAGACTAATTTCAACGGTGTAATATGAAGAAAACCCATGCGTTCAATGGTGTAACGTACTTAGAAAGCCCATTTTAGTTACGCTCTCCATGGGTTCAAATGTGACCAGTCACCCAACTTTAAGTAATTGGTTATACTTGCTTGTGTTTTTAACGACTCTTCCATGTTTATTATGATACAAGCTGTCATCGTTATGTTTTTTTAAACTTCATTTTCATCGTCCCATTGAAGTATACTTTTTTAAACTGATTAATTTACAGCCATTCCTAAGAAAAAAAAATAAAAGGAAATGTTTCTTATATTTTCTGCAAGGCAGATGGTTTTGATGGGATTTCTACAGGTCTTAAATCTACAAACCTTTAAAATTATAAATAATTTTATTACTTTTAAGTATAATTACGAGAAGAAATATCACAAAAGTCTAAATATGAAGACTCAATTTTACTCTACAAAATCTCTAGATTCTCTAGAATTCAGCAGCTTCCGGGGGCTTCGCCCCTGGATCCCCATAAAAATAAAAGGAAATGTTTCTTTATATTTTTGCAAGGCATGGGATTTTAATGGGATTACTACAGGTCTTAAATCTACAAACCATTAAAAATTGTAAACAATTGTTTTACTTTTAAATATAATCACGAGAAGAAATATCACAAAAGTGTAAACTTAAAGACTTCATTTTTACCCTACAAAATCTGTAGAGTCCAGGAGCTTCCGGGGGCTTTGTCCCCTGAACCCCCACCAGGACTTTGCCCTGGACCCTCAAGGCGGCCCCCAGACCCCTACCTAAAACTGGCGCCCCCTCTAACTTCAAATTCTGGATCTGCCCCTGAATTCTAACGTGGAAATCCCAACGCGCACCGGCAGTATTCAACTCTGAAGTGGTCTCCCTGAACCTTCAACTTGCTTCGACTTGTGCGTTTCATGATAATATTTCTGTTTGGAAGCACCGAGATTTTTGGGCGTCCCTTGATTTCCTGTCTTCCGAAGGAGTTCATATCTCTGAAGACATGAATGGGAAATACTCCAGAAAGTATCTACAAAGCATAAAATCTGCTATTCTGCATGTTACCAAATACCTTTAGGTGGGGTTTCATTTCTCAATTATAGCACACAGCTATTTATTTGGAATATTAAACGAAATGCAAGTAAATTCTTGTAAACTGTTATCTTACAAAGTGTATAATGTTCTGCTGCATTATTCCAAAGTTAACACGTATTTACTTGAATTAATGGTTTCAGTTTACTAAGGTTTATTTGCCTTAATAAAATTTTGGATGATTATTTTGAGTTTGTGCTCAGTTCGTGCTTGCCTGTACTTATTAGGCATGTTAAGTTGATATGCAAATCAAGTTTGCTGCTTGATTCCTATAATTGACTGAGTATGAGCTCAGTTGTTGTGTTTTCATGGACTTACTGAGTTTATGGCCAAAACAACGTAGCTGCTTAATTACAACATTTTACTGGGTATGAGCTTAGTTGTTTATTTGCACAGAGTTTGAGCTCTATTATCAGTTGTCATTACAGTTTACACTTACGAACATTTCAGTTCTATTATTTATTGGCACAGAGTTTGAGCTCTAATTTTAGTTGCCTTTACAATTTTTGAACATTTTTGTTTTATAAATATTTGAATAAATTTCATATAATAAGCAGAATAATTGAATAAATTTCATATAATAAGCAGAACAACGCAACATTTTCGTTCTTGAACCGGTAACAATTGTTGCCACATTCTTAGAAAGGCTTGAAATACTATATTTCACTGGGTATGGGCTCAGTTGTTTTATTGTGCAAAGTTTAAGCTGTAATAAAGTATTGATTGTTACTCTCTTTTTCCTCAGACAATGCTTCCCAAAAGAAGCAGACGACCTGATTTAGCTTCAACATCACCACTTCCTGAAATTGAATAACCGTCTAAACGACAGAAGAAGGGAAGTCAATCTAGTTTAACAATCGACTACGATCTGCTAGCTGACGCCATCCTGAAGAAACAAAATATTTTCCATCCAAATCCATCAGCATCCAATGTGGCAGCATCAGACACTTAACCTATAATCACATCTTCATTAGTGCCAAGTGATAATGTGTGCTAACAGATTCAACCATCTGCAGTAGTCAGTCAGGTAGACACCATCACAGCTAGTCAAATCATGTCACTATCATCTGATGCTTGCCAACAACCCTGCCCTCAATCCCCCTGGAGCCAGACACACTATCGGTCCCTGCAGTGCTAAATACTTTATTTGGAGGTGAGTCAGCTACCAACCATGTTCCCCAGCCCTTAAATGTTTCTAACAATATTCCCCTGGAGGCCACTGTGTCAGCTAAACTTAAGGAATTTGGGACAACTCATATTTTGATATTCATTTATTGCTCCCCAATCAACAGGATGACACTTTTTCTGTGTCAATTGAAAGAGGGGCAATCAATTTTCAACAAGGTAAATTCCAAAAATTCCCCATTTCCATTAACCAATGGACATCAGCATTTCTCATCTATGCTTCCATCTTCATCCAAAAAACACCTTCTGATGCAGCTCATCTCTTCAAATACATCTACATGATAAGAGATATGAGTTTTACAACCAAGACTGACTCATGGCGGTATTATGATGAGGAATTTCGTAAATTACGACAGTCTGTTCCCCTGCCTTGGCAAGAACCATTACAAGAGTTAGTAATAAGAGGAAATCTTCAGCCCTTTAAATATTGGTCCTCAAAACAGCCCTTTCTCGCAAAAAACAAATCCAACAACTTTCCAAACTCCAGAGCGAAATTCTGCTACTCCTTCAATCAGAGACAGGCATGTAGATCTGACCCATGCATCTACAAGCATGCCAGTCAGTACTGTAAGGAACAACTCCCTAGGTTCAAGTGCCCCAAACTCCCCTCAAATGATAAACGACTTCCCTCAAAACATGCCAACTCCAGTAAAGCCATACATACATACATAGAGGGTAATGATCAAGACTTAGCAAACTTCCTCATATCAGGTTTTACTAATGGTTTTCATTTAGGCTGCCTTAATACCCTTCTTCAACCCCTTCAAAGAACCACGGGTCAACTAATAAACATCCTGAAACAAAATTAAGAAAGATCAAAGTTATGGGAGACTATCCGATGCATCTCCATATCTCCAATATCCTAATATGGTCATCTCTCCGCTGGGAGTGGTCCCGAAAAAACTTCAAGTTGACAGATGTGTTAATCATGCTAAAAACGATATACTTATGTAATTTTTGAATATCTTTTAAGCGATCATCAATATAAGTTTATTTATTCAAAAATTGTATGATTTCCATAAAATTAATAGTACATGCATTAACTACTAGTCCAAATTATCGGAAAATCAAACCAGACAACGTCTAGAGCTCTCTATAATTCGGATCATATGTATAAGTTACAGGAATAATCAATTGCTAAGGCAAACGTTAAAAAAGTGCATCGGTAAATATTCTAGCCATGTATTTTTAAACGATACATGTATAAGATTTAGACAAGAAACGCTAATATAAGAGGAACGAAATAAGACACATAACAAGACATCAACAACGTTTTTTATCCAATTAAATGGTGCTGTTTTCGATTAAATTATATTTAAAATAGCGGAACATGTTAGCAAACAATTGATGCAGCAAGACTTCGTAAAGATGGTCATGGATGTTGTTTGTCAGTCGTATTTTTTATCACAATATTGATGGTACTTTATCGTTTTTATTATTCAAGATAGTATGGAACACTGAAAGTTCAATGTGGATGAGAGAACATCGTACTAGTATTCGAAATATAATAATATTCATAAAAAAACGCATCAAAAGATTTAACCAACTGCGTAACACTGTTAGGGCAGCAATACAATAGAAGAAAAATAAGTAAAAAAATCTAGCTAATTTACTCTTAACATTTCATCACAATGTGTGTCCTTTTTATTTTTTCTGTTCGTACTCAACTAAGGCAAATTGAATGCAATGCTATAGTTGTTGATAGACATTTCAGAAGGATATCAATAGAACAACCATATTTTAATAATAATTTGGTATATATGAACAAATGATACAAATTAAATCGTTTCTGGCCAGTGTATACCCTTTATAAGCGATAAACTTGATATTATATTTTCCGTTTCGCTTTCCGTTCCGTTTTCTGTTCCGCGTTTAGCAACACCCGGTGGAAATCAGATGCTGTACAAAAATACATTCGCATTAATTCTCTACTTTGTTATTTTCGTTGCCCTATTCCAATGTTCATTTAGGTTGCTGACTTGCTGTCCAATCCAATTTTGATTTGTGTTTTGGATGTTTAGCAATTGTCTGCATCAAATAATTGACTTGTTTATGTATATACCTTAATGGTGTATCCTGTCAGTCCATTGTAGTTGCTATTTTTATTATCAATGTTTGTATATCATGTTCACCAATTGTCTGCATCAGATTTCATGTTATATTATGTATGGTTATTTGTCAGTGACTAGTCTGAAATTTAAGAAATATAATCTGCTAACAATTTTGTGTTTCAATATATTCTCCAGACGGCCGCATTTCGAACATGTTTTTTCTTTTCATCATGCATTGTTTTCCATTGGCGTCAGGTTCAGCAATTGTCTGTCTGGCATTGCCACTTGTAAATTTCTTTTGTGCCATGTCGGCCCGCTCGCCATATCCTATTTCATGTCTGCTTGTTTTATTTGTTCAAACTCATGATATTTGCTGTACGTATCAACATTTTACATTTGTTATTCAATATGTTTTTTAACACCTTTACCAAGGCAACATTTTAAGTGGTGCTTCAACCTTTCAGGTTGATGGTCTTTTTTTATGCACCACTTTTGTTTCAATTGTATTTCATTTTTGTAGTTTTTTAACATGTGTACTAGTTGTAGCAATTTTGTGGCTGGGAGACCCCTTTTGTTCTATACTCTGTAATTTCTTTTCTAGTCAAACGTTTGTGGATTCTTCCAGCCACTTTTGTTTATGTTTATAATGTTCTATATTTTTTGCATCAATTTAAAAAAAATGACAATAATTTAACTATCACGAGGTATTACTGTTTTTAATTACGTTGACGAGCTAATGGAAAAAAACGAGCTTCAATGTTGCCTTGATAGGTTAAAAAGCGGTTTTAACATAAAATAGGGTTTTATTTTGTAAATAAAGCAATTTATGTTAATCTTCGATATGTTATTTTTATATGTTCTTGTATGCATTCTATCTTTAATTAACTTGTTTAATTTTTTTGAAGACACGTAAATTCTCCACTGTTGTACATTGCTGTTTTTATCCGGTCATTAAGATTTTCTTTTATGCAAATTGTATGAGCGATCAGCCAATCAGAGAGCCGCACAGTCTTGGGCTATATTTACGTTCTTTTGTTTACACTAGGGGAATCTGTACAGAACGATCGTGTAAGACACCTCCAACCTCCCCATCCATCCACCACTTTTAATTTATATAAGCAAGCTATATGTTCTATACTCTGTAATTTGTTTTTTATGCACCACTTTTGTTTCCATTGTATGGCCTTTTTTATGCACCACTTTTGTTTCCATTGTATTTCATTCTTGTATTTTTTTAACACGTGTACTAGTTGTAGCAATTTTGTGGCTGGGAGACCCCTTTTGCTCTGTACTCTGTAATTTCTTTTCTAGTCAAATGTTTGTGGATTCTTCCAGCCAGTTTTGTTTATGTTTATAATGTTCTATATTCTTTGTGTCGTTTTTAAATAAATGACAATAATTTAACTATCAAGAGGTTGTTTTTAGTTCACCTGAGCTGAAAGCTCAAGTGAGCTTTTCTGATCACATTTTGTCCGTCGTCCGTCTGTCTGTCTGTCCGTCCGTCTGTAAACTTTTTACATTTTGAACTTCTTCTCTAAAATCGCTTGGCCAATTTCAATCAAATTTGGCACAAAGCATCCTTATGGAAAGGCGAATATAAATTGCAGAAATGAAAGGCCAGCTTGCATTCAATGCGGAGAAAACCTTGAAACTAAAAAAAAGGGGGTGCATTTTTAAAAATCTTTTCAAGAACTATATAGGTAAATTTTCTCGAGTCTATTCAGTTTAAACAGAGTTTAATATCACTGACGGAAATATGTAGTATATATATGATTCATTTTGAAAAAATAAATTGTGCTCTTAATTTGTTTTAGTGCATGTTTCTTCTGTTTTAATAAGTTACAATTTTCTATTTACTAACCATATTTGAGTGTCAAACTTCAAAAGTATAAGCAAGATACAGAGCTTTGCTCGCAATTCTATGTTTGTACACGGAGCTGAGGCCATATGGCACAATATCCTTTGAACGCCTACATAAAGTCTGTTGCTCAGGTAAGCAATGTGGCCCCATGGACCTCTTGTTAATAACGTTGACGAGCTAATGGAAACAAACAAGCTTCAATGTTGTCTTGATGGGTTAAATATGGGTTTTAACATAAATATAGTTATGTATATCGAAATGTTAATCAAAAAGTAAAATTCAAAGAGATTTAAACATAAGAAAAGAATTATGCACATATCAAATTTTATCTGACTAGAGTACTCAACAGAACTCATATGACGTGTCTGAATCTAACATATTTTGATGGCAATTGGAAGTTACACGATCAAAAGAAAATCTTTAAAAAAGATAAATTGTCATAATTTAGCTTATCAAACTTTAATGACGAGATTGGAATCAAAGAGAGGGGATATCCATACTGAAATATTGCAAATCATTTTACATATGCGTTCTGATGATAATTAAATGCGGATAAGGGTGGTTTTTGGTGCAATATTCGGCAAAGAAAAACTCCAGTTGGTCAAATTTCTTTCAATAGTAGGAAAACACAAACAACAGGCAATGGCATGAAATAAACTCATTCCTTGACAACAAAAACTTTGGTGTATTTTAGTATAGA
>WFKH01003881.1:31388657-31400358 GCA_016163765.1 Magallana hongkongensis | reverse complement strand
CGAGTTTGATCTTGTTCAGAAAGCTGTAACATATAGAGCGAGCTTCACTGGCAGTGAATAAGCCATAATTCAAAAATTTGCAAATTCACAGTGTCATTTTCTCTATGTAAACAGTTTATGTTCTTTCAGGGATTCGAAAAATAAAATCGATTTATACGTGTATTAAAAAAAATCTTTATTTAATAAAAATACCGCATGGGCATATCATTGTTAAAAAAGAAGAATGTTGTAGAAATTAAGAAATTTTAAAATGGATTTTCAAAAAAATATCTTTATTTAACAAAGACAAGTAAATTTCTAGAAAATTTATTTCTAGAAGTATTTTAGGGGGGTCGGAAAGGTAAGTTGTTCACCACGTAGACTCTTTCATAAATATTTAGCATTGTACATTTGACATTCTCCACTAAAATACACCAAAGTTTTTGTTGTCAAGGAATGAGTTTACTTCATGTCCTTGCCTGTTGTCTGTGTTTTTTACTTTTGAAGGAAAATTGACCAAGTGACATCTTTTTCCGAATATTTCACCTAAAACCACCCTTACCCGTTGCCAATTTACCACATTTAATTATCATCAGAGCCCATATGTAAAATGATTTGCAAACTTCAGTATGGACATCCCCTCCCTTTAATTCCAATCTCTTCATGAAAGTTTGATAAGCTAAATTATGACAATTTAGATATTTTACAGATAATCTTTTGATCGTGTAACTTCCCATTGCCATCAAAATATGTTAGATTCAGACACGCCACATGAGTTCTGATGATTACTCCGGTCAAATAAAAATTGATATGTGCATAATTCTTGTATGTTTAAATTTCTTTCAATATTACTTTTTGATTAACATTTCGATAATCATAACTACATTTATGTCTACTTAGACTATATCCACTCGAGAGAATAAATAGTCGAGTGTTTCTTTAAAAACCAATTGAAAATATCCTCTTTATTAATTCAAATCAAAAGACATAGCTAAAGATAAAAGTCAACAGTAATTTGTATTGTCCAGAAATAAAAAATGTATACATTTAAATACGAAAGTGTTCCTACAAGTTTCAAATAGATCAAGATTTACAAACTTTTCTTTTATAAATCTATGAAAGGACTCATCAATTTTGTATTTGTAACAACGAAGATGCATTGAAATTATTTTTAGTTCACTTGCTTCACTACGTTTATATAAAGAATCGCAGTAATGAAGTTGTATGAAACTGTGACAGTGTAAAGTAACCATTAAATGAAGATATTTGATTATCAATTCAGAAAAAAAAAACCAATACCTATAAAGTGTGCGTTTATTTTATCTAATCTGATTCATAGTGCACTTCTAGCTACCTTCTTACCCACAGCATAAATAAAACATTTAACTATCTACGTTTTCATCTTTCTCGGAATTATTCTATATCAGTTATTCATAAATCGTTAACAAAAGTACGTAAATTTAGTTTTATCATCGATCAGCGTGTTACACTTAAGGAACAGACAATTATATATATGTGATGGTTATCATGGTAACTGCCACTATTTAGAAGTCTAGAATTAAAACAAAGTATGCACAGTAGTAACAATCACATTACAAGAAGCCAAAATTTAACGATAATACAGCGTGTCCTTGTATGTGTGTCAAATAAACAAATACATAATGTTGCAAAAGTTTAAACTCAAGTTTTTTGCAATGCAAGGTATTTCTTTTTCAAGCTTGAATATTTTTAATTGTTGAAGAAAATCATCTTAAAACGCAAACCATACAAAATACATGTACTAATAAAAAGAAAAGTTTCAGATATGTTTATATCCGGTTAGAAATGCATAGTAGCCATTCAGGAAAGCCTCATAGTTTTGAATATTTTGTGTCCAAATTTCGCTGACCCTTTTTATTCGTGCCATTAAATGACGATGAACACTCATCGAAGTGGCAGATTGACCCTGTATAGCTGATCAGACATAAACCTTGTCGTCAATGATCCTACCAAGATGAACCTCGATCCTCTTTTAATTTTGTTATATATGTCCAGCTAGGAATACATCCAGTACACTGGGGCCTTGAATTTACCAGTGGTTCTGTCATACCCCTCGCCAATGTTTGTGATTACATCGTCATACTTAAGGATCTGGTTTGGAAAAAAGACTTTCGATTGATTTTGTAAGCATAACGTGGAAGCTAACCATACGGCCTACAGAAACAATACAGAAACAAATTTTCAAACAGTTTTTATTATATATATATATATATATTCATATTGATATAAACCTCATTTTCTTCCAATTTTTTGTAATCATTTAATCATTCTAAAATAAAATATCATCATGTTCTAGAATCATATCACATTATATTTGTATAATTATTGCCAATTAATATACTAGTATTGGACTTATATTGGCGTGGAAATTAAAGCCTTGCGGTAAAAATTTTAAGAAGAAATATGAATCCCTTGCTTTGGTTAAAATATGTAAAAGTTTTATTTGCTTTAACATGTTAAAAAATAGAATTAAATACCGAGTCATACAAACTGGTAACCGTATTCTTGCATGTTTATTTTTTATTGACAAATTAAAATGCCGATAGTTTGTACATGTATTTTCATGTTGAAGAAAACCCTTGTTCTTTTTAGAGTACCTTTGTTTAAAATCTAGTAACACTAAGATCATACAAGATATCAAATATTTTTGTCCTCTACTATAATCAATTTAACCATGACCAACTAGCTTGAAACATTTCCAAAAGCAATCTGTCAAATATGGGATTTCTCGTTAGAAAAAAGTGTTCATAAGGTTGCATACATATTTTAACTCATTAACTTAACAACAATTTTTGGATAAATTGTTAATCTCACTTGTCCGGGTTTTTCTTTTACGCTTTGGTTCCCATTCTAGTTCTCGGCATGCGTTGTGTAGCTGTTCAGATTTCTCACAACAGAACTTAAATCGTTGTCCTCCGCCGCAGCTACAATCATTATACTAATGTCCGTAATCATATTTATCTTTAATGCCTAGAATTGATTTTTATATATGAAGTTTTTATATTATTCTTTGCATTGAATATATTTGCTTGCAAGTAGCAATTTAATCTTGTATCAGGTAAAGATATTTTTCTTAACATTTTTGTAAGGCATTTATAAGAAAACACAACAAAATATTCTTTTTTATACTGTTATTTAGTTATTAACGTGTAAAAAAAAATATTTCATAGTAAGTAGTTTGTACACGCTAAAAACACGTATAAACGAGATTTGGAATGCTCTTATTCTGAAAGCTTTTGAATACAAAATTCAGCAAGAAACTTCTTTGACACACATTGCTCTCTTGCATGCATTTTAAGCTTTCAATGCAAGTGACATTTTTTCATGATACCAAATAAATCATAAATTGAATAAAAACATGTTTTTTCCATTTTTTTTAAATGATGAGGTAAGAGGGGCCTTTTATACCAAAACTTTAAAAATGCATATTGCTCCGCCTTTAATCCTGTAGACGCTCAGAATAAATATTTTCATAGGAAGAGAGATGTAAGCTGATATTTAAATGTTCTTTAGTACTCTTCTGTCAAATGTTTGACCCTTTAACCATCATCAATATATACAAAAGAAGAAAAAGTAGTAAGTGAAATATAACAAATTTATTTTGATAATACTATGCAAGAAATGTGATATTGATTACAGCGGGTTTTAACTGTTCAAACTGTGCCCCTTGGACCAATAATTGGGCCCTGTGTGATGTTTAAATTCAACGTGCAAAACATAAGAATAACCTTTATAAATCCTCAAGATTACAATGCTACATTTGGTGATATTACTATGCAAGCAACCTGATACAAATTCTGAACATGATTCCGGCAGCAATACCATGAGAAGTTAAACGTTCAATATAGGAAACATCTTTTAAAATCTTCTCAAAGACTCCGAAAGACTCCATTGTAACAACATGTGATATCATTATGCCAGCATATAGTTTACAATGTCTGTTTTTAATTATTAAATACTTGCTCCTCCTTTCCTTGACAAACATTGGGTTTGGAATTCAATATTAAAAACATAGGGAAAATCTCCTTCATAAGAACTACAATACATTAATATGTGATTTGTAATAATTGCTATAAAAGCATCCCGTACAGTGAGGACATAGTCAAAAGACCCCTTGCCCGAACGAAGACATACTTCTAATCTAAACTTATCTATATATTTTTATAATTATCCTTATGTAATACAATGTATTGTTTAAATACAAATTATTTCAGCTCTGCGCTCTTTTCAAACTCAAATAACTTTCTGTACAAATTAAGGTCAAAATCTTTGTATCATCATTAATTATAGTTCAACAAAATTACTGTGAATTTTATTTTTATTTTTCATATCAAGGTTAATGCTCTTTGTTTAAAAAAGCTATTTAACTAATAATTTAAAAAGACGAAATCATTGTTGATATCCTTTGATATAGTCTAAAAATATGGATTTAGAATGATTTTATATTATTAAAATATTCTAACTCATTTATAATGAATAATTATGTAAACAACGACGTTGTTAACCTTGTTTATTTATTAAACTACCCTCGTTGTATAAATATTATAATTTGGCATCAAAAGGGATACTTATGCATATGACAACTTACAAAAGTTATGATTATTATTGGATTTTAAGCAATGTAATTTTATATCCTTAATAAAAAAAATTAGGTTTTCAAACTTATTTTGCAATGAGACAAGTTTCCACTGAAGCTAGAGTTAAGATAGTTAAAGATATGCCAATTAAGCGTGATATAAAAAGACATGTTGAATCAATTATAATGATATTTTTTTATCTCATAATGATTCTTGGTTTTTCTTTTTATCTATAAAAATATGTTTTACAGAATTTGATCTTTTTAAACCATAAATGTGCATTGTTATGAAAACGAATGAAAATAAGTAACAAGCACATCGTTAGAAACTATCGTGTATATTAAAATGGAATACCTGTACAGCTGGGAGTTGTTGCTTTCAAATAGAAAGTAGGGTTGCTCTAGAATGGTACAAAGAATGTTAGAAAATAATATTGTAAAATAATTTCAATTTTTTTCTTTTGTAAGAATAAAGACATGAGTTACATGTACAGTATTTTACTCTAGCAGAAAGAAAAGAAAGTTGGAAGTAAACAAGTCAATCTTTTAAAATGAGTAGCAATAAGCATATTTTGGTGTAAATATCTAGCCAATTGACTACATGACAATCAAAACACCTAATAATATATGTTAGTTTATGTTTGGTCATTTAAAATGGGAAACAGTAGATAATCGAACAGATATATCAAAGTGAACTACTTTTCTACTGTTGAATAAACCACGATTTGAACATATATGAACAATTTTTTTATTGAAGATCTATTACATTGTTACATAATGTAGTCAGATTTGTAACAAAGTAATGTTCACTTTTAAGAAAGTGAAATTATTCGTCAGAAATTTTGTAACCGCTCAAGAAAGTATAAAGGCCGTGTATGTAGGTAGCATATCGTGAAAAATAAGGTGTCCAAAATTGACTGCCCTTCTTCATCCTCACTAGGTGTCCAGTAGTACTCGCCCAAGTGGCAGTCTGGTCTTTAGTGACTGTCCAGACGACTTGTTTGTCATCAATAACTCCGCCAATGTATGCTACTTCTCCTTTCTTTGTCAAATATGTCCAGCTAAAGGAATACACCCCGTCTACTGGGGCAGTGAATTTACCAGTGGTTGTGTCATACCCCTCACCAATGTTTGTGATTACATGGTCATACTTGATTGTCTGATTTTGTGAAAGACTTGAGATAGAATACGTCAGATTAACATGAAAGGCAACAGTTGTACCTAAAATTCCAGAAGTATTATTTTTTTATTTTATAGACACTGTGACAAAAATAGTGTAAATCAATATACTATATCAACAATATAATTATTTTCCCTCAGTATGATAAATTCGTTTCAATTAAATGACATTGTCTCGATTTCTTTTTTACTTTTCCATTTCAATGTTTACAAAGCTTGATTAATGATTAATTTGTTTGTAATGTCAGCCAACATTTCAACCTTCAGTTTTCAATTTTTACATTAAGCAAGATACAAAGCTGACATTTCATTGTTATGTAAACAAAACTCGTGTTTTTTGCTTACATAGGTTGTATATACTGGTAAAAGCTTCGTTTTCCATAAAATTTTCTATTTGTAAGTTTATCATGAAGAAAATATTACAGTTTTTAATGTTGTCACTTCTTATTTTGCTTTGAATAAGGTATTTTCTTGTCAGCAACATAGTTAAGCAGAAACATAAAGCAAGCCTTGTTTACATAACAAAGACTAATATGACAACCGGCCTTAACATTTTGGCTGAACATTTGAAATGCATAACTAAAGCATAGTACATTGTAATTATTAGAATAAGAGAGATAAAATTTGAAAGAAATCGTGACCATGTCCCTTTACCATGCAAATACAAATTGATATAATTATAAGTTATTATATTATTACAAAACCTTGACTAAATAAATGTTTTTCGAAAAAAATCATAACAGTTTGACTTATTCTTTATGAAAACTAATCTAAACATCTGAATAAAAATTAGCACCTGTTCATTTAAAATTTGTTCTTTATGAAAATACAGATCAAATATCAGAATCATAAAGAGTCAGATAAAAACGAGATTATGACAAGAATTGTGGTATACAGTATAGCCCAACGCCGCATCGATAACAAAGTAAATCCGATACTTTCAATTAAAAAAGGATTGACTTCTCAAAATGATCTCCGATACCAAAGATGCCTTATTTTGCATGTTTGCCATCAAACCATTTAGTTTTTCATTCTTTATAAACGTATTCCATTTGCTGCATTGTCCAATATTTTTTCCTTTTGATCAAAAATTATTAAAAAAAAAAAAAAAAAAAGATAATAAAATGAAATATTAATGCGTAGTAATTTTCGATTTCAAAATGCTAGAAGAATACTTACTGGATTATAATTTATCAAATCCACGTTTATGTAAAAGCGCTCTTGAAATGGTCAAAATATATTTAATAAAATTTAGTAAAAGTATAGCCTAACAGGGCATTGATAACTACGTCAAACCGAAACTATTATAAAAAATGTCTTTTCAAAATAATTGTTGATATTAATGCTGAATTATTATGCATGTGTTTGCATTTTTAAATCGTTTTCAACTCATTTCAATGTCCATATTTTTTACCATGTGATATAAAAATAATAATATTCTACAAATGAGATTAGCATGGGTAGCGATTTACGATTTCAAAATTATAGGAGAAAACTGCTTGGAATACAATTTTAATTATTGTAAGCATGTACATGCAACACTGCGTTTTAAAAGGCAGAAATCATATTTATAAGCTAATTGACAAGTATAAATAAATAAATTAAATTAAAAATAAATATAAAATAAAAATAGGAAAATTAGGATGATTATATCAGCATGGTACAAATCTATGTTGAAATGAAATCAGATAAGAAAATGTTACAGTTATAAATAGTTATAATAAATATAATTTCATTGCATGTAAACAAGGAAATTGTTATATTGACATATCTATGTTGCACGTTGAGTAAACTATCTTGCATGTCGAAATAATCTAATCTCATGATAACATCTTTGAAAATCACAACTTTCTCGAATTAAAATATAAATTAGAGAGAAAGTTGGCTTAATTTTTTTTTTTAATGAATCTAGGATATAAGAAAAAAAAACTACTGCTAAAAATTAGATGGTCTAGTCCCCTCCCCTTTGTTTGTGACTATGTGTTTGCAATATTGCTCTTTATTCCTGGTCAATTTAAGCTTATAACCGTTGAAGATTAATTTTTTAACGACATTTATAATACCAATAATAAATAAGATTACAAAAAATGAAAAGCATCTTAATGTTCATAATTTAAACTTCATGCACAATTCATCTAAATAAACACCCCTTCTAGAAAGTAACAAAATCTTTTTTAAAAAAATTTATAATGAGTTATCTGAATATGATATTATTGGTATCGCTGAAACCCACCTCGACAACTCAGTATCAAGTAATGATATATTGTTCCATGGTTTTCATCCCCCAATAAGAAAAGATCGTAATAGATTTGGGGGAGGAATATTATTCTATATATCTATAGACTTGCATTTTGTATTGAGAGATGATCTAAATGATAGCAACATAGAACTTATTTGGTGTGAAATACACATGCAAGACAATAAGAAAATTTTACTAGGTTTGATCTATCGACCACCTAATTCAAACGTTTCTTATTTTGATAGCCTCACTTACTCATTAGATAAGGCAATTAATGAACCTATGCCTGTGTTCCTGATAGGTGATTTTAATATTGATTTGTTGAGTGGTGGAAATAATAATTTTAAACAACTTATGGCTCAGAAAAATTTACTGAATATGGTTAATGAACCAACAAATTTTAGCACTGTTCCTGGTACTTGTATAGATTTGGTATTCACCAACAATCTCAGTATTGTAGATAAAGTATATATAACATCTCCATTTTGCAGTACACATTCACCAGTTAGTTTAGATGTTAAGTATACAACTTTTAAGCAATATGCATATAAGCGCACTGTAAGAAATTACAACTGTGGTAATTTTAAAGATGTAGAATGTGACTTAAACACGGTAGATTGGGACACTGAAGTTTTCAATACAGAAAATATTAATGAAATTTATGATAATTTCTTACAAACTTATAACAAAATCTTAGATAAACATATTCCAAGAAAAGTAATCACTATAAGGCCTCGAGATAAACCGTTTATGAATAAAAGTATACGACTGAAAATGAGGAAAAGAAACCGCATACATAGAAAAGCAAAATTTTCAAACTGCCCAAATCACTAGCAACATTATAGAGAGCTAAGAAATGAGGTTATTTTAATGGTCAGAAATGCTAAGGAACACTACAAACAAAAACTCGCATCCCAAATACTTGGCAAAGACATCCCACCAGGCAAATGGTGGCGTATAACAAAATCTATCCCAAACTTTCTAATACACATAAACCTGTACCCCCTTTAAGATCACACGGCCAAATTTTACTTCACCCATTAGAAAAAGCAGAAGCACTAAACAACTGCTACTAGAATATCTCTAGTATCAATGAGGATAAAACTTTACCTGAACATATGGGCCTGGCATCCCCTATAAATACCATGGTGAATATATTTATTACAGAACAGGACGTGTTAGACCAGTTGAGAAATTTAAATGTTAACAAAACCCCTGGTCCAGATGGTATAACACAAAAAATCCTTAAACTTACATCCTCTTCTATATGCAAACCACTTGTAAAACTTTTTAATAAATCACTTGAATTAAAATGTCGGCCAAACATATGGAAACAGGCCAATGTTACACCGGTTTACAAAGGCAAAGGTAGTCCAGATCTAGTCAATAATTATAGACCAATATCCCTGACCAGTTCAGTTTGCAAAATTATGGAAAAATCATTTTTAAATATTAATACAACTTTATCTTAGAAAATGATATCCTAACAAAATATCAATCGGGATTTCAACCTCATGATTCAACTGTCAACCAGTTAGTGGAAATTTATAATACCATAATATATAACTTAGACAAAGGTAAAGATGTCAGGTTTATCTTTTGTAATATTTTAAAGGCCTTTGATAAAGTATGGCACAAAGGCCTGTTCTTTAAGCCAGAGTCTTGTGGGATAAATGTTAATATGTTGAAATGGATTGATAACTATTTATATGATAGAGTCCAAAGAGTAGTACTAGATGGGTTTCATTCAAATTTCAGACCTATAACTGCAGGAGTCCCACAAGGCTCTGTTTTGGGTCCTTTTTTATTTCTCCTTTATATTAATGACATATCTAATAATCTGATTAATAATACAAGATTGTTTGCAGATGATACCCCTTTGTTTATAGTTGTAGATAATGATGTTAACACACCAGCATTTTCATTAACAACTGATCTAGATAAAATTGATACATGAGCTTCCACATGGGCCATGGATTTCAACCCCAGTAAAACTTGTAATAAAAAATTTTCAAGAGGGTCAAATAATCATCCTCCTGTCCATTTTGGTTTCAATGGTAATATTATAAATGAATCTAGAACCCACAGTCATCTCGGTCTTGTCTTTCAAAGTGGTGCGAGATGGTCATGTCATATAAATAATATATATGAAAAAGCTTGTTCAAGGTTAAATCAATTAAGAATGCTGAAACATTTACTAGACAGGAGTGCATTAATAAAGATTTATTTTGCTTTTATTCGGCCAATTCTGGAGTATGGTAGTATTGTATTAGATAATTGCTCACAAGAAAATTCAAATCTCTTAGAAAATGTCCCGATAGAAGCAGGTAGAATAATTACAGGTCTTCGGAAAAATTCATCTAGGAATGCTTTGTACTCAGAGTTGGGGTGGGAACCATTATATAAGAGAAGGGAAAGACAAAAACTTTTATTATTCTACAAGATTGTTTATAGTATAGCCCCTGTATATTTTCAAGAATTGATTCTACCTTTCCAACCACCACAGCATGGATATAACCTTCGTAACGTTCGTAACTTTAACTTCGTTATACCACAGTTTAGACAGTTACATATTATAACAGCTTTTTGCCATCAACTATTCAGCTATGGAATAATTTACCACTGGAAACAAAATGTATTGAGTCCTTTTCATCTTTCAAAAATGCACTTAAAAAACAGTCTGTAGAATTAGCAAAAAATGCCAAAGTTTACAATTATGGAGATCGCAAAGAAAACATTGCTCACTGTCAACTTAGAAATAAATCCAGTAATTTACAAGCTCACCTTTTTAACCAACATTTAAGTGACACTTCAACTTGTAGTAATTGTGGTCACACATGTGAAGACAATATCTTCATTTTTTTTTTTTGCTTGTCCAGCTTACATCAATTACAGAACATTGCTCATTAACAGTATTCAAAATAATATAAACCTAAACAATTTCAATCATGAGCAAGTATTACATGTTTTACTTTTCGACGATACGCAACTTCCCTATAAAACCAACTGCTCAATTTTTCAAGCAGTTCAACAATATACTAAGTCAACAAAAAGATTCTAATTAATACCTGTTATTAATAATTTTGCATAATATCATCCTAAACTTTACCTCAGTATATCTTTACATGCACTCAATATCTTATGCCTCTTATTGAGTCGGCTCGCGAAGCGAGCGAGTCCTTGTTATCATAGCCATTTCTGCGAATTTTTTGCACTACATTATTTATACGCTAACGAAAATAGTGCATGCATTAACAGCTGTTGTTTGTGTAATTGCTAATTTAAAAGGGATGAACAATCTCATCTTTATTTACACATATATTTTTAAAGTTTTTCTTGATGTTTTAAAAATAAAAGAAATCAAAGTAATTTTTGTTAAATCGCTGCGCATGAATTCGATAAGTTACACGGAGCAAACCTTGTTCCGTACTAATGAAGGTAACCATTTGAGAAGTTCCGAATGGAGATGTGCGTAAAATCTATTTTTTGCGCTTGATAACATGTAGTAAGGATATGAAATATTTAGTCTAGATTTATATAGAAGACAAGGTGTGTCATATTGCAAATTTAGTTCGAAAATATTATTATAAACCCTCATAACACAAAAACCGGGTATGCATTCAATTTGAATTCATGGTCAGCTTCAACAAAGGTAAATCTTGATATGAAAGCATGGAAGAGTATTTTGT
>WFKH01003881.1:31344199-31360135 GCA_016163765.1 Magallana hongkongensis | reverse complement strand
TTGGCCCCACCCTAAAGCCTGAACCCCTGACCCCGGGACCATAAATTTCACAATTTTGGTACAGAGCTTCATAGACATCATAACCATGCAATCAGATTTTTCCTAACATGTGTGGGAGTAAATATTAAGAAGATTTTTGAAAATTTGGCTTTTTTGCATATTTGGCCCAGCCTGTGGCGCCCCGGGGGTGGTAGAGCAACGAATTTCACAATTTAGATTCCTCTTAGCATAAAGATGCTTCACACTAAAAATGGTAACAATTAGCCGTGTAGTTTTTAAGAAGTTAAAAAATGTAAAATTGTTAACGCACGACGCACGACACACGACGACGGACGAAAATAGATAGCAATTGGTCACCTGAGTTTTTTTTTGTAGATTTTCCTCATTTACTGCCACTTACGCTCGTTCTACAAGTATTAGCTTTCTGAAGAAACTGTTTTATATATTATATCTTGCGTGCACAATATGCTAAGGAAACATGATCTTCATACTTTATTTTCATTTTAATAACATATTGAGAATGATCCTTTTATATAAATACGCGTAGTAGTAAAATATTGCAGAACACAACTTTTGTTCGTATTGTATAAACGTGCAATTTGTTCATTAAAATGGTAAGTAAAAATATAAATGTTTGTTTGTAGGTTATTTTGAAAAGATTAACGTTCAAAAATCAAATTAAAAGATAGTTCTAAAACAATAGTTCATACTATTATAATTGTATTCTCAGGCAGTGAAGACGTGCTTGGTCGTCGGCCTTACTCTCTTGTATATGACGTCAGCTGAGAACAACGACACCAGTGCTTTCGTAAAGATTCTCAAAAGCAATTGTCGGGAAATAGGATGGGAACCAACTTGTGAAAGAAAGGCCAGGAATAGTAATTATAAGTTATATTCTTTTTGCTTTAATCTCTCACTAAGATACTATATTTCTTTTATTTTGTTTGTTTTGAGGGGGTGTTTAATTAGATGAATTTTGGATGAAATATTAACTATGAACATCACTAACATTTTTCAATCAATTATGCTGCATTAATAATAAACTTTGGTGATTTAACTTTGTAATGGGGATTTGGTTGGATTTAAATTGATAAGTAACAAAGGCTAATATTGTAATGGCATAGACACATTACAAAAGGAAAGGGTTATAGTTAATCTTTGTTCGCTTAAGATAGGTTTTAATCTTATATTCATTAATTTTAGATAACTGCGCCTTTATGTTTAATTAAATTTTGAAATGGTGTAGATATGATCTTGAAAGATTGCATTGTAAATTACGCTGGCATATTTCTGCCTCCTGGATCCACGTTTTTAAATACAAATTACATGTAAGTGGACATGCAAGAAAGTCTAGATATGAAATAAGATTAATCAGTCCAAAACTACCGCATTTGTTTTTGTGCGGCGTAAAAAGCAACTTTTTACCAAGTACTGAACTGTAGCTCCCAGGTCGTCCATCCGATTTTTTCTTCAGACCGGGAGTACAGACCTGCAGCAATGTTTTACTGTGGTATTTTAAACATTCAACCACAATTTTAAGGCCGATTGCCATATAAGGCTCACAGTGTCTTTGTCAAGTAAACAAGGTTTGCTCTATGTTTTTGTTTGCCTAGGTTGTTGACAAGAAAATACATTATTCAAAAGTAAATTATAAGTGAAAACATTATAATCCTTTGTAAGAAAAACATGGCACGAGTTTTGTTTACATAAAATGTCTGCTTTGTACCTTGCTGAAACTTTGAAAACTGAATATGAAATTTTATCTGAACATTACAAACACGTTAATTAATAATCAAACTTTGTTAACATTGAAAATGGAAAAGTATTTTAAAAATCGTGACCATGTTCTTCATACTAAAACGAACTTACCATATAGAGATCCTTAATTCCATTATATCGCATATATAGTATAATGATTTTTACTATTTTTCTCAAAGTGTGTAATAAATTAAAAATATATATATATGTCTTGTATTTTAGGTAAATCTATTGCCTTTCATGTTTATCTGACGAATTCTATATCAAGTATTCAACCTGATCAGATAATCAAGTATGACCATGTAATCACAAACATTGGTGACGGGTATGACACAACTACTGGTAAATTCACGGCCCCAATGGATGGGGTGTATTCCTTTACTTGGACCTATATGACAAAGCAAGGATCAGTAGCATATATTGGCGGAGTTATTGATGGCAAACAGGTCGTCTGGACGGGCGTGCATGGCCAGACTGCCACTTGGGCGAGTACTACTGGACATCTAGTAGTGAGAATGAAGAAGGGCAGTCAATTTTGGACACCTAGTGCTTCAAAATATATAACCTACATACACCACTTATTTACTTTCTTGAGCGGATCCAAAATTTCTGACAAATGATTTTACTGTATAGAATTGAACATTGCGTTGTTACAAGTTCATTTTTGGTAACAATGTAAAAAATCTTCATTAAAAAATCGATTAAATGTGTTCATATCGTGTTGGTTTCATTTCAACAGTATGAAAGTAGTTCACTGCGATATGTCTGGTATTTAAGGTACGACTGTTGCCTTCCATTTAATCTGAATGATTTTATCTCAAATCTTCAACTTAATCAGATTAGCAAATATGACGATGTAATCACAAACATTGGCGAGGGGTATGACAGAACCACTGGTAAATTCAATGCCCCAGTGAACAGGGTGTATTCCGTAAGCTAGACATATAAGACAAAAAGATGGTTAGCGTCCTACATTCTTAATTTGATGAATTTATTCACGACAAGATTCTTGTTTGATCAGCTATACAGGGTGAATTCGCCCATTGGATGAGCGTCACTGTACATTTAATAGCACGACAGAAAGGGGGCTGCAAAGGAACCAAATATTCAAAAGCATGAAGCTATTTTTAATGGCTACTATACATTTTTGCACGGATATAAACTATATCTAGCCTGGTGACGGGTACATGTACTTTCTATGGGTTGCATTTTAAGATGATTTCGCAACGCTTAAAGTGTAAAAGCATAAAAACGAAAAGTTTAGATAAAATCTTATCACAAAATATCCTTCCTTTTCATTTTGAAAATGTTTGAAATGATAAATTGTTACCTGTTAAACTGCGGTATAAATGAGGTTTATTGCAATTTCTTTGTTATTAAGGTGCACTATAGAAGACCCACATGTACGATAAACGTGACGCTCTTTTAAAGAAAAGAGAATCTCTTGAAAATCGCTTACTGGAGTCTCTTGGGGTTTTTTTTTTTTGGGGGGGGGGGGGGGGGGGGGGGGTGTTTTGTTTTTTTTTGTTTTTGTTTTTTTGTTTTTTTTAGTTTCACGACAGGTTTCATAACACAGACAACAAACAAATTAAGACTTGCTGTACTTGAAAGCTTTCAAGCTTATGAGTGTTGATAAAATTCATAAAATGATTTTTAATGATTATCATTAGTTAGAGGAATGTCTCTTGTTGAAATTGGTATGAAATATGTAGCCAAATGTTAAGTACATGAGAATCAGAAGTAAAATGCGAAACTTGAGGCTATAACTGTAAGTTGTGTTGACTTTACCTAGTGAAATAACAAGTTACAGACGTGAGGTAAAATAACATGAAAAGTAGGCGGATGGGACATAGCAAACTATACACCGGTAAGTTTCTGACAGAATGTCAACCCTTTGCAGGAAATTAGCTGGTGGGGGGGGGGGATAAAAAAAAGCAGAAAAATCATGAAATTGGGCGAAATATAAAAGGGTCGAAATCTTAGAAAAACAACTATGTAGAAAATTTTATACGATCTGATTAGTAATTGTCCTCAAAAATTGGTGAATGGCCTTCTAAGGGGAGATATAAAGGTATTTGTGCTAAACGGGAACTGAGGAAATTCTAGTTACATAGTTCTGAAGATACACATCCCATGGCTTCAGTGAATTGTATCAAACATGCTGTCCCTTTCCCCCTAAACGTTTATATGTGTTTTAGCGTGTACAAATTACATGTACTTAACATGAAATATTTCCTGTACGTTTTATTTTACATTTTAATGAATAAATAACAGTATAAAACATAACTTTGTGTAGCAGTTAACATAGCAAGAATCTTTTGTTGTGCTTTGTTATACCTTTAAAAAATGGTATGCAAATAACTACCTGGTACAGGATTTTATTGCTACTTGCAAAATATTTAATGTAAGGTTATAAAATTCAATTTTCTAGGCATTGAAGATGTATGTGGTTGCCGGCCTTACGTTATTGTATGTAGCTGCGGCCGAGAACAACGATACTAGTTCTTTTGTGAAAAATCTAGTAGACAGCTACAAAAACGCATGCCGAGAATTAGGATGGGAACCAAAGTGTAAAAGGAAAAACCTGACAAGTGAGATCTATAAATTTTCGAAAACTTGTCTGTTACAAGATGTCGCATGTTTAATAGATTGTTTGGGGGTTGATTCAACCTGGATGTCATGGCTAAATTTAATAATCAAAGTTTAAAAAAAAATAGTTGATATCCCGTATGATATCAGTGTTACTAAGTTTATATATTGTAAAAATGTCGTTTTTTAACATTTTATATATACTTTTTAAATTTTTTTTTAACAAATAATACAAATTATTATTAAACTCGGCAAATCTTGCATTAATACGGTTGCCACTACGTACGACCCTGCATTTGAGTCTACTTTTTGACAAGACAAAGCAAACTTTATTATTTTATTTCAAACAAAGCAAGAGATTCAAAAATATTTTCTTTCCGAAATTGGATACAGCTTGAATTTTCACTTCATCAGCAATCTACTACTATCATATGCCGATGACAAAATTTGTTCAAATAAATTTGTTCATTTTATTTAAAACTGATAAAAAAATGACAATAAATTTGAAGCATATCAAAATGATATCATGTAAATGATTGATATGAAAATGATTAATTATATTTTTTTATTTATTTCTGTATGGTTGCCTTTCATGTTGAGCTCAGAAAATCGATCGAACGTCTTTTAACAAACCAGATCCTGAAGTATGACCATATAATCACAAACATTGGCGAGGGGTATGACACAACTACTGGTAAATTCACGGCCCCAGTGGACGGGGTGTATTCCTTTACTTGGACATATATGACACGACGAGGGTCAACGTCTTACATTGGTGGGGTAATTAACGACCAAATTCTTGTCCGATCGGCTATACAGGAACAATCTGTTACTTGGATGAGTGCCACTGGACATTTTAGTAGCCCGAATGAAAAAAGGCAGCAAATTTTGGACAAAGAATATTCAAAAGTTTGATGCTTTTATAAATGGTTACTATACATTTTTGAGCGGATATAAACTATCTGAAACCTGATGACGTTTCCTGTGTACACGTCGTTGGTATTGGTTACATTTTACATGTAAGATGTTTTGCAACACTTCAAATATTTATAAGCTTGAAATAAAAATAGTGTAAACAAAAAACTTTTTCTTTGTATTTTAGAATAGTTTAAATCACGCTGTTTTAATTATTGAATATTTTGTAATTCTTTTGATACCAAGGTTCGTAATTTGTCTTACTTGTTGTGCTCATAAATAGAAAATTAAATCAAAACGAATTAGCCTGATAGCTACATATATCAATTTTATACGAATACTATTTGAGTTTTAAACATTTAACACGCTTTTTAATAACGCGCTATGAGGTTTATGAAATGTAAACCGTAAATGTAAATGTACAAACAATTTAAATAGATATAAATTTGATTGCTGTCGAATTCATTCTTGAATTTTATAATAAAACAGTGCATTTCAAAACATTAAAATATCAGCCATTCTTTATGAATATACAATATGACAATGCTTGTTCGATTCAAAACGATTTATTAATTCGACATTCGACGAGAGTCATGGGTTATAACTTTTGTCTACTTACATGTATATTGAAAGGACATAGTTGGTTACCGTTCCTATCTCATTTAATGAGTTTAAAGCATGTAGCATTCATGCGCGGATCCAGAAAATTTTTCCGGGGTGGGGGGGGGGGGGGGGGGGGGGGGGGGGGCCCAGGGGGGGGGGGGGGGTCCGAGGCATATTTGCGATTATTTTACTATGTAAATTTAAGAAATTTTGTCCGCGCATGGCATTGTTTTCTAAAGTCGGTGAAAGAGTATAGACCTACCCCAGCAAAATTTATGTTTTATTTAACAATACAACACAAATAACGAACGAGTTGGCTCGACAAAACTAGTATAATGATGTTGCTTGAACTGCAATCAGAAAAAAGAGATTAGAAGTTCAACGTAGCTATGCCCTTGTTTAAATTTTGAAAAAGAAACCAACACATTCAATTTTTTGTGTACGAATAGCCAAAAAAGTATATTAGTTCAGATGATGTCTTGCATAAAAACACAAATTAATTTTCGATATAAAGAGGAAGTAAACATTGTAGCAGATAACTTGCCTACATTTCTTAGCTCCTCATAAATAAGGTGTTTTTAATCAGCACAACGTATCATTATCTCAGTGGAACTTGTCATGTTGTAAATTTTGTATTTACTGCCACCCGGTAGATTTAAAATTTACAACATGACACTTGACTTGGGATCAGGATGCAAAAAGAACTGCAATCATTTGATAATCCATAATTCACAAAAATTAACATTTAAATTACATGCATAAATCTGAAATATCATTCACATAACGTTATTTCTTATATCAAAACGTTAAGACAGTGCATATATTGTTATTCAAACCTAGTTTTTGTTTGTTAAATCATTATATGGAGATTAATATTCAAAAAGTCAGTTCGGACATCATATATGTAAGTCGTGCGACCCTTCTGATATATTTTTGGGAACAAGATAAGTGCGTGTAATATAAGATATACATGTATTCACCGTCGCTGTTCAATCATTGCCACTCTATGTCGCAAAAAATGATTTTTTATATTTTTGGTCAAAAATTATAGAACACAAAGAACAACTGTTTAACTTCACGTTATTTTATTTACGACGAGATAACAACATATCAGCAATATAAAGTAACAAGTACGAAGCTCACATGAAAAATTGTCTACAACAAGGATGTTCTGATACGCGACACTGGTCCATGATTGGTCGATCACAATTTAATGAAGCCTTTAAAATATCTATGGATATGAACACCATCCATTACTGACTACGCATCTTCAGTTCCGTTAACTTTCATTACAATCTTATGTCAAATGGAAACGCAACTGAGTTTGGCACGAACCATAAATAAACGCACATTTTAGTTTTCCAATAAAGCATGCATTTTCAAATGAAAATGAATGATATTGTGTTGACAAAGTTGAAACATACCATCTGTATCTAGTTTCTACTTAAAGTTTAGTCATCGAACGAGTTGCCCCAGAGGAGAATCTTGAGTTTTGGATTTGATGACGTCACAATCCGTACTCTATATTTGAGGTCATCGGATGTGGCGGAAGGATTTGAGTGTTCTTTGCCCAGACGGTTATAGCAAAGCTTTAGGAGCGTCATTGTTGGATTACATTCTAACACATCAAGCATTTTTGAGAATCCATCATTAGTGATTCCACACATGTTCAAACCAAGAGTTTTAATGCTCTTATTACGCTCGAGTGCTGCAGACAACTTCGTAACTCCTGCGTCGGCAATAAAATTCACACTCAAGTCTAAATTTGTCAGTGTCTTGTTTGATAAAACAACGTCAGACAACATTGCACACCCCGAAGAAGTTATTCCACAGTTTTCCAAGTTTAACTCAACAAGCGAACATTTTTCATTCAGATGTCGACACATCATTTCCATCCCATTATCACCAATGAAATTCCTACTCAAGTCCAAAACAGTCAATGATCTGCTTTGTTGTACGCCCTCGAACAAAATACCACAACCGATCCAGGAAATACCCGAACTTCGCAAGCGCAGTTTACTGATGCTTTTATTCTGTTTCAACATGTTTCCAAGACAGATACATCCGCTGTCTCCTATCTCAAGAAAACTCATATCTATCTCAGTGATTGTGTTGTTCAGTTTAAGGGCATCTGATAGATTCTTGCATCCTTCGTGGTCAATTCCAGTCGAAGAAATGTTTAACTGTCGTATGTGTGAATTCTTTGCCAAAGAGACTGCTAGTAGCCGCGCGCCTTCGTTACCAATGGAGTTAAGCCTTAGGTCCAACACAGCAAGACATGCACTGCCTTGGATAGCCTGGGATAGATGACCAACGTCACGTCCGCTTAACTGGGTTTTCCCAATCCTCAGCTCAAGGATACAGTTGTACTTACTCACAACTTTAGACAGAGCTTTGGCGCGATCTTCGTGAAGGGAATGTCCGGAAATACAAATGTTTATCACCGGGGTTCCGTGATTTATCAGAACGGAGTCGTCGCTACTTCGACCCCCTTCGCTCGAGACCGACATGTACGACAAACGTGACGCTCTTTTAAAGAAAAGAGAATCCCTTGAGAATCGCTTACTGGAGTCTCTTGTTTTTTCGAGTTCCACGACCGGTTTCATAACGCCCGTTTCTGCGTTGAAATACCCTATTTCAAATGTGACCGCCTTTTCTTCCTCCATTACGGGAATTTCATCGCTAGCTATGGCGGGAATATTGTAAACGACGTCATAGGTATCCTTCATGACGTCCATGATTAAAGCCAGACAGTTGAAGTCGTTATTGTTTCTAAGGATATCACAGAAAATGAAAAACTTTGAATATGGTCCCTCTAGCAGACTATGAAGAATACTTTCGCACACAAGTCGGCGATCCGGATGCTCTTGGAATGCCTGAACGTCTTCCTCACTAACCACATTTTTCTCCTTCAGATCATTCATAATTGTAAACGGGTCAAACTTTTGACACAACAGTTCTAAAGAACTTTGGATTATCAGCTTATGTCTCTCTTCCTGTGGAACTATTTCCGAAGAACGTCTTTGGCGACTGAAATTCCTTCGCGGCGTAAGGTCTGGGGTGACTATTTTAATGCGATTTGGTGGCTCCCCCCTTACGGGTCTCGCAATTATCGGCTTGACTTCATCTGTATTTTGAATAATCTTCTCCTTTTTCTCCAAAATATCGTTATTATTGTCTGTGGTCTCCGGCGGAACTTCCTTACGAACGGGAGCAACGTGGGCAGTCGGAATATTTGTGTTGTCACGTGATCGAGAGTTCTGGTACGCTTGCGACATTATAAAGGAGTTCCGGTCTGATCCTGGATTTACAACAGCGGAGTTTCGCGGTGTGCTAATAGACGACGAACGGAACAGAAACATTCTTGGTGGTTTTGGTGGCGGTCTCAAACTGTGGCTTCTCTGTGCCTTCCCAGTCTCGGTTTCGATCTCAGATACGTCCGCTATTGGGATGTTTCCGTTTTCTAGGTCTGATCTAAGTCTTTCAAGCTCTTTTTGTTTCTGATCGCCCCGGCGCAAGTGAAGTTTTTGCCAAAATTTCCAGCTCGATGCCTCTTCATCGCAGTTATCTATCAAAAGAACAAGGAAAAAACTATCAATATGAAGTGAGACTATTAAAAGCAATCATCGCGTGCCGGGTCTGTTATATATTCATTAATGTCTAAAATGCAGAGATGCATATTACATCACTACGTAAAAATCAATACCGATTCTACAGCACAATAACAATCGTTTGGCCTGCGTTAAGATTAAGTGATGTGCACTAGTAATGCATGGGTGACATCAGCAATTTCATAAAATGGCAGAAAAATCAAATGTTAGTATTTTCGATTCAAATAGAGGGACAAAATATTATTATCATATTATCATGAACTGAAACAACTTTATATAGAACCTGATTCGGGAAAATCCCATTGACCTGCCCAGGCCTCTTGTTCATGTCGCCGACAATTATAATTAGATCCCCCAAAGAGTGACCGATTCACAAACACAAAACAACCACTCATTGTACACGATGACCACTAACAAGTCCAAGATACATAGGTTCCAGTAAATCACAAAGTTTAAACCATCTTTCACAGCACTATATTAGTCCATTTATGCTAAATAATTCACTTCTTTTGTCCTCCGTGTATAATAATTGAATTTTCAAGTACTAAAGTAACACCATCAAAAGAAAATCACTAAATACAACACATTGAAAGAAACAACAGCGGTAGCCCGTCTAGTTCTGTATAAAAAGAACCAATAACTGGCTAGGAGAAAGAAGGAATCTTCCTATCCATCGACAAGCTTGCAACTTTCTGGCAGCGCTTCTAACAAAATCGATCTCACAATACGTAATACGACCTCGAGACAGAAAAAGAAAATTCTGCAAACCCAGGCAAAAAATAAAAACAATCTATGTCATCGCTGGTGAATATCATCAGAAGACAGCGAAGAGATTGGCGGAAGGTATTCCAAAACCCCTAAAACAAAAGTCGTGTAAAATCATTCGCACGTGACTTTTCGGTCAATTCTCGCGGATTTCTTACCGTGAATGACATGCAGTATCTGTCTGTCGATATAATTGTTCCTTAGCAGACGTTACATCAGTAAAATGGCGGGAATGTAGACAGTTGTAGCAATACACAATAACTAACACGTGTTATTGGTTAACTTTAGATGTAACAATCTCATTTGATCCGGGAAGTTTTAGGCGGTAACGACAGATCGCCATGTTATACGATGTGTTTGGTGAAATTTGAGATCAATTGAATTCGTTTAGTTTTCCTTTAAGTTTATTTGAGTTTAACGTTTTATGTTATCAACTACTACCCCCTCTCACTCTCTCTCTCTCTCTCTCTCTTTTGGGAGAAACGTAATGATGACTTTAAAAACAGGTTATTTGATCGCGCGAGCATCTTCACTCAATCATGTGTAAAGGAGTAGCATGTTGAGGTACGTGAACGTATTATCATAAAAAATAGTTTTATACATTATTGCAGAACTCCAGGAAATTGCATCGAAATGTACATGTATTTACATGTTACTACTACATATGTATGTAGAGAAAATCAAGCTAGGAAGTCGAAAATTGGAAATAATTCTCCCTCTCTTACTGTCTATATCTCTCTCATGTTTGCATTTTACATTTACATTTAAAAGCACATCAGAGGCACTCACTTACCATAACATCGCTAAGTGTATTAAAATAATTCCCTACACAATCCCGAAGTTAGACATTATATGTGTGCATTGGACTCTTCTGTAAAAGAAGATCAATACAGTCCACATAGACAGCAGTCGTTACAAGCAATATTGATTTGGACTAAACCAGGCAAAATCTAAACCTTTGGCTGACAATGTGATATGGATATTTTGTACCGGGCCTGGTTAAATAACATATTGGTTGACATGAATGTCGGGGGTACATGTATTGTTAACTATTAGTGGGTAAGATCGTTAAATTCGCGTAATTAATTATTTAGGTCAAATTTACCATTGTAGCTTGTGTATATGATTTTTATTTCTGCCAAAAAGTCTAAACAATTGTAAATAAAAATGGAACCTATATTTTTTTTAAATCTACATGTATGATATCCCAAATTTCCGGAATCGTATAGGGATCGAAAGCAATGGCTTTTATACAAACATATATACATATGTATGAATGTTTTTTCTTAGAAATATATACCGGAAGATTTCATTAAGTTAATGATACAATATTAAGATTTTGGATAAAGGAAATCCTGGTTATGTTTTATTTCGGTTTAATGTCTATAAGCATCACTTACTAGTATGTCATCAGTCTTATTCTATAAACATTACACTCAAAATGTACTCATTTCAAAGCTTCTACTGTTAGACAGTTTGATGAAATCCTTAAAAATATAATTACTTTGTTTAAACATTCTATGAGATTATTTGAACAATCAAAAACCGCAGTTGCTAAAATCTACTTTTAACAGCACCTTGTCCACAAGTACATGAAATTTATGAATGAATTTAAACGTATGACAGTTTACATACCAGAGGACAGGTCATCACGTGACAAGCCGCGTCGCAGAACTCGAGGAACCAGATTAAACATTCTTAAAGTTTCAGAAGATTAACATCCAACAGAATCTCCGAGTCGATGCGGATCGGCCATTGTGATTTATGATGTTACATCTGATACATGCCGAGATTGTATGAACTAAAATTGTATTCCAGTGCCTAACACGGAAAGTGCAAAAGAAGGACTCAGAGTTTTCACTCAAGTCTGTTTCCGTGCAGTGCTATGGGGATTTCCTCTCTCTTAATATACTAAGTGTAGTAAAACTGAAGAGTATATTAATACATGCTTATAAATATAGATAAAAGTTTATATCATTGTAAGGTAACAATTATAGTTGGATTTTAAAAAAAATCGAATTTTTACTATATTACTGTACACAAATAATTATATTGTTTATGCTTCATCATCATCATCATCATCATCATCATCATCATCGTCATCATCATCTTTCTCGTCTTCGCCGTCACCAAGAAAGGGTAAATTTGTAATAAAAGGTAACTGAGTATCAAGACTAGTCAAAACGGAGAGTTGGGGAAGGGGGAATGCTGATGTCGAAGTGTAGGCCAAATTGTAACACTTACATACATGTACATGAAAAGGGCAGATGATATTTTCTAACAAGTTAAACAATATATCCCTAATTGATAAACCAAAAAAAATACAGCGAAGACCTGCTATTCATCGAGGTTTTCTAGACTTCAAGACGCCCGATTTACAACGCAGGAATGCACAACAAAGCATGTATAGATTTCAGTTATCCGTAAATCTCATTATAAAGAACATCCATGTGATAATATTTAACAAGAAATCGTCTTCTTGTTCACAACTATCGAGAATCTTTTTCATACGATGTTAATATTTTCCATCATGTATTAACATGCAAAGATCAAAAACGTTATCAAGGGCCCTGATGCTTTTCTTATGCTGTTTGATAAAAGAGAACAAGATCTACAAAGAGGTATATCAACCAAACATGTTTGCATGTTTTCAAGTAAACAGGTGCGCGTTTCAGAACAATAATGTACGGTAATGAGGTTGTGTAGAATGTAGAAGCGCTAACAAATGCCAGGCACATGGCTCTCAAATATTCAAGGAAACATCTACATGTATCATATGAACCTGTTAATGGAAGGGAGAAAACTTATACAAATCGCTTTAAATTATTTTATGTGCAAGAAAATTATTTAATAGACAATAAGTAAGCTATTTTTTTTTTTATTTGTTCTTTTTTTGGCGCAAGTTCATTTCTTGTGGAGCCATTATTGTTTGAATTTGCTAATTTTTCGTTGATTTTTTGGAGACCTATTATTTACACATATTTACAACACTATTAACTTGTTGATGCTTTTAAAAATATTGTATGAATCCAGTCTATTTTCTTATAGTAATGGTTAATGTGACCTATGATATTACCAGTAATTTCGTGATAACCTATATATCATTATTATTTTATCATTATTATACGAAATAAAATGAGTCCACAGTTTATCGCAAATAGGTTTCAATACATGCAACTGCTGTTTGTGGAAGAAGATCGTTTTTTAGAGAACAGAAACTGGAGCCAATGTAGAAAGCTATTTTCGATATATAGCTATCCACTTGCGATCAATTTTGTCGATGACTAGCTATAGGCAAGGATTTTCCATGCATGCCTAGAGCCACGATTAGTATGAAAGAATCCGGAAAACAGGGAAGGATAAAACTGCACTCTTCGAACTCTTTAAACCGAAAGAAAACAAGGTGCGGATTGCACTTTTAGCAACTTCTTATGCAAGCATTGTTTTGTTTCCCACAACGCAAGGCATTTTGTATAAAGTTGTAGACACATTATCTTTTGTTTAATTTAAAATAAAATGTTGTTACTAAGAAACTAACTCATTTCACCATTTTGAGCAGCTTCCTGTCTCAAGAAGTAAAAAAAAAATATTAGATTCAATACATCGCCTGGCTACCGGGTCCAATAATAAATAAATCATCCATTGCTTGTCGCTATTCTAAAAAAACATTGATTAATCTCCAACAAGCTGAAATTAGTTCGTGTGAAAATAAATTTAGATCTGACGATATTCTTCAAAGAGGAAATACAATCCCCATAGTAATGAAGGAAGGAGCCATGGTGACGTACAATTCAGTGCTTGACGTCACAGTGGGGTTTCATGAAATTCGATTGCAATTTTATTTTGATTTAAATCGCTCATATTCATTGGTTGATTTGAAAGAACTGTCAAAAGGCGCTAATTAGACACGAAATTATTGACTTGATAAATCATTAACAATTAACGAGAAAATGATTTTAAAATTCCCCGGTGATATCCATAATTGTAATCGATTATTATAGAATCTCGTGCTAATTATGCGTCTAACGTTCGCTTCTCTCCATGACTTTGGTATAAGGCCTATTAACGCAATAGGTCTATTTTTAATCAATTTACTCAAGTATTAGTCATGGAAGCAATTAACACCCGTCTGACTTGTAAATTGACGAGATGTCATTCTTTCCAACATAACAACAACAAAAAAACAATTTCAGAATTCCATTCCAACTCCAAACAATCCTTGGTTTTGAAAAGTTTTATCAATGAAAACGTTGAGAAGAAAGTTACGCACCGAGCCATTGAAGATTTTTCGACAGTACTCTCTTCTGTTTAAGTTTCTGAATATTATCAGTCATTTTAACCAACATCAAAGAAAATGTTTTGAAAAGGATCTTTTTTTAAAGCTCACATCTCTCGCACCTGCTTCCAAGTAGCAGGTGACGAGTCTTGACTTACATGGATACTATCAAACTATCTAAATATCGTGATGAAATAATACTGACGGTGACATTTTGTTCAAATTTGTTATTTGTTATCTTTCAATTGATATAGGTATATTTGTTTACACAAACAGGTGTCAGATCCTCCAACTGACAACAATTTGACACTGCCTTACCTGTCTTTATATCTATGTTCTCTTCAGTTTCTTTGATCCCGTATGGCTGATGATCCGGGTCTTTCACTCCTCGTCTTGTTGAAGTACAACTCAAGTTACCTCCCATAGTTGGTCAGAGATGATCGAACGATTTTTTTTTCAACAATATATCACATCTGTAAATAAAAAGAAGAAAACTGCTCCATTCACAACCCTTGGCAATTCATATACACAGCAGATAATCCTAGCAACGTTTATCCAACTGGATTGCTTTTCTGACCCAGTGCTAATTAATTAGGTAGTACCGATATATATTTATATCCCCCGCGGTGCGAACATGGCGTTATTGTTACATAAGCCTGGCAGAAGTATGGTAATTGTATTGCAAAAATACACACCTCTGTTTCCCAAACCAATGGTTACGGAATGATGATTGAAAACGCGTGCTCTCAGTGAGCAAGCACCGTGAGTATACGAGTAATAGCCCATGCAGTATAACTCAGCAAAGATTTCATTCACAGCCTAAAGTCTGATCATGACGTCCAAATCGCTATCTCATTCGTCCTTAGAAAGCATACCGGATTTTATTTTGCAGCAGAAAAAAATAATAAGACCACGAATTTTATCTTAGTAGGTGCAAATGCTCGTGGGTGGTAAATAGATTGTGCTCTAAATGTGCTTTGCATGATAAATGGGCGTTGCTGTGAAATGAAAGTTGAAGTCATTTCAGTTCATGACGGTTTTACTAAAATGTTTTTTAGCACCGCATTTCTTGATGAAATATAATCCCCGAGAGATTAAACAATATATACAAACGCCTGTAGGGAATGGCTACATCTTCCTATCTTTTCATTATAAAGAAAACCACGAAATGAAATTATGCAAGACGTAATAGCATATTACTTCAGTCTAAAAAGGAAAAAACTGGACATTTAACGGACGTCATTTAAATTCAAATCATTCTTGTATAAAGCTATCATTGAGGACCTAAAAACGTAAACATGTCCATATCAACATTTATACACAACCTTAGCTTCACATGTATAAATAATAACATTTCCATGGAATGAAATAAAATGCGATATATATATATATATATATATATATATATATATATATATA
>WFKH01003881.1:31302306-31330648 GCA_016163765.1 Magallana hongkongensis | reverse complement strand
AAGCAGCCGGTCTCCTAGGCAATCATGCAGTTGTTTTAAACAATCTATATATTCAAGGTTTTATGCGCTAATATACTTGTGTATAAAGACAATCATGTGAAGTGTGTATGCATTCGCTTCTGTTATTTGGTCACAGTATCATCTGCTTTTTTTCATTCAAAATTTTGTTCTATGTACATGGTATAAATTTTATCAAACAATTTGTTAAAAATATGTTTAAAATATGGATTAATTAATAAGGGTACTAGTATTTCAGCTAACATCATAATAAGTATTTTCATGTAAATTTAAGAGAAATGTTTGTTGAATCATTAAACCATTCTTGTTTAAATCCATTACGTAAAATGATTAGATTAAACTATGTCTACATACATAATTTTCTTATACCAGTATGAATACAGTATGGATACACAACTAAGTCATTTATTACTATTCATCATTAAGCGGCGATTATCTAGCTACTGAATACATCAATATGTATCGTTGTATGCAATATAAAGATAATTAGTGACTATGCGTGCCGAAACTCCTATATACAATTTTGATTTCTACATAGAATTGATCTTTAAAAAAACTTAAAATTAGGATTATTGAGTAAATTGAAGAAAATAAAAAGATTTAATTCCATTCATTTTTACAATTTTGTATCATTAACGGTTGCGACTGCAACGCTTAATGATATAAAGTTTGTATCATTAGCGGTTGAGGGTGTCGATATTTGCTTGTTTCATTAAGCGTTAAGGCTGCTGTGCATTTGTGCCGCTTAATGATACAATTCTATCATTAAGCGGCGATTTATCATTAACAGTTGAACATGTCAACTGTTAATGCAAGAATTTATTGCATTAAGCGTTGCAATTGCAACGCTTAATGCTATTTATATCATTAAGCGGCGTTGTATCATTAACGGTTGTTACACTGCGGTTAAAAATAAAAAAAAAAAACCAATAAAGAGTAGGTTTTGATAGAGTGTTAAACGAACATATTTGTTATACTATTACTGTATTTTTATCAGTGTACAAAAAATTGTTCAATGTTATTTTTGATAGTGGTACTGTCCCAGAGGAGCTGCTAATTGAAATTTTAAAGCCTATAGCTATATATAAAAACAAAGGGGATCCTACGAAACCTGAAAATTATCGTCTTATAACTTAATTAAGCAGTCTTGGCAAACTTTTTACATCTATTTTAAGCACACGGCTTGAGACAAATGCAAATGAGATTAATATAATAAGTGAAAGCCAGACTGGTTTCCGAAAAGGCTACTCTACCCTAGATCATGTATTAACTCTACAGTTTTTATCAGAAACTCTTATGAAACAGAAAAATAAATTATTTTGGGCCTTAATTGACTTCAAGCATTTGACACAATTTGGAGAAGTGGTTTATGGTACAAAATGTCAAAAAATGGTAGTACTGGAAAATGGTTTGTTTATATTAAAAATATGTATCAGGGTATTAAATCTCTTATTAGTATGGATGGTATCACATCTGATTTTATTAGCTGTAATGTTGGAGTTCGACAAGGCGAAAATCTATCACCTTTTTTGTTTTCATGATATATATCAGTGATCTGGAGAATTTCTTATTAGACAAATAACATTGAAGGTCTGAAGAGTATTTCTGATGCTAAAGTACACGAATTATTTTTGTATATGAAGTTTTTTTTATCCTTTTTATACTGAGTGATGATACTGTAATTTTGGCTGAGACTGCCAATGACCTTCAAAATGCACTGAATGAATTTTATTTATATTGTAGTCAATGGAAGTTACAAGTCAATACAGACAAAACAAATATTTTGATTTTTTTCTAAAGGCCCTCCGCCAAAAAATGTGTTTTATTACAATGAGATTGCTATAGAAATTTTTTTTAAATATCTGGGTATGATTCTTTTCCAGAACAGGTTTATTTTCTAAAGCTTAGAAACGTTTGTGTGAACAGGCACCGAAAGCAATGTAAAGTGTTGTTAGAAAAATAAGACAATTTAATATACCAGTCGATTGTCAATTTGACTTATTTGATAAAATTGTAGTTCGAGTGTTATTGTATATGTGTAAAATTTAAGGTTACGAAAATATAGAAGTTATTGAACGTGTACATGTGAAATTCATAAAATATGTTTTTAACTTTAAAAGTAGTACACCATCCTACATGGTTTACGGGGAGACAGGTCGTTTCCCTTTATGTATCAATGTATATACCAGAATGAATTTCTACTGGTCAAAATTGTTTACAAACTCTGAAAGCAAAATTGTATCTGTTATATATAAGTTTTTGGCCCTGCAATATCCAAGAGGAAATATGTCAAACTCTCGGATTGCAGGTGTTAAAAATATTTTAGATACGAGGGTTGTCCAAAAAGTTCGTGGACATAAGTAATTTTATTCAAAATAACGACTCCATTTTCATGAATGTATTATAATATTATAATATTGAGTATAATTATGTATGTGTATAAATATCAGAGTAATGGAATTCTTACATCGGAGTTATCATTATATATACATTGCCTATTTAGACTGCACGGCCCAGTCTGACGTTATAACGACGTTTAAATAGCGTCGTAGTCCTTGGTTACCAAATAGTGATATGCTGCATTCACTGTCTGGCAAGAGGGTACAATAGCACGCTCCATCAGAAAAATCGCTTGTGTCACTTGTAGATAAGTGATCTCGAACTTATTCGATGTTTTTTTCATGTGTCCTCCATCATTTGTTTCGTTTCTATCGGTGTTTTACCCAAGTCGACACAGAATTTTATGCTTGCGCGGTGTTCCGTGCGGTGAGCCAACGTCGCTTTTTCTGGCGTTTTTAAAGACATATTTTTGCCTTAAAAAATCCTTTGCTCATTTAAAAACAGTTTCAAATGAAGTATAAATATAACACACACAATATTAACTACTTCTGAATTGAAGATTATGATGTTTTGACATGTTTCATAAAAACTGTAAATATTCATATCTAAAAACTCAATTACGAAGTTGACAAATTTTACACTGGGCCTTGCGTGCTTACACTCAGTCTAATTTTAATTTAATTTTATGGAAAACCTTTAAAACTACTTCATTTAAATTTGGATTTTTATAACAAATATTTCGGTACACAAAATGTATATATAAATCCGTTTAAAATGACAAGACAGATTGTCCACGAACTTTTTGGACAGCCCTCGTACGAGGGTTGTCCAAAACGTTCGTGGACACATGTAATTTTATTCAAAATATCGGCGCCATTATCAGAAAAGTATACTAATATTTTAATATAGAGTATAATAATGTATATGTATTAAATTAGAGCAATGTACATTTTTGTATTGGAATTATCATTATATTATACATACATTGTCTATACAGGCCGCAAGGCCCAGTCTGACGTTGAGTTATAACGGCGTTTCTATAACGTCGTAGTCCTGGGTTTACCTGAGAGTAATATGCCGCATTCACCGTTGGGTCAGAGGGTACAATTGCATACTCCATCAAAATATCGCTTGTGCCTCTTGTGGATAAGTAAACTCTAACTATTTCGATGGTTTTCCTGTTTCCTCCATCGTTTGTTTGTTTCAATCGGTGTTTTACCTCAGTCGACACAATTTTATGATGGCGCGCTGTTCCGTGCGGTCAGCTGACGTCGCTTTTTCAGGCGTTTTTAAAGACATGTTCTTGCCGTTATATCTTTTAAAAGTCATCTGCTAGTTTGAAAATAGCTTCAAATGACGTATGAAAATGACGTACACCATACAGACTACATCACAATAGAAGATGATGAAGTTTTGAGATGTTTTATAAAAACTGTAAATATTCATATCTAAAAACTCAATTACAAATTTTGGACAATTTTTACGCTGGGACGTGCGTACTTTCCGCGATCATTTGATACATTTAAAATTTTAGTTTATTTCTATGGAAAACATTCAAAACCACTTTAGTTTGATTTGTAATTTTATGACAAAGATTTTGATATACTATATGTATAAAAATCTTTCAAAATGACAAAAACGCGATTGTCCACGAAATTTTTGGACAACCCTCGTTTCAGTAATTGTAAAACAAAGGTTATATGACCAATATATTCAAAAATGGTCTATTAAAATTAATGACTCATCTAAAGGGCAAATATACAAGATTTTTAAGAAAAAGTTTAGTTATGAAAATAACATAAATATATTGCCACACAAACTTAGGAAGATTTTTTATGAAATTTATAACATCAAACCACCATCTCCCAGTGGAGACTGGGAGATGAAACAATATTCCTCTGAATCAAAGAGTGTCTAAACTGTGGAATTCAGGTCAAATTCATGACGAATTTATTATATTCTTGAATGTAAAGAGTTATTGATGTTTAGACATAAATATCTTGATGATAAATACTGTTCAGCGCCAAATATTATTAAGGTATGCGAGTTTATGTCTTGTACTAATGGTACAACTATGAAAAAAATTGTTATTTTATCATCAAAATATACAGTCTGATGTAATAGTCTGTCCTCTACAATTCTACTTTTTTTCTTTAATGTATATATTGTATATTTATGCTTATTTACTATTTATTTACTACCTATCGATTCATTTATAACATATACCTCTGACTTTTAATCTGTATATACTGTTTGACCTCATGTACTATTTCATGAATTAACTGAATTGAAAAATTGAATTGAAACACCACTGACCATAAACCCTTAACATGGAATCATTTGATTTTCTAAATTAAATCTCTATGGTTGTCCATTGGTAGATTAAATAAATATCAATCGACCATCGAAATAGTTCATTGCTTTATAACTCAGTTTTTTCCTATGTTATATATAATGTTACACATTAATTATTAGATAATAAGCTGGTTGGTACATGACATTTGACACAAGGTTGAATAAGGATATATTCTGACACCAGTTGATCTATGATCTAAAATAAAAGTCCTTTAGTGTATCATTCATCATGAATTCATCCTGCCATTATTAATTTAAAAGTGGCATTTTCGATTCAGCAAATAACTTCTTAACAAATGCACATGCCAATATCCGTGAATGATGGTGACCGTTTTATCACACCTACGTTTTTTTTTTTAAATGTTTGTCCGAGTGAATGAGTCTTTTTTAAAGTTAACAGGGTAAGAAAAGGCTGAAGTACAATAAAACCTACAACATGTGTGGCAACCCTTAAAAAATATAGACCTTACATGGTTTAACCCTTCACAGGGTGGTCCCATGCAGTTGGAAGTAATCATGATGTAATAAATCAGTCAGTACACATTTTCTTTACTTTTATTCACGATAAAAACAGATTTATGGTTTAATGGCTCTGTAACTTTGGATTTTATAAAACGTTTTTATACAATAACTTTGTGACTTGACGTCTGACCTTATACTTTACTCTAATTTATTGGATGTTCAAATATTGATTTTATAAATGGTAAGTAACTTATCTGTTATGTGATACACACTGAAAACAATAGGCATGTAAGAGTGTCTTCAATTAAAAGCATAAGTATACTCATCAAAAAAAAGAAACGCATATTTAGATTAGACATGATATTTTAATTCTTCAGTTTACATCCTTGTTTTAATTTTTTTTTTTAAGTGTAGTAAAGTGTCTTGTGATAAAAATTAATCATGTCTCATGTTGCTGTATTGAAAAGTTAAGAAGAATAATATTCTTAATCACAGCCTCTCTCGGTCCATACAAGGTAAGAATTTAGCTTTAGAGTTTTAATATCGCGTATTTCATCCATTTGCATCAAATTGCAGCCTGAACACTTCGTGACATAGAATTAATAAGCTAGTTGACGGTGACCTAATGGATATTGTTCCATTCCTGCAACAAGACCTGCTCTAGATCCTGGATGGTGGTTGGTGGATTGGGACGTCGTCTAACTCGTTTATCCAGTTCAACCCATAAATGTTCTATCGGACTAAGGTTTGGTGAGAACGCTGGCCATGGAAGAACATCTACGTTGTTTGTCTGCAGAGAATTCGAGCACACCCTTGTCAGATTGTGCTGATGGACAAATGGAACAACCAAAGGAGCAAGGATTTATTCGCGATATTTTTGTGAATTCATATTGCTATGAATTATGAAGTGGTGTTCGCCTTCCGTAAGCAATTCCTCTCCACACCATAACGTTTTCACCATTAAAGCGATCTCTTTCAATTATACAACAGTCTGCAAAACGCTCATTCTTCTTGAGATACACACGTGGACGACCATCAGCTCTATGCAAGTTAAATTGCGACTTGGTGTCATTGTCGTCGCCTCCAAATTCTAGTGTCATGTCGTCTTAACCAATCCATTCGTCCCTGGCGACGTCTCGGCGTTAGTGGATTTCCAATGTACGGACGTCGTGCACGAATTTCAGCTCCTCGCAGTCTGTTACGAATAGTTTGGGCACTTATACGCTGATTTCCTCGTCCAGCAATTGTAGCAGCAGTTTCTACAGCAGTTCTGAATCGATTGCTCAGGTACTGAAGGCAGATCCGACGGTCTTGCCTGGGAGTGGTAACCAGCGGACGGCCAGTTCTTGGTCTGGCATCCGTGCTTCCTAGCTGGTGGAGACGTATTTTTAATCGCTGCACAGTCGATTGATGTACTCCAAATGCAGTTGTAACTTCCTGTTGCGTAGCTCTGGCAAGTAGCATAGTTACAGCCCGGTTGCGTTCATCTTTGTTTAACCGTGGCATTGCAGCATCAAACCTGCAATAAAATCTTAAATATGGGTTTGATAGGAGTGTTAATTATATCTCAAAATCCAAAATATCAATGACAATAGACCCCTATTTACAAAAAATCGTGCAGTACACTTTTTTCTTAAACATGATTAATCAAGCGAAACAAATCGACACTTGGGTTTTAAATGCCCATGTTGTTCTTCAAATATGTCACAGGTATCCAATGATAAAAGTGATAGTAGTTCCATCTACTATTTCAAAATTTCTTTGATTAGTAAAAATATGCGTTCCTTTTTTTGTTGAGTATATATTTAAACTTGATTTGCAAGAAAGGTCTATCCCTATTTTTATAAATAACTAATAAAAGTCAGTAGAGAGCGCCAACTCTATTTATCAGGGATTTAAGGAAGGACACCTACACGCTTGTCATCTTTTATGACAGTTTGAATGGGGAGTCGACAATATTTCGCGGCTATGGTTATTACAAAACGAAAGCTGATTTCTTAGGATATTAGATATCCGGGGAATCCTGTTTATGTCTGAATGGTGTACATGTACTCTGGCAATTATTAACCCCAAATGGGATTTAAATTTATAAATGAATAGACTATTGCTCTATATTAATGGTGGATATTTGTGGTTTCCGATTGGATATTCTGTGCAACAGGAAGACAGACTAAATATCATGTTGGGGATCTGATTTGATTTGTTCCAACGGGCTGAAAAGTGTCCGCCATTTCGGTTAATAAGGTAAACACAGTCATTTCAGAAATAATATGAAACAAAAACTTCAAATGAAATGTAGTGTATAGCTTGTTTAAAAAGACAGCTAAGAAAAAAAAATTAATATGCATGTTAAAATGATTCTTAGATTAATACTTAAACGATAGTTTAACCACGCGATTTTTATGAATTAGATGAATCCCCGCTTCACTCTCCAGGACATTGTCCGATGCGACTTGTGTAAGGATAACACAATACAGAACTACTGTGATGTTTGTCATATCAATCTATGCAAAACCTGTATAAGACAACATATCTAAGATGAATATGACAAACATAAAGCAGTCCCCTTTCAGGAACGGAAATCAACCTTGATATTTCCAACATGCATATTATATTCCAATAAAGCGTTGCATTTGCAATGCAAATCATGCGATGTGTTAATTTGTGCTTTATGTATTGCATCCGACGAACTTACAGGTCATGATTTCACAGTCCTTGAAGACATCTTCAATACACGGAAAAAAAGTATAGAAAAAAATGCTGAAGATATGGAAAATGTTATTGTCACCACATATGAAAAAATAAGAAACAAGTTTATCAACCATATTGCTAACTTAGATAACGACTTTAACAAAAATCACTGCATGTATGTAAGAAAAAGGAGAAAAATGCCGTACGGAAGTGGATAGAGTAATCAACAAGTTAAGGTGAAAAAAGAAATAACAGATTATAAAGAAACACCGTGTCATATTGGAGAAGCATTTAAATGAAATCAAACAGATTGAATCCTTGATTGAATGAAACTTATCAACCTTAAAAGATCTTGAAAAATATAATGATGTGTCTGTAATCATGGTATACAGACCCAGAAGCAAAGAACTCAGAAACCTTCCTCCCCAAACATGTCACCATGCCAACAATTTATCCCAAACCAATCAACGGAGAAACTGGGTTTTTGGTTGTTGTTTTTTTTGTTTTTTTTTTGTTTTTTTGGTTTTTTTGGTTTTGTTGTTGTTGTTGTTGTTGTTGAACAAAAATAATTGGATCTCTGAAACCTTTCGTCTCAACATTAGACGAGATTAAAGGGAAACACCGCGGTATATTGGAAAATTAATTAAATAAAATCAAACAGATCAAGATACCTACAAAATAAAATCACCAAAGTTTTTATCCAGAGAGCTGTTAGATATACCAGAGATCATCATCACGTTTAACACAGTTTAAGGCATCCGCAGTTTTTCTTTTCACATTGAAGAAGAAATCTGGACGAGATTTAAGAATAGGGATGTAAAATGCTTCAATACTGATGGCAAATGTAACACGATTACAAGTAATAGCTTTACAAAAAAGCTTGCCTGACTAAACAAAATTATTCCATAGGAAGCATGTATCTATTAGGCTATGATATAAGAAATAATTTCGCCGCTGTTCATAAATTCATTAACGGAATGTACAGATTCAAGAAGCAATTTAAGCATTTTTCTTATCCAGTGCATGTACATGTATATCACTTGCAATTAAATTATTTTATTTTTTTTCAAATTATTTAGGAATGTACTTGTATCAAATAAATGAAAGCGGAAGAGAAATCGGTCAATTTTTTATAAATTGTATTTGTTATATTAAGATGCAAAATCAAAGGCCTTTTTGTCATTTCCAACTATAGGAAAGTTGTAGCAAAGGTTTTTGTTTTCAACTAAAGCTGCAGGTGTGCACACGGTGTGTTCCGCAGTATTCTCATGATCCCAATTTGGACTCGTCCACTAATCGATGCTTAAAAATTATTGCGCGAAGGCCTCCTTTACCTTACACCACAAGGATGAGATCTTCGATTCTTTGAATGATCTCATCCATAGATCCATATGGGGACGGGACCATATCAATTTTTTGACAATTGTTTTGTAAAAACAATTATACCTTTGATCGAATATTTTTAGAAGGAATCACACTAATAGTAATTATTTATTGTACATTCAGTAAGACACGGAAAATATACCCTTTACAAGAAGAATGAAATCGTCCAATTGATCGAAAAATCGGGGCACTCCCCCTCTTCTGAGAATTAGTTCCTCTAGTAAATATTCCAGCTATATAAATATATATTTATTTTAATCTAAACTGATGATTTTGTGTTAATGATGATAATCTAACATAAATTATTACTTATATTCTACACTAATAGACAATATGTAAAGTTGTTGCGATGACACCCCCTTTCCACCGTTCAAACATAGCTATTTATTTTACATGTATCAGTTACTAGTGGGGACAATATAGTATATTATGAATGGAAATTAGAGACTTTGAACAAAAACAAGGATGGAAATATAGAAAAAAAATAGTTAGATTAAAGGAATGCACACCTAATTGTGTGTGTGTCACCTCTGCTGGTGATTTTCTGGTTAGTATATATAACGATGACAAAATTCAATCTTAAGTTGTCAGATACTTAGAAATTTCAGAGAAACAAACAATTCAATTTGATGATGATGGTAAACCTCTGTACTCAAGGAAAAGTTATATTAAATACATCACAGTGACTGCAAACAGAAACTATAACATCTTTGTAGCTGACCAAGAGGCTGGTGCAGTAGTAGTGGTTAATCAGGACGGCAAACTTAGATGGAGATTCACTGGTCATCCATCAAGGGCCAATAAAAACCCGTTAAACCTTATGACATTTCAAAATACCAGTTATGTCAAAGACACGATGAAGTATCGTTATTGATGATATGGACGTTATCGTATCTATATCAATTTGCCAATTTCAACATCATATTATTAAACTCATATGCACATTTTGTACTTAGCATTTTTATACTTTTTGTCGATATCGCATTGCATCGATATCATTTCACTTCCGTGGAACACCATAATTAAGACTTTTTTTGCATCTGGTTGTCTAACCCTGAGGTCGATATCGACGATTTCATATCGATATCATTTGTGTATATCAGCAATTTAACGTTATTTTGCATTGATTTTGTCTTACATGTACCTTATGTCGATAGTGACGATATCGTATCGATATAGATTCTCCTTTGTCTTCAACTGAAGCTCTCCGTATTTTACGTCGATATCGATTCGCATGTGTACACAACTAAAGCTATGTAGCCATTTGGCATTTGTACTAGGCATGCATGTATCTATTCTTCGTGTCGATATCGAAAATATTACATCGTTATTATTTCAAGTTCGTTTTTTTTCACCATAATTAAGACATTATTTCGCATTGATATTACCTTCCTCTTTTATCGATCTCGACGATATCGCCAATATTGTATCGATATCATTTCGCCAATGTCCAAGACTGAAACTGTCAGTACTTTACGGCAATATCTGCGATATCCGACATACCTAAAGCTATAAAAACACTGGACATTTGCAGAAAGCATATCTATACTGTGTGTCGATATTGACGATATCGCATCGATATCATTTTACAATCTTTAAATTCCATCATATAGACTTTATATCGCATTGATGTTGTATTACCTTGGTGTTAATATCGGCGACATCTTATTGATATCAATTAGCCTAAGTCCACAACTGAAGCTGTACTTATCATTCGTACTTTGTACATCTTTACGTTATATATGTCGGTATCAACGATATCGTGTTAATAACATTTAAATGATGGGACAGCGGTACTTCATGAGTACTCGAGATGCGATGTTCGAAAATTATTTGATTTTTGCTGTTGATCGAGATATTATTTAAAATATCGTCAACCATTTTACATTATGTGTTACTGAAGAAGACTTTATAGCCATTATTGTCGATATCTATTTTATGATATTGATCTGTATTGGAATGTTTACAATTGATGAAAACTTTAATTAATGTTTACATTTCCAATATTTGGAACAATTTTAATATTAAAGAATGAATGTTGTTAAATTCTGATCATATTTTAAGGACTTTAAACTTTATGCACATGGATGTGTGCTATTATGACAATTTACCAAAAAACCAACAAACAATTTACATAAACATCCCTAGATATAACGTCAATATTGCTGAATTTGTTTTACATTAAATTTGATAATTTGTGATTGATTTTGATACAGATTTCTTCAGGATGTGTACGATATTGTCGAAATGGATGAAGGACGGCTGGTCGTTCAAATTCATACCGATTGTAATCTAGTAAGTTGATGTTTAATTCAAGCGCTATGTAAGCTTTTGTTATATCAAAATATCGATATAGTTATTGATTCAATTCTATTACTGATTATTTGTTTTAGATTCAATTTATCAGGGTCGATATCGTCATTGTTTTATCGATATCGATGTCAATATTATCACATTGTGTACGATATTGTCGATATCAACATCTTGATTGGTCTTGCAACTAATAAGTGTCAATATTGATGTCGATATCGTCATTTTTTGTACGATACTGTCGATATCGACATCATAATTGGTCTGGCAAATTATCAGTGTCGATATTGATGTCGATATTGTCATTTTGTGTACGATATCGTCGATTTCGACATTAAACGTGGTCTTTGACATGTATGCAAAAAACGCCAGCCAGAACCGGATCCAGATGGCAGACTGTCACAAATGAATCCATATATTGTGCCAGGATGAAAAGTTTTACGCTACATCGTAAATAAATTTGACAATTTGTATGTTTCCGAGCAAAAAACTGGAAATGTGAAGGTCATCAGATATCTAAAACGAATAACATTGTGTAAATAGTGTATGCTGTACATTGCTCGGTGTTTGCGAGATAAAACTGTATTCATTTGACAAGCGTTGACTGAAAAGTTGAAATTCTTTCCTCATCTTACATACATAATGTAGATTGATAAAATACTTTGATTTATATTGACTGTTATGGATGATTTAGTTTTATGTACGTGTATTTGGTTTACACAATTTAAAGGTAATGTATATTTATTCGGCTTAAAGAAATGATATATTTAAATGATTGTGTACAAACTGTTTGTACGTGGCACTAAACCTAATTTTCTCGTATGGTTCTCTCGTTTATTGTGGCATGGTTTTCTTTTTTGTTTTAATCTCCACTTATATTTTGATGTTTATACTCGTCATTGTATTGATCAGCTCGTGTGAAATTTCTTGCTTAATATATTTTGTTGTCTATAGTAGACTCTTAACCCTGTTTATAGATTCTTGTATTATTAAAACATATGTTGAGTTGGTATAAATGTCCATGCAGATAGTTTATATACCTATTAATTCTAAACAACGTGAACATTTCCATTATAAATATAGATATATGACAAATGCATTCAATGTATGAAATTACGTGTTATTACTTTAAACACGTGTGGTACATGCGTCGATATAAGCGTCTATATAATGATAATGAAATATTTACAACCACTAAGTATGATTCCTTCTATTTCTTACTGACATTGATTGTAATTCATAACTGTAAAGAAACTGACAGTTCTGAAATCTACACGATCGAATTCTAACCAGTTTATCGATAGTCGAAACCTTCATCGACCTAAGAAAAATCACGGACTTCACGAAATAATCAGGATGATGTCACACTCAAATTCCCATATTAGACGACTTCGCTATTGCTTTTTATCTAATGTACTAGTGTACATTAAAAATACTTTAGTTTATTTTACTTACTCTTTACGATCAATTCATTAATTTGTTAAAGAGAAGATGTAAGTATAAACAATAAATGCTATTTTTAAGGATGCATGCTGGTTATGAAGGTAGTGACCATTGAAGAAAAAAAAAACTTCTGCAATGTCGCTACATTCATATCTCACATTAATCACCAAAGGAAGCATTTTATTGTTTAAATATTGCTCGTAGATATTATAAGATAAATGTAATATTTGATTGTAACTTCAATTTTCTTCATCATGATACCAACGAGTTTAATAAAAGAGATTTAAATAGATATTATAAATTGGATTTATAAGGCAAGGGTCTTCCAGTCGATAACTGCCTATTGATTTTGGTAACTAAATGGCAATTAAAATTCAGATAAAAATAGTTGAATGAACCGCTTAGTTCTTAAGATGTACATATTGATAGTTTCGGGTTTGATATTTTTTTAACAGGAAGGTAGACTCGGTGAAGGATCTGTTTTAATTTTTTCCAACTGGCTAATTCATAAGGTAAACAATGTCAGCTAATAAATCAGTAATATTTTGTTAAAAATTAAATGTATTTAGTCGCTGTTTAGACGAAATCATAAAGACAACCTGTGTGCTAAATGTTCCGTTAAAGAATAATCAAAGAGTTTTATAACCCTGTTTCTTTATTAACTTAGATGGATCCACTTCATAGTGTTCATGGCATTATCCGATGTGACCTTTGTAAGGAAAACATAGCACAGGAATCCATGTACTGTGATTTTTGTCATGTTAACCTCTGCAAAACCTGTATAGGCGATCACATATCAGACGAATATGACAAACATAAAATAGTCCCTATCCAGGAAAAAAAATCAAATTTGATGTATCCAACATGCAAAATACACTCAACGAAAACGTGTGAGTTGCAGTGCAAATCATGTAATTTGTTTATTTGTGTTATATGTTCTGCATCCCCTGAACATAAAGGTCATGATTTCCTAGTCCTAAAGGACATCTACAAGGCAAAGAAAAAGGGTATAGAAAAGAATATTGAAGAAATAGAAAAGGTTATTGCCCCAACATATGAAGAAATCAAAAACGGGTTGATTAACCAGATTGCAAGTCTAGATGATGAATATAAAAAAATTACAAAAGTTATGACAGATCAAGGAAAAAAATGGCACATAGAAATTGATAGAGTTATCATAAAAATGAAATACGAAATAACAGAGATTAAGGAGAAACACCGCATTATATTAGATAAACATTTGAATGAAATCAAACAGATCGAATCATTGATTGAAGGAAACTTATTTGCTTTAAAGGAATTTGAAGAATCTAATGTTGTGTCTGTAATCGTAGAACACAGGTCCAGAGTTGAAGAGTTCAGGAAACTTCTTGCCAAAGTTCAGGTCACACTGCCAACATTTTGTCCCAAGCCAATCAACGCAGAGCAGCTTTACGAAATGTTTGGATCCTTGAAACCTTTTGTCTCAACAATAGATGAAGTCGGCTACAAGATGAAGTTTCCAGAAGGTTGGCCTAGAGAATTGTTAGATTTACCAAAGATCATTAAAACCTTTAACACAGGGTATACAGATCTACGCAGTATTTCTTTTTTCAATGGGGAAGAAATCTGGACAAGTGCTAAAAATAGGGATATTAAATGCTTCAATACTGACGGCAAATGTATAACGACTATCTCAACAACGTCAAAAGTTATGCCAAATGATATAGCAGTTACTAGTGGAGGAGAATTAGTGTATTGTGTATTGTGTAACTGGTCACTGAAGACTTTGAACAAAATAAAGGATGGAAAGATAGCGGAGATAACTAGATTTCAGGAATGGACACCTATCAATTTGTGTGTAACATCGACAGGTGATCTTCTGGTTGCTTTGTATAATAATGACACAACTCAATTTAAAGTTGTCCGATACTCGGGAAGTACAGAGAAACAAACGATTCAGTTTTACGAAGGTAAGCCTCTGTACTCAGGGAACACAAAAGTCAAATACATCACTGAGAGCAGAAATCATGACATATGTGTAGCTGACTGTGGGGCTGGAGCAGTTGTGGTGGTTATTCAGGACGGGAAACTCAGATTCCGTTATACTGGCCATCCCTCATTGGCAACGAAAAAAGCTTTTCATCCATTTGGTATCACAACAGATAGTCAGAGTCATATACTAACAGCAGACCCGAACAACAATTGTATCCACATCCTGGACCAGGACGGACAGTTCTTACGTTACATCGAAAACCTGAAGAATCCGTATGGTTTGTGCATTGATAAATTTGACAACTTGTTTGTTGCCGAACACTACACTGGAGATGTGAAGGTCATTAAATATCTTAAGGAGGCCGATTTTCTACATTTGATGTAACAAAAAAACTAAATTATATCATCTAGTGTTAAATTGAGACATCTCAAAATATCAAAATGCATCAAATTTTGCTATATTTCGGAGTATTACAAATGTTGATTGATAGAATAACCCTGATGGTAGCATAATTCGTTGTGTAAAATTTCCAAGGCGTACACCTTTTACTTTTTTCTTTTATATTATTCCTTATAACGTACTGCTAGAAAGCTTCATTTATCATAACGTCATAAAAGCACAAAGGCAGAGATCTCCTACCGAACAAAAAAACCTTTAAAAAATAAAATCTAAATATTCTATGCATGTTGTTTATTGTGTTACATTTAATAAATGGTATCAAAAAAAAAAACGCTTAGAAGGTATAAATATACTGTATTTTAGTAGATCGCGCAAAAGCATGCGCAATGAAAACTAAAGTCGGCCACCTTAGTTATTTGGCTTAAGTATATACTGTTAAGATCGTGAATGTTAATTTGCAATCGGTCGATCATTGTTTATTATTTTGATATTGACTGAAAAACTGCTTTGCTTTATAATAAATACAGAGTCTGTACAATAGGTGAATCTAAAAAGTATCTTCTGTTGATTTATATACTAAAGCAAAGTTTTAAGTGTTCACCCAATAATTTTTGACTATATGAAATACACAATACCCAAAGCTTTGATTCATAGATTTTGATGCGATTTTCTATTGGATGTTATGTGAAAATCGACATGAACCTCATATGACTTTAATGCAAACACCTCCTGACATAACACATCATCAAAAAAGGCATTGGAAAATTAGTTAGATAAATCAACACCTCTGGCCATGGAAAATATTTACTTTCTTGACGTTGAGATGGCTATTAGTAATTTCGCCAATCTCTCAAGTGGTTAAGATCGTGTAGCAATCTGGTGATGTTGCGAAACGAGACCTGGATATCACTTCCGCTTGTTTGAATTTTGCCGAATTATTTCGGATTATTCTGGATTTATAATGAAAAAGACATGCCACTTATGGCAGGTAAAAATTGTCTTACAAAAACTTTTAATACAGATTGCCAAATATTTAGAGCAATGTCGAGGACGAAATGAACTGTAAATTAAAAGTAAGTACATACCATGTCTTAAGAAAAATCAAGACACTAACATTCCAACCGCTCCGTCTTTTTCAAAAAGGTCATTCTGCTCTTTTTAAAATAAATGTTTTACTCTTAAGACTGTTACTAATGACTAATATTAATTGGATGAACACTAAGAAATTTTGTTGAATGTATATCATGTATTTATTAACGTTACATATATTTTTTATTTACCTAGTAAATAAACCTCAAATTGAATTTAGTGTAAACAATATTTTCTTTATTTATTTAAATGATTTTCAATAAATGATTTCGATTTACATGAAAAGTGTGAAGTATTTAGTTCCAAAATCATAAGTTTAATGAAATTTTAGAAAAAGAAAAGTATTAATAAAGAATAATAAACCTACGGACCTGTTTTTTTCAATTGATTATCATTTGTGTCTTAGATTTTAGCAGGTATACATGCATATGTATATAAACATGTTAAGCTCTATATGTTGCTATTTTGATCAACTGTGTTTCTAAATGTGGATTTTTTTGTTTTTTAGTGGTTTTTGGTGGGGGTTTTATTTTTCAAATAAACAATTATCTTCAAAATACTTCATCTCAAAGATGTGAAATCACCACACTACTTAATTAGTATATATTGTAGGCTCATGTTCTTGATGGAAATTTTTTTGGAAAAAACCGTGTTGCAATTAAACACACAACTTTTGCGAATAAATGCAAACTTCATGTATATACTTTTGCGGAAAAAAAACTTAAATTTATAAGTCAAAGGTAAAGGCAAACCAGAAAATGGGGTGTTTTTTCTATTAGAATGCAATATTTTTAACATTTTGATTAAAAATCATCTAGACATTGAAATATATATATTTAAATTAGTTTGAATTAGCTTACCAACGTACACCATCTTGGAAAATTACATACAAAACACAATTTAAAAAATTGATGAACAAAGATTAAAAACAGAGTTTTTCGTACCAGAAAAAAACCAACTATACAACAGAAAACAACCCTCTATTTCTTGTTAAACTAGAAAACAAATTACTACACCGATGTCTCTAAGTGGTGATTTTTCAAAACCATGATTTGTATCAAATCACCCATTATACATCTACTGTATGTTTGTCAGAATGAATTTTCTTCTAGTTTAGAATGGTCGCATTTCAATAAAAATCAGCTTTATTGCAACTTCTCAGACAACGCTTTCAGAAAATGGCCTTTATGGAGTACCCCCTCCCCCTCTTGGGACCTGAGGACAACATTTGCCCAAAATTTATTGCGAGCGCAGGCGAGCGAAGCGAGCTCTAAGAACCAGTACGCGGGAAACAAACGAGCTAAACCTACAGATTCACCAAGAAATTTTTTTGGCAACATCCTATAATGCTTTCTACATGTAGCTCACGTAGTGCTATGCCAAAAATTACTGACATTTAACTCGTAATTTACGGTTCCTTGAGGCTCGAAAACACGTTTTGAGTATGGCATAAGCTTTGGTGAGACCCAATAGATATTTTACATGCTTCCTTTCCTTCGTTGAGTCGAGAGACGTAAACAAATGAATATAGATTTTAACGTATGACGTCACAGTGATCTCGCGCTATATTTCCCGCGATAAATTTATAGGTGGATCAAATAATGCGTGTTCGCGCTATTTCAGTATAAATTGCGATACCTGCCTCAAATGATTAGTTTTTAATTTTTTTGGCTTTGATCTAGAGATTATATATATACAAGCAAGATCCATACTTTACTGTCATATCGGTCCATGACCAATTTTAAGCTAATTTTGCATACAGTAAGTATAAGAAAGGAAAGAATTAAAAACAATATTGGCAATAATGCTATCAAAGATACAGCCTCGTCATTGTGAACTAAAAAAAAAAGAATAAAGAGAAAAAATAAACATTTTAAAAATCTATGTAGATATTGCATATTGTCAAATCATTAAAATGGACAATAGGAACCTACAAAGTGGGTCCGGGGGCATGGATACAACGTATGTATTTAGCATGCGAAAATAAACAAATTTAAAAACCCAACATTATATGAACCGGGTTCAAAAGTCAGATAACAACAAGGTACAAAAGAAAAATAATATTTATATTCATCGATATCGTTTACACATTTGATCAAATAAAACAAAATTACATTTTACAGACTGATCAATTCTCTCCAAAAGTAAAGGACGATTTTAGGGGAAGCAAGTCTATGTATTTTGTAAGATTTTTTAAACTTAGAAATATTATTTCTCTCGCGCTCGCCCAAACCGTAGCACCGTAAAACATATTAGGAATATCCGTTTCATCAGGTTACAAATATTTAGAGAATGGAGATGTGTAAAGTATACATTTGTTGATGTAAACATAATTGTGAAGATGTAATGTCTTTTTTATTTATAGCTAGTTTACAGACGTAATTGTATTTGGGGCAAAAATGTCAAAGAAAAAATCTCTAGACTTTGTCGGTATCATTTGAATCTTATATTTCCGTACAGTTGTCTAAAGTAAAATAAGGATTGAACGCAGATGGAAAATTGAAATTAAAAAGAAAAAGAAAATTTCAAATAATTCAAAACTACATTAGAATATATCCCTACACGTGGGTACATCAATTTGAAATGACGCAAACATTGACTACCTTTTTGTTTTAATTGTTTTTTCAACATTTTATGGTTTATATTTACAGCATTAATTATTATCCAATCCAATTCATAATAAACAAAAAAAATCCTAAGAGGGAAATAGAGTTATCTAATCGTACCACATATTACATCTCAATAATTTTAATCAAAATATCAAGCCGAGCTGAACCCTGTACACACTTGTTCAAACAAAATTATACTGCTTTACATGAGTTCTAACAAACGACACGTTTCATTTTTGCCAGGAGAAATATTCAAAGACACCAGAACGCTTAAGATCAGAAATGTCGTTTGCTTAATTATTCAAATGAAGAAAACACAAGTACATCTCAACAGTCTGCTGGAGTTCATTCCTTTATCTATCTGGTCTGATACGCTATTTGGAATTTTAAAGTTCCTTACACTAACAGATTGCATTTTATTTTAATTGAGCATTGAAAGATCACAACAACTTAGCATATAGGTACAACTTAAGGAACATCAAAGGAAAGATCGCTCTGACTGCATTATCATAAAAGTCAACGGAACGTTTTAGTGTAAATTGGGTCACTGGCGTTTAATACTAGAATTTGCATATGTATGACAGTCACAATGTATTTTAATTTTAAAGTTTTGTTTTGATCATATAATTGCTTTGTTCTTATTTTTATTCTAAAAACCATTATTACCGAGAAAGTGAATAAATAGGAAGAAGAAAAAATTATAAAGAGCTCTCTTCATAACCTGTTTTACTTGAGATCTGCCTTTCTCGCAATACAAATGCTACTCACGAAGTTTAGTTAATTAAAGAACGTTTACATTCAACGCGTTAGAATGTAAAAGATTCGTTTTCCTTTTTGAATACATATGATTAAAACTTTCATTGAAATAAAACTTAACATGTTTAATGATTTTCACGTTAAACTATCAAAGTAAGCACACTCAATTTTGTTATTATTTGCAAACTGTTATATAATATATATATATATATAGTGGAGCCTCAGTTATCCGGACACTTTCGTTTCCAAGTTCAATTGTCCGGATAGGTAAAAGGTCCGGTTATCTGAAATGTGTCTATTGTTGTCATGAATGATAATGTACGTATTTGTATGCAATGGCTCCCAGTATTGAGACTGTTTGTTGGTTTTTTTGTTTTGTTTTGTTTTTTGCCTTCCATACTAAATAACAATATTATAGAGTTTTCCGTTGAAACGAACATTTTTAAATATAAAGAACCCCGCTTTATGTTATTATTCTGTCAGGAAAATATTAAGACAATAATGATAACCGAATCTAGCTAAATCCTTTGTGTCCAAGTGTGGTATGTCCCCATTAACATGTACGTAATGTTTTCAACTATCTATTTCTAAACATGCCAATTTCCACAATAACTGATTTCTTTTCAATATTTATTTTCTATTCTTAAAAGAAAATTAATTTGATTGATAAAATTATCGTTAACTAGTTGAAAAATTGCAAGATCCACCAATGCACTTCCGATGAGTTGACATGGTTTTCATTTTGTTTTCTTCCTCTACTTCCGGTTTTGACTTAATCTAACAAGGCATTCATGAGACAATTCGTTTTACAATAATGTTTGAATAAGTAGATAAAACACAAAGATATATAAAACTTTCCAGTTTTCTTGGTCTATTAAGTACATTTTCTATTTGAAATACAGGTATGTATAAGAAAGCGATGGCACTTAAGCGGTGCGCAGGTTAAGATATCTAAGCCACGTTCTGTGAGGCGTGACTAATCCTGTCTGGTCAGCAGTGTCGGTAAATTTGAAAGTGATTTGGGAAGGCAGTGTTTATACAAGCTACTTATGAGGGTCTATCACGTAAAAAAGGTTTGAAACTCAATTGACAGGCGTAATCTTTCTATTGTATTGTACGGGGTATCGTCAAATTTAACCGTCCGGTTAAATGAAGCAAGATTGATAGTAAAACAGTGTTTTGTGGTAAAAAGAGACTGTCCGGATCCGGAATGCGGAATTCCGGATAAATGAGACAAAATAACGTATAAAAAATTGTTCCCAAATAAAACCGTCCGTAAACTGAAGCGTCCGGTTATCTGGTGTCCGGATATCTGAGGTCCCACTGTATATATATATATTATATAAAGATGACATATTTTATTAACATATACTTTTTCCCTGATAATGTCTTATATACTATTTTTAATATTATATAGAATTATGCATTGTGCACTCATTTAAAAGGAAGATGCTTCTATGTGGCGTTTTTGTCTGTAGACGTTTACCAAATGTATGGAGGCACCCACTTTTGCCCAGGTCCTTTGTCAATTGCAATTTACTAAAAATTATAACAAAAGTAACATCCCTTTTTCACGCAAAATTGGGAGTGCAAACTATATGAATTTCAAAATTCAAAATTTCAAAATAACAATTCAGGTAACATACTCTCATTCGCTAAATATATTATTATCATTCAATTGCCCCTTCCCCAAGAGTACATGATGGATTTCCACAATGACTTTGTCTTCTCTATTACAGACCTGTTGATAAAATTCATAATTTTTCTCAAAATAAGAAGGTTTTCTATTCCAGAAAAGCAATCAAAATGCAACGTAAGGTGAATTACATAGTTCTACCATTCAGACACCTGTTCAGACCTTATAGCGCAAGTAACACACAGTTTAGTAAATGACATAGTTTTAACTTGTGTCTTCAGCTTTATTATGTTATCAGAATCATTCGTGTGAAATTGCTCCCCGAGGCTACTCGTCGTCACCCGTCGCATTGCGTCCTTTGTAATCCTTGAACATTTTAACTATCACTCTACGCCTTACCAAATTTGGAATGCTGCCTGTATAGCATATGTGGGTAATTGGGATTGTAAAACTTATAATCCCCACCCACATGAACTATACTCCACAAAATTGAATTTACCTTTAAAAAAAATTCTACCTCTGGGCATGACAATCTATGTACATGTACATGGTAATGATGAGGAAGTACACCTCTACCAAAAAGTGCGAAACTCATACAAAGGTTCTGCATTTAAGGCGCATCTATATTTGTCACCTTATGAATATACCTTATGTAATTGCATGGAAAACTTTCTTAATTTTTTTTAACTTTAAAAATTATTATTTATACATGGTTCTGCACTTTCAGGCAACTAGCAGGCAAAGTGAGTACATTGTAGTTCTATCAGAGAAAACGATTTAAACCTTTATATATTCTCTACTATTTATTATAATAGCATTTCCGTGTAAAAAAAAGAAAAAAGAAAAAAGATTAGTTAGAGTAGTTGAAAACCTTTAATACTGTTTAGAGTGTCACACCCCCCTCCCCCCTCCCGTTCTATCCAGGAAAAAATCGCCAAGGTAATGTTTGCTTTGTTTGGAATATTTTTAGGTTATCTTTATTTGGATAATGTAGATTAGTTTTACAGATTAAGTATGAATTACATGTACACATTTATCCAATTTATCCAATATTGGCCAATAAAGAATATGTAACTCTGATATGAGGCAAATGCAGAATTTGTTAAAGCACTGTTACGTTCTTATGTTTAATGTAAGGTATCATTATTTAACAATTTGTAATAGAAAATGGTTTACCTGATATTTGTAAAGATATTCCTCATGAATAATTGTGTATGCATTACTTTCCTCTACTGTCACATGTTTCATGCTTATTTTTAGGAAGTATATATATATATTACAGTTCTGGTTGGATATTTAATGCAGTATGACGAGTTTGACTCGATGAGGATATTTGTCGAAAATATGTTTTGTTTGATCCAACTGGTTGAGGAGAAACCGCCATTTTGATTCATAAGGCGCTGTCAGCTAAGATATAAGAATGCCCGTAAAAATGAATGAAAAGACATCTGTTTTGAGTCTTTTTTTGACAGCATAAAACATTAGAATTAAAAATGCAACTGTTCCTTAAATGAATCTTAACTTAGTTTATTTTTGACTTAGATGGATCCTCGCTACTCTCTCCAGGACGTTGTCCGATGTGACCTGTGTAAAGATAACATAGTACAGAACTTCTGTGCCGTTTGTCATGTTAACCTTTCCAAGCCCTGTATAGGCGAACACATCTCTGGTGAATATGACAAACATAAAATGGTCGACTTTAAGGAAAGGAAATCAACATTAATGTTTCCAACATGTGACACCCATTTTAAAGAAAAATGTGAATTTCAATGCACGTCATGTACTGTGTTTATTTGTGCTTTGTGTTCTGCATCTGACAAACATAAAGGTCATGTTTTCAAAGTCCTAGAAGACATTTATACGACAAAAAAAGAGAGTATTGAAAAAGATGCTGAAGAAATAGAAAATGTTATTGCCCCCACGTATGAAGATATAAGGAAGGAGTTGATCAACCAGATTGCCAACCTAGATGGAGAATATGACAAAATAACAACTGTTATATCAGAACAAGGAGAAAAATTGCACAGAAAAGTTGACAGAGTAATTAACAAAATGAAGAACGAAATAACAGAGATAAATGAGAAACACCGTAACTTATTGAAAAGACATTTAAGTGAAATTAAACAAATTGAATCATTGATTGAAGGAAACTTATCTGCTCTAAAGGAACTTGAAGAATCGAATGATGTGTCTGAAATCGCCGAATACATACCCACAATTAAGGAATTCAGGAAACTCCCTGCCAAAGTTCAGGTCACACTGCCAACATTTTGTCCCAAGCCAATCAGCGGAGAACATGTTTACAAAATGTTTGGATCCCTGAAACCTTCTGTGTCAACATCAGTAGAAAATAGCTACAAATTGAAATTACCAGAGGATTCATCCAGAAAACTGTTAGATATACCTGAGGTCATTAATACGTTTAACACAGGGTATATATTTCTTCGCAGTATTTCGTTTTACACTGGATTAGGAATTTGGACAAGTGCTCAAATCGGTGATATAAGATGTTTTAGTACTAATGGCACATATATGAAGACAATCACAACAAAATCAGGAAAAGTGCCAGGGGACATAGCAGTTACAAGTGTTGGAGATCTTGTGTATTGTGATATCAACTTAAATACTTTGAATAAAATGAAGGAAGAAAAGATAGACGATATAGTTATATTACAGGGATAGACACCTCTAAATCTGTGTCTCACCTCTACTGGTGATTTTCTGGTTTATATAAGGATGACAAAACTCAATCTAAAGTTGTCCAATACTCAGGAAGTATAGGTAAACAAACAATTCAATTTGACGATGAAGGTAAACCTCTGTACTCAGAGAATAGTTATATAAAATACCTCAGTGAAAACAGAAACCATGACATCTGTGTAGCTGACTGTAATACGGATGCTGTAGTGGTGGTTAATCAGGACGGGAAACTCAGATGGAGGTACACTGGTCATCCCACAGGGGGCAAGAAAAACCCTTTTCAACCTGTTGGTATCACAACAAACAGCCAGAGTCGTATCCTGACGGCAGTCAATGAAAACGACTGTATCCACATCTTGGACCAGGACGGCCAGTTCTTGCGTTACATCGATAACTTAAAAAATCCTTACGGTCTGTGTGTTGATAATCTTGACAATTTGTATGTTGCAGAGAACTTGACTGGGGATGTGAAAGCCATTAGGTATCTTAAATGAACAACATTGTATAAATAGTGTATGTCGTACATTGCTCAGTGTTTGCTGTGAGATAAAACCGTATTCATTTGATATTGACTGAAATTTGGAAACTCTTTCCTTACCTCTCATAATGTAGGTTGATAAGATATTTTGATTTATTATTATATTGACTGTTAGGAATGATTTAATTTTGTGTTATGATTTACACAATAAAGAAACCTCATATTGACAAAGTGATATGTGACATATAAAGTGTGTATTTCCCCTTATGTTTGCATCGAAAATCTAGATCTGTGACGTTAAATTTTCAAAAACATGCCAACCATGATCACGGCATATGAGTACAAGTAAACATCATCACGCATTTTGAATAGATTTATTATTTTAAAATTAAATTAAACGATCAACCTTATATAAAGCCACTTTTACAATTGGCGCACGAGCACTTTACAACACTTTGCGATCGGAATTTTTTGGCTTCGCAGGAGCTTTAGTATACGAAAGCATTCGTTGCATGCGTTTTTCTGGTCGCATCAAGTCTCCTCAAAATAGTGGACATGCACACTATTCAGACGCGACCGAATGCGATCCAAATTATTGCAATGCATCGTTCGAACATTAGTACGAACGTTTTACAACGTTTTGTTTACTCGCAAAAGCGATGCACATTTTTCAAAGATCGTAAGATAAATCGCAGCTGTTAATGAGTGTGTTGTGCGACCATGAGACTGTTGCTCAACGTGACTCATGTAATCTTGCAGTTTCAGTTTCCATGCTTTGCCACTAGTATATACTAGATACATGGTTATTTTCACCCCGTGATGTTTTCGCTTCTACTTACGGTTTTGCCTCGTCTTGAATTCGCCCCAACAATGTTGTAGTAAAAGAGAGATAATATGAGACATTGGACATTGGAATTCGCCAAGTCTTAATCCGCTAACTGACAAAAAGAGCGAAATGAGCGAAAATAAAACGAAAGTGAACAGTTACCTTATACAGTATACAATATATCTCTTTCAGGCCACATTTGACCTTGATTTTGACTGTTGCTTTTGTCATCTTCTTGGGCGGTATCTTCTCATGCATTCAACCATTTCTACTGGAGAGCGTCGGTAACCAGCGATATGTATACCCCCTCTGACTCGTACGAGATTCGTACGATGAAATGCATGATCGAACGAGCGCCGCTCGTCCTATCGCATTGGCGCACGTTCAGTTGTCCGATCATCTGGTCTTCCGTGGGGCCACAATGGGGTCGAATTATTACACAGGAATATACAGAGTAAATCTTTTAAAATCTTCTTTTCAATATCCAATCAGCCAGGAAAGCTGAAACTTATGCTGAAGCTTCCTCGGGTAGGGTAGATTCAAGTTTGTTCAAATCATGATCCCCGGGGGCAGGGTGGGGCCATAATGGAGGGTCGAATTTTAACATGGGTATTATAAGAGTAATTCTTTTAAAATCTTGTTCTCAGAAACTAATCAGCCAGGAAAGCTGAACTTATGTGGAAGCATCCTCAGGTAGCTTAGATTCAAATTTGTTCAAACCTTGATCCCCGGAGGTAAGGTGGGGCCACAATGGGGGTCGAATTATTACATAGGAATATACAGAGTGAATCTTTGAAAATCTTCTTCGCAATAACCAATCAGCCAGTAAAGCTGAAACTTGTGTGGAAGCTTCCTCGGGTAAAGTAGATTCAAATTTGTTCAAACCTTGATCCCCGGGGGTAAGGTGGGGCCATAATGGAGGGTTGAATTTTAACATAGGCATAATAAGAGTAAATCTTTTAAAATTTTCTTCTTAGTAACCAATCAGCCAGGAAAGCTGAAACTTGTGTGGAAGCATCCTCGGGTAGGGTAGATTCAAGTTTGTTAAAACCATGATCCCCGGGGGTAGGATGGGGTCACAACGAGGCGGGGGCAAATTTTTACATAGGAATATATAGAGAAAAATCTTTAAAAATCTTCATCTAAAAAACCATTTGCATAGAAAAGCTGTAACTTTAGTGAAAGCAACCTCAGATAGTGTAGATTCAAATTCCTTATAATCAAAATCTTGAGGAGTATGGTGGAGCCACATTGCAGATCCAATTTTACAAAGGAAAACATTTCAATCATTCACAAAAACTGAATGTTATCATATATGGCTTTCAATATATACAAGCATTTAGACATATTGCTGATTTTTTTTAAATTGGGCCTCAAAAGGGGTTCAGAGTTTGATGTGGGTTTAAATCCCATAAATACACAATTCTTTGGGATCTTTTTTAGAACTGCAATGCTCAACATGTAATATGACTATAAAATCACCCTGTTTGAAAAGGGACTTGATTATAAACATATGAATATCCAAGGCAAAAATGGATTTTTATTTATACAGGATCTACATGTATTATACCATATTGTCCAGATATTTTGTATTATGACTCCATTAAGCTGATTTTATTATGCCTTTTATTGCTCAGGTGAGCGCTGTGGCCCATGGGCCTCTTGTTCATTGTTATTTTTCTTTCATGTTGAAAAACTATTCACTCGATTCGTAAGCTTTAATGACGCAGTCCTTAAGACAAACAGATGTGCGAATACTCCTTGATTCGAAATGACTTGTATGAGGAACAGTTGTTTATTTTCTTCTTTTTTTTTTAAATGAATAGTTTTTTTTTAAATCGCTCATTTTATCAATTTGTGATTCTGATCAATAATGTTAAAATGAATACACCTTCAATCAAACAGATTACATGAACACATAACATATTACAGAACACAAGCAGTGAAAAATGTACGGTGGTGGACCTTCCCAATTTTTGGTGGACTCGGTCTACCGATAGTGTCGAACCCTGAAATCGAAAGTTAAAAAAACCCCGGTATTCTACATTCATAACAACCAGGCTGAAGCTAGCAGCCACTAACAGCAGCCACTAAGCCCGTAGAAGCTAGCAGCCAATAAGGAAAATCATCAAAGTACTGAGAGTACTCGAACGGAAAATTATATTTTACTTTATTATCAGCATACTTTAATTAATAACGAGAATATTTCTGCATGCAAAATTTGTATGAGCATTGACAATTTTGGAGGCAGTAAAGCTCGCCTGAATAAGAATTATAAATGCATATGTGTTTAATGAAATTCATGAATATTGGTATGTGTCTTTACGTGTGCCGACACATTGATCCCCGGGTCTGTTTACTTCTCTCCGGAATAAACATGCATCGGAAATTCAGAAATGTATAATTATTACTAAAAAGGGACTATCAGACACCTTATATTGTGATTTTATTCTCATATAGAAATTAGCCTCTGTCAAAAAGCGAAACCACACAAGAGAAATCAAGAGGTTAATTTGGGATTATTTTGTGTCAGCCATGTTTTGACGTAAACCTTTGAGAAAAAAATATATACATGGGTCTAGATAGCTCACCCGGCATTTTTTAGCATATCACAATGATATAGGGGTAAGGAGTGGACCATTATCTCCTTTATCTTTGAAGTGTGCATCAAACGGACACCAGGGCAGTGTAAGGGACCTATAAGGCTATTATTTCACGGTCTCAAATTTGGACTGTAGTGGTACCACCAAGTGGCTCCCAGGGGTTTAGGCTCATTTTAGGGGTTTATATCTCACATAAGATTAATCACAAGAACTTGGAAACACTGGGAGTAAGTAGAGGACCTCAAGAGGTATCCATAACAAGCATTAGA
>WFKH01003881.1:31269594-31282561 GCA_016163765.1 Magallana hongkongensis | reverse complement strand
TCTATTGCAAAGGGTTAACATGGGATAAAGAACTTTTCGAAATACATGTTTATTTTATTCCTTTTTTTTTCTAAATAAGACTTTTATTTAAAAGCATCACCGAATTTGAAAAAAAAAATGTATATCCTTTTAGCCAATAAGATTCATCTATCAGTACCAATCTATTTTGTTAAATTTTTAAATAAAAAAAAGATTGATTTTGGAAGAATTCTAAGTTGTGTCCATTTGTGAAATAAACATCCGAAGAAAAATCGACTTTGAATCATATAAAATATTATCCTTCTTTTTTTCTAAACAGTTTTGGTTGTATGATTCTCTGAAATTTAATTTTTGACTGAAAAAACAACCCTGATCTCACCATCCCATGTAATCCCCTGTAACCAAATAATATTGCTCTCACGGTCAGTCTAATTGGATTTTTGATTTATGAAGTTTTATTGTGTAACTATGTTAGTTCACTCTAAAAACTGTAAATGCTCCACGGATAAGGCCTGTTTTTGATGAATATATAATGTGACATCTCTTCCGTCTGTGTAAGTCAACACCATTCACTGTTCCACTACCCCCCCCCCCACCCAACTCCAGCACAGTAATCACAAAACAAGTCTTAATCGGTATCTTAAATGATTATCGGACATTTCTCAGCTATGTGCAACGTAATCAAATATACAGCAATGACTATTTAACCAGTTTGACGAAGCCTACTATCGATGTCTCTCCTCTAAGAGTTTATTTAATCACCTTCCATGTCTCTTTAGTTGTAGATTGTTATACAGACAACCATTCTTATAGCCAAGCGTTTAAATACCTAATAAATGTCCTCCCCTACCCCCGAAACAAGAGAAGATCCCATAGTTTGAATATGATAATCTCGCCTTTACTTTCAAACACACAAACAGACGCACACGCACACAAAAAATACAGAAATAGACTTGACGTGACAAGAGTGAAAACAAACAACTATATGGTTACCATATGTTAATAGGCGGTATTTTAAAGACCATGTTTACAATGCAGTACTGAAAAGGTATATTGTATACTGCCCATGAATTGTTTTAGTGAAAATGGCTTATACCCTATATTTAATATGGACACGATAAACCAAATTATCCATCAATATTTCAATGATTTTCTGAATGTCCACATTCTGTTTTCCTTTAGTGTATGAAGGTTTTTTCTTGTAGAATTTGACTTTTGATATATTTTTTATTCCATGTCTATCAGAGCTGTTTTTTTTTCATAATCACACATTTAAATCAAATCATGAGAAGGGTATATGTGTTGTAAAGTAATTTCTTTCGGTTACAAAGGGTTTGTAGATGTATAAGTTGGTCTGAATGAATAAATACATACACATGCATAATCAGTTTGACCAACACATTAAAATAGGAAAGTTTTTCTATCAATATGAACACAACTGATAAATGGTTGTTCTATGATATTGATGTAGATTTATTTGGCATTTTGAAGAGTAACTAATAAATCTTAACAGGTGAAATATGATGTTACTTATCAGATCTGCATTTCCTTTTTTAGGTCACCTGAGTCACTCGGGTGACATTGCAATAGGTCTTCGTCCGTCGTCGTGCGTCGTGCGACGTGCTTTTTGCGTCGTCCTTCGTCCGATAACAATTTTACATTTTTTACTTTTTACTACAAGGCCAATTCTTGACAGTTTTGGTTTGAAGCATCTCTAGAATAAGAGAAATCTAAATTGTGACATTTATTACCTAACAACCCCAGGGCCTCATGGGCGGGGCAAAATACCGTTATGCAAAAAGACCTAATTTTATACAAAACCTTCTTCTCTACTACCACACATGTGGGAAAAAAAACTATATGCATAGTTATGAGGTCAATGAAGTCCTTTACCAAAATTGTGAAATTCATGGCCCCTGGTTTAGGGGTTCAGGCCCAAGGGCCTGGACCGGTATGGCCTTTTATTGTTAATCTACTAAATCTTATAAAATCTACTTCCATATATATTGTAGAAAAACGAAATGCATAGCTATAATGTCCACGAGGCTCTCTTCGTAAATTGTGAAGTTCATGGTCCCTCGGTCATGCGCTCAGGCCAAAGGGCCTCTTTTATCAACATCAGATGAAGGTGGATACAAGATGAAATTACCTGAATTTTCATCCAGAGGACTGTTAGATAAACCCACGGTTATCAATGCGTTTAACACAGGGTATAATGATCTTCGCAGTATTTCGTTTTGTAGAGAAGAAGAGATCTGGACAAGCGCCAGCAGTAGTGAAATAAAATGCTTCAGTACTGATGGTAAACTTATAAAGACCATCACAACAAAATTAGGAGAATGGCCAAGTGATATAGAAGCAACAAATGCTGGAGATTTGGTGTATGTGATTTCATGTCAAAAACTATGATTAAAATGAAAGATGGAAAGACGAAGAGTTGATAGGCTCTCATGGATGGACACCAAACAACCTTTTTTAAGAAAATTTTATAAATTAACCTTAGCATGTGCTATATGACATATACAAATTTCGTGGCAACTTTTTTGGCATTTAAGGGAGATACTACAATAGGAATCACCCCTACCCCTAATTCTGGAATTATGACTTTTTGAGACAATTTCTGTTTTGAACCATCAAAAACGTAATACATTCTTTAGATTTATTGATTAACACAAACAAAATAATAAGCAGAAGATATCTATGATTATATTAAACACTAATGGTTTTGTATATCAACATTTCTAAAAGTAAAAAATGTTAAATTTCTCCCAACTTATTTACTTTTAATTAGGTCATTTTACTTCATACAACTGATCAAAATATATCACCCTACCAAAACAAGAACTGAATATTTGGGTTTTTGGGGACACAAATCATAATGGAGATGTATTCTTTACATAACTATAGATTATATAAACGATTCAAACAACTTGACGTTCACAATGTTTATTACATTGTTCTATATATTCTATAATAACTGTCATTTGATCAATAAAAGTCACGTGATCAACGTCCTGTCTCCCCTTAAATCACCATTTAGAGCTCGGGATTTACAAGGAACCGACAATATCTAGGTTTCTCATGGGAAAAAATGGCACAATTACACAATTATGTCATTTATATTGTATTACCTTTTGGCATTTCCCTAGCATGGTATATTTTTCAAAAGTTCTTAGTGAACCGGTAAGGTATTTAAGATCAGACGGAATAAAGAATATAACATTTTTAGACGACGGTATAATGCAAGTAGCAGTTTCGAAGTGACATCAATTGTTAGTTATTCAAGAAAAAGGCTTTTTCAAAATCTCAGTTTCACATTGGATTCCAAGTCATAATTGTAATTGGCTATGTCTGCATTGGAATACAGAGAACGGCCAGGTTTACATCAGCTGTTACAAAATTCGTCACCACAGATGTAGACTTTAGTGGTTATTTTAGCGATGTGTTTATGGGTAGTGTAGTAGGAAATTGGACGGCAGAAGAAGTGATGCAATGCTCAAAATAAAGAAAATTAGAAACTGTTAACAGGGTCATGAAAAGTAAAGTCAGTATCATTAGAATTACTAATTAAATTTAAATGTTATATCAGACAGTAAAAACGTTTAAAAACTTAATCAAACTGGGAACAATAAGCCATATTTACAAATAGTTGCACACTAAATATTTTAAATTTGAACTCAAAATAGCACGAATAAAAGTACCAACCCCAGGATGTTTAAATCAGAGAAAAGTTATAGAACATTGTTACAAGGAATAAATAGGTAGTCGTTACGCGATTGGCTGAATTCGGGAATACTTATTATTATTTTGAAGTAAAAATATCAGTTTTTAAAACGAAGGATGGAATGGGGTAATGTTTTAGAGAATAAAGAAAAAACAAGGGAGAATTGAAGGAGTCGGGGCTAATTCTTATGTAGAATGTCATTTACTGCCGATCGCTGTAAATTGTAAACAACTGCAGATATGACCTATAAACACTTCGAGACCCTATATATTTTGTCATTTTCTAATAGGGCTTGGAATGATGTTTAAAATGATACTACAGATTTGGCTGAAATCGTAATAGTAAATTACTAAGAGGGCATAATGTTTGTAGAGAGTTCAATGGGAAAATAAATGGTACTCTTTTCACAACACTTAATTTAATAGTGTGGAACCCCAGAAATGAAAACAAAAGAGCAGATTCTTAAGTCTTAAAACTGATAGGGACAAAAGGTCTGTGTATGATGATGTGTTGAAAAGATTTGAGAAAATACGGGGTACTTATTCTTTAGAAAGATGTGCTACACATTACAATAAAAAGTGTGAAAGGTTCAATTCTAAATATTGGTGTCATGGTACAGAGGCAGTCGATGCTTTTTCTCAAGTTTGGGTAAGTGAAAATAATTTGTTAGTTCCTACGCCTAGCTATATACCAAAAGTTATGAATAAAATGCTAGTAGAACGGCTGTTGAATCTGTAACATTTTGTGATATATATTAACCCGAAAAAATATTGATAACGCATGGCAAGAGTTACAAATCAGTTTTTGCGAATTTTCCGCTAAAGTTTAAGATGTTGGTATTCAGAATGAAATTTAAGAAATAAATAAATCAATTTATACATATGTTTTTATATTTCATTTGGTGATAAATGATTTTTTTTTCAGGATTAGTAGTACAGTAACATATAAACAACGCAGTTATCGGATAACAGAAGTCTCATTGGATTGCAAATTGGGTTTAGCGAGCATACATGTAAGAGTGGGTAACTTCTATCATCGAGGAGTGACAGTACAAATTAAACATAGTTTTCAACGATGAAAAAAGTTCACAAATTACCACAATCACATTGAAATTCCAGCACAGCCAATACATGTTGCTCTATATATTACATATTTGTTAGATTCTGGTGCTTTGTATTCTACAGTTAGCACTGCTATTTATTCCATTAAGTAGATGCATGATATTATTACTTATTAGGTTTGTTACTGGCTGACAACGGAAATGTATTGGGTTGATCAATCTCATAAACGGCCAGACGAAGTCTTTTCTTTAATGATATGAAAAATCACATTAATGACATGTAGTGTTGTAACATCATTTGGTGTGATGAAAATCAACCCGGAGTTGTTAAACCTAGAATTAGATTATCTCAAATAACCCAAAGGCAAGGAGCATGATCTTGGAATTAATGGAAAGTAACGGCAATATTGAACCATTTAGACAATAAAATAATAGTAGGTATTCATGGAGAGAAAAAAATCCATTAAAACAAAGCTGATTAGTTTCTATTTTAATATCAGAAGCACTTATATCAGGTTTAGAAAAATGTCATATAGAATTTAATTATTCTATAATACCCTTGTCTGTTGCTTTAACGACTTCCAGAACGGTAAGGGGATATGGGAATTTGAAAACTCTCTTCTACGTAATGAACATTACTTAGATAGAATTATTTAAGATGTTGAAAAAACAACATGCAATTCAAGTTTATAACTTTAACAATATACAAGATATCCCTGATGCAAACATTTTCACCATTCATATGATCAGCTGCTATTAGAAACTTTGCTTCTAGATATAAGAGATAAATCAGTTCCATATGTTTCATATTCAGTCATATCTTGCGTATCTTTTACAGTTTCATGATATCCTGTGATACATGTATGTAATTTTAATAGTATGCTATGATATTCCTATGCAATGCTATGAGATTGGTATGCTAAGAAAACTTAAAACAAAAAGCTGACGATATGAAAAGCTATGCTTTGCTATAAGATTCCACAACCCCGTGTAAAAAAAAAAAAAAAAAAAAGTTCCAAACAATTTGATGAAACAATAATCAATTTAACCACTAATCAGCAATTCAAATATTTATTCTTACAGGGAACAAACACGGACATTAATATATATGAAATCTAAATGTTAAGAAAGCGTGACGAGTGTTTTAATGCGAATTGAATCCTTGTAATTGTAATATTATTTATATTAATGCCAACAAATATTCAATGGAAATGCTGAAAAAGATTGCTTGTCCTTTTAATCTCATTAAAACAATGAACAACTATTTGAAATTAAAATTTATTGAAATGGTATAATATGGTATTGTAATGTATGGTATGGTTTGATATGCTATAAAGAATAAGAATCAAAAGACATGCTTCTTGTATGATATTCCAATGCTATGCTTTGAATTTGAAAACTATTAAGATAAAATTACCAAAAGAAAATTCCATCCACAAATCTTCTCCAGTGAACGGAAAAAGTTTCTGGTAAATTTCCATGGTTTCTGCGAAAAGAAATAAATGGTTGGACACATCATCGGCGAAGGAAATTACTACATTTTAGGTGTAATACATGATACTCAATGAAAACAAATTAACAAAAATTTTGTATAAAAAACAATTTATCGTACCAAAGATGGATGTTTATAGTTTTAGGACTAAAGAACTTGGAGACATTAAATCGAACATAGAACAATAATATGAGCTACCGTATTTGTTCCTGATGCAGAAAAACGCATGACTGTTTAAAATAATATATCTATATTCTATAAATCGGTGATTTTTAAAGACATAAAAGAAGAACAGAAGGACCGTAAACGTTATCTTCATGCGCGGATCTAGATGTGGAGATTGGGTGTGCCAGGCCTCCCCCTTCGGAAATTTCAAACCTAATAAATTCACATAATTTGTTTTGTTATTTAATTAGGTCCGATAGATTATTTAGATTTGATTTAATTGCTTACTCTGCAGATCGAATTTCTTCCTACGGGAAGATCATTCTAACTGCATAAAAGTACAACGAAGCTCGGCTTTAGTAACAATTGGACCATTATCTTTATCTGCATACGCATGCCAATCACAATATATTTTAAATGTTATCTTAAAACTGTGATGGGATTTTTTTCTATTGAATTCATTATTATTGAGAAAGTGAGTATAAAGATATAATAAAGAACTCGCTCATCTCCATGTCTTGTTTCATTTGGTATTTGCCTCTCTTGATGCTATCAATCATTAAAGCTGTACACACTGTGATTTGCGTAAATTATGAATGACGATGAAAACACATGTTTTTTTACTTTTAAAAAATACCCTTATGCTGTAAATTGCAATGCTCAATTCGATCGCGTTAAAAAAGTTAAAAAAATAATAATCTATTTTCCTGCTAAGAAAGTAAACCCTCTTTTTGAATATCAATCTTACTATCACGTGATAGGGACAGCTTATTTTAGACTTATGAAAAACAATGGGTGGAGGGTCAATTGACCAACACCTTCGTAATTGCCAAATTGTTTATCTAAAATATATGACGCTTAACATTTCATTATAAGACGGAACGGTATAATTTATTCCGTAAAGAATAAATTGATTCTATATACAAGTATGAACAAAACAAACAAGAAGCGTGAGAGCAATGACGTATATGTTTCTTCTAAGAGTTACAGTGTATCTATTGTTCATGCGAGAGTTATCCTATTTAAAACAAGAAAGAATACGGATATCATAAATGACAAACGTATTACACTTACAAAATATATATATATATATATTTAAACTGACAACTGTTAACTATATACACTATTATCATGACATATATGTAAATTAGATTCTTAAAGAGGCTGGATGGTCAACAAATTAGTCGCCATACCTACTTTAACATTTTAGACATGATTTTTTTAGCCCTAAACCATTGTTAAGTGAAGCAAAATTTCTAATATTTTAGATTTAAAATTTAAACATGTTCTATATCTTTATACAGAGCTCTTCTTCTAAAGGAGATTGATATAATTTAAAAATGGCCTCGACCAACGCGCTCTCTTAAGCAAACGATAGCAACCACCTAATTTCCCGCGGACTTGCGCAATGAGGTTGGTTATGCACTACTTTTATTAATATTGTGATATCATGAAAAATAATATTTAATGTCATGAAAAAGCATAACATTCCCAAGTGCAAAAAACTCAACTTACTTTGTTATAACAACGATTTATTGAAGGAATGAATTCAATATTTATTTGTTTTATACGATATAAAATGGTTTGGGGCAGTTTACACTTTATAAACCGCAAAGCGGTTTGTAAAAAAGCGTAAACTGTTCCAAACCATTTTATATCGTATAAAACTAATAAATATTTGAATTCATTGCTTATAATTTAATTTTTTGCTATTAACTGTAGATAAACACGGTGATTTGACCCTTGAAATGACATCAAATTGTGCAAAATTCAAACCTAACGTCAGGCGGATTGATACGTTTTTTGACGTAAGTCTTACTATGACGTAGGCAACATTCTTTATACGGTATAAAATAAATTTTTTAGCCAATCAGAAAGCGCGTTACAACCAAAATTAAATTATTTTGCAATACCTTATGGAAAGTTTTATTTTATATGCCTCAACATTTTTCTCAATTCACTCTTTTTTAAAGCAAAACAATTCTTTTCTTTTTTTTCGCAAATATAACTTAATATTTGTATATTTGTAATAAGTGTTACATTAAACATGATAGAATAAATTTGATTAAAAATTTTATGAAAATTAAAGTCGAAACGTTTTAAATATTTTACATCGTAGAGTTATAAATTGAATCAATTTTAAGCAAAACTGTAAACTTAAAACTATCATTATTCGCAAACAGTTTTAAACATTATTAAAAAAAAAGGTCGCATATTTGAATCAAATATAATTTTCCTCTGATAATGTCTTATATAAAATTTATAATAGTTTGTAATGCACAATTATGTATCGTGTACTTGATCATTCGAATGGAAAATGTACATACCTTTTTCCGGATTTTATGTCATTTGTAGTTACCAAAAAAATTCATTTCTAAAAGCAATATTCCTTTTTAAAGCAAAGAAATGTGAGATGAAAAAAAAAAAAGAAAAAGTAATATTTCGATTAACATCTATGCTTATACAATTGCCTAGTAGAGTAACATGATGAGGGTTCGTATGGACTTTTCCTTCATTTCTTTCAGACTAGGTAATGATGAAATATGCATATACTGCCATTCAGTCAACTAAAAGTGAATGAAAGTCAACGTTTATGTGACTAAATTGCAGTTTTGTCATTCAGGTTATCTATTTATTTTGGTAATGATGATAAAGGTAATAGGAAACACCTGCCAAAATTCGCAAAACATGGATCAAAGTTTCTGGATATAGGGTGGGTCGCTATTGTTCCTCTTTAAATATTAAATGTATTTATTCTTTAAAGCTTTTTTTAAATCAATCTCTTAAATTATCTTCTATACTACTAGGCAACTAAAGCTAGCAGGCAAATTGAGTGCATCGGTCATATGAGCAGGGGTGTCTATGAAAAGCTTTGAAATTCATGATTCCAGACATTGTTGGTATTAAGACAGTGCTCCTTTGATCAGATTTTTAAAAAAAAAATAACTATTATAAAGTTTCTATAAACTTTTATAAAGTAATCCCTTGAAGAAAAATATAGTTTTAAGTGCTTGAAAACCTTTTAAGTTATTTGGGTTATTATTACCAATGCTCTTTTCATCTCTCTTTTAATAATAAAATTCGTTCAGTAGATGTTTAATTTTCGGACTTTTTTATTTTTCTCTTCTCTAAGAGGAGTCATTCCTAATGGATTTTCACCAATAATACTAAATAATTGTAGAAAATGTTATGATGATTGAAGGTTTGAGAAAAAAGAATTATACTATTATATTACAAATACATGTAAGTATCCTGTCAACCAGACATGCCAAACATCTATTTGGACCTTTAGAGATGTGTACCGTGGTGTGTAATGCAAGAAGTAGTGTGTAAATTTTCAATTAAAAACATATATATTTATATGCATTGGACATCAAAACCAAAAACTTATACATTTAAATTCATCGAAAGAAAATGTGGAACACTGAAATGAGGCTAATGCAGAAATTGTTTAAACCTTGTTGCGGTTTTTATTCTTGGTGGGTGGTATCATTATAATTAATTTGTATTAGAGAATGATTTTACTGAAAAATAAAGCTTAGAAGGGCATATACAGGCAAAAATTTAGCAGAGTTTGTAGCTTGGGAATATGTTTGAATACCATCCTTTACTTTACGATCACATGTGTGATTCTTTTTTGTACGGCGTTACTTTAAAAAAAAATACGCCCTGTCAAGTTTTTTAGTGGGCATGATAAATCTCAAATTACTTGTTCATTGCATAAGACATACCTGTTAAAATCAGGAGCTCACGTACTTAAATCACGTTTGCAGATATTATTAGAAAAAAGGAATAAATTGATTGTCTGACAGCAACTTTAATTTTCTTTTTCGGGATACTAACGAGTTTTTATAATAGAGATTTAAATTAATTTTACAAAACGAAGGTTGATTTACAGTGCAAAGGTTTTCCAGGTGAACAAGTGGATAACTGCATATTGATCTTGGTAATTAAAAGCCATTCAAAATGGAGATAAAATAGTTGAATGAACCTTTTGATATTTTGTATTTAGTTAAAGAACAGGTGACACAATCACAAAAACATTGAACTACAAGTTGGATTGTGAGAGAGATAAAATTTCTGAAAAATGTCCCCTGCTACTCCTATCTGTTTCAAAGCTACTGCTGAATTTTTGAGCTGATAAGACCCGTGACCTCAATATGCATATCTGAAGCCTCTGAGATCGGAAACCTCCGGTGCGACGTCAGAGCCGACTCACACTACCAATTTGCTGTATGCTCCTATCTAAAATCTGAAGTCAATAAATTTTGCAAATTGATATTTAAAGTCTGAGAACCCTGTATAAAAACATGAATTATTCTAAGCTTAGAAACTCCATTTCTGTTTTCTCAGCAATTATGAATTGGAGTAAAAATGGTAATCGACTGTTAAATTATCTTTTAATTGACCTATGTGCTTCATGTTGGAAAAAATGTGTCAGATTTTTGATTTCCCAAATATAAAAGCTCATCAAAAATATGAAATCATTATTGCCAAAGAAAGGATTTTTTTTGTCAACACATAGTAAGTGATAATGTATAGAGACTTAGCATTTATGACTAGATATGTAACCGGATCCTCAACCCTAATTAAGTTTATTGGACTAATTAAGGATTGAATTTAAGAGGTATTACCAGAAATACTAGTACATGTGAGCAAATATGTTTGTAAATTTTTAGAGGTCCACAAATTCAGGGGTCTACCTTATCTTAATATTAATAACTCGAACATATTTGATCATTTTTGTTTATCTGTCTACTTTTTGCAAAAATATTAGTTACTGTGACACATTCTTTGCATTCATCATCTGTCAGAATATAATACCACACCATTTTAATTTATACAAGGAATTTAATTTGTGACTGAAATTTAATTTAATTTAATTTAATTTAAAGAACAACCGCGCGGGTATGATAAGGCAACAAATCGAGTAAAAATTCCTCTGATTGATATGACGTCACAATAAGCAGCATGATGTCATATTTTACTCAAGAAATCTGTCAATTTTAACTTTATCTCTGGTCCAAATTATGAAAACTGCAGGCGGAAAATGTCACTAGAAGCTCTTTTAACAGAATATATCTTCGATTTCTCTGTATTACGTATCGTTAACATTGATGACGTCACACGCATGTTTAATCGAGAAGATCGATGTCGGGAGACAAATCATCGAAATGCAGTGTAAACAATGCCGAAATAAGACTTATTTAATACAGATACCCAAGATTTAAATGAGTGTCAGGATATAACCAGGATAATACAGGCATGGATATTTTGTTTTATCAGCGAGTGTTATAAGCTTAAGGTAAGCAGATAGACATTTAAGTGGCTTGATTGACCTTTCCTCTGTCAGTGTGTACAAAAAAAGACAAAAGTGTAACACTACTCCGAATATAATGAAAGATGAATTTGGCAAATATCAAAAGCACATAGCATTAAATACTTGAAAAATGCTGCGCTTAAGGTAAGCAGATAGACATTTATGTGGCTTGATTGACCTTTCCTCTGTCAGTGTGTACAAAAAAAGACAAAAGTGTAACACAACTCCGAATATAATGAAAGATGAATTTGGCAAATATCAAAAGCACATAACATTAAATACTTGAAAAATGCTGCTAGAATCCTTTGGTTTGTTGTTGTAAATGAAAAATACGTAGTATTTTCAATGAAATTGAAAAAGTTGAGGAGGTTTCCGGTAAATAATGACAATATTTATTTTATGCGGTTTACTATAGGATTCTAGCAGCAATATTAATAAAGATGAATTTATTGCCGATCGAATTATTGTATCATATGTACAAATAAACTTCGGGGTAGTGTTACACTTTTTAATTTTTTGTTAAGGTACAAAAACGATCTATTTTTAACTGTCACGTGATAGCATGGCACGGCAGCTTTATAAGATCGACTTGATTCCGAAGTAAAAATATAATATCTTGTTGAATACATTCACTTGATATTAATATTCAGCACTGTTATCATAAAAATAAACAATTTTTAAAATGACCATAATATCGGCGATCATTAAACTCTGAGTTGCCTTAACCTACCCGCGCGATTTTCATACTCAAATATTCACATTCAGTGTATATTTCCCCTTATGTTTGCATTGGAAATCTGCGACGTTCAATTTCCTATGAATACACTTTACTAATTCATGCGCCATGAGCACAAATATAAACGTCACCACGTGTTTTGAGTATATTTATTTTTGTAAGATTAAATGAAACGTTCAACCTTACATAACCAATTTGATATGTACTTTTGAAAAATAATCATTAAATTATATCTACTCCTTAATTAAAAAGATTTTTCTCTACAAAGTTTCTGGCACTATATTTTTAGCTGCGGAAGCGTACTAAATAACATGTTAATATGGCTGTTCCATGTATGTTTCATATCCCTGACTGAGAGCGTATATAATGGCTTAACAGCGACGATACACATATATTCATACAAAAAAACATCAGTATGAATATAAATATAAGCATTAATGCTTATTTTTGGATGTCGTCGGTCCTATGACACACCAATGCGGTGCAGACAA
>WFKH01003881.1:31241626-31266691 GCA_016163765.1 Magallana hongkongensis | reverse complement strand
TTTTTTTTGTTTTTTGTTTTTTTTTTTTTTTTTTGTGGTGGTTGGGTGGTGGGGGGGGGTGGGGGGGGGGGTAATTGCTTTATCTAACAAGTCTTGTCCGATATAAAATATACCTGTAGGTTTGTGTTGTAATAAAAGTCTTTATTTGTCTTGAATAATTATCATTTGTCTTTAAAATTGTTTATTTGAAATCCTTGTTCGTATCATATATTATTAAATCTAATCCTATCTTTCTCCTACTTTACAAAAATAGTGCTTGTGATTAATGAGTGTGCAATGACCTTGAAATTTTAAAGTGAATTGCGAACGTCATATCAGATATGTTCGAATTTCAGTATCTAACCTTAATTTATCTAGCATTGACCCCATTTTCGTCAGACTTTACTATAAGACTGCCTGCAGTTATGGGGTGTTCATTGACCTTAAATCAAGCTTCTGTATGGAAATATCAACATCATAATTGATTTCTGTGTAAAAACATCTTCTAGAACGTATGATTTTTTTCCTCTTGGTTCCATTTGCCTTATATTACAGCCATATATATTATACCTGTATGATACAGAATGTGTTAAGATCAAGAACTACATTTCTAAGTCAGAGCTAGGTTAGGGTCAGGCAAAGTCATCTAGATTAATATTCATTTCATCTTTATGACTTTTATTAAGCTGGCCTGGAGAGATAGTCACCAATTCAAAGAGGTCTAGTTGTGCCTGAAGAATTGTTTATTTTAGTATGTTAAGAGTGATTTTATTCCCACTAGTATTAATTTAAAATGAGAAGTGTGCGAGGGGGGAGGGGGTTAAGATAACATCAATTTCATTTATTTTATCTAATATTATATAGCTGATAGGGTATAAGAAACACTGAAAAACAATCAGCTTTTTACCAATCAATTATGCAACGTTTAACGTATTTCACGGGATTGAATAATGACCATTCTTTGATGATGGAAATTCGTTTACAGAGAAAACTGGGTTTGTTTTCTCTATCTTTCAGTGCGCATGAATCCGTTCGCTAAAATTCCGTTCTCCATATCATATCATTCGCTCTATGCCTTGTTGCTCCATATCCCCGTTTCCCTATTGTTTTCTAGTATGTTACGTTAAAAAAATTGTTTTATAAGACACTTATTCTACATTCGTTTTAATATTCATTTCGTTCTATTTCCATAAGATGATCAACGGTTATTTCCGTTCAATATCAATAAATAAACTGTAATTAAAATGAAATAAGATTTTTTTTGTTTATTTTAGACGTAACCGGTTTTATTGTTATTGATTTTAATACCCTTAAAAATGTAAAGTAGATTTTATTTTCTTAAAAAGTCTCGTTATGAATCAAAAATTATGAAATAGTCATTTCATGCACTTCTCAATCCAATTCGTTGGCATTATCAACGAATTCTTAAAATACTAACTCGTTAAGTTTACGAGGTATTTGGTAAAGTGTCCATGATCATTTTATTTTTTTTTTTATGAAAATACGAAGCCTCTGATGAACTGAGTTTACTCCAATATTATCATTACTTACAGTTTTACTTACAGTTTTCTTTGTTATTTTATTTGTATGTATATATTAACTCAATTAAATTACCGCACATACAAATTGATTACAATGAACGATAATGAGTTCCGGAGGTTTGTTTTATTTCTCTTTTAAAACTTATAGTTGAAACATCGTTCAAAAATTTGAGCCCTTTCAATCTATTCACAATTAATGAGTTTCCTGCAAAAACAGTTTAGATCGACGTGTTAACTCTAAAGTGAATGCATTGTCGGTTGAGCAAGGATGTCTCTTATAAAAGTTTTGAAATTCCCGCTGATTTCTGACAATTTTGGTGATAAGGTGAGGCTATTGATCTGATTTGAGAAAAAAAAAAGATTTGAAATATTATCAGATTTCTCTTCTCTTCAAAGTATTCCTGCGAACGGCAAAAGACGATATGGTTAGAGAGCCTTAAAACAATTTCAGCAATTTAGGTTATTATCAACCCCACCCATCTCACCTCCACGTCATAAGAATCACCAAAGTTTAGTTACTGAGGTGATATTTGCAAGAGTTTAATCTGAATAACATGTATTATTTATCCACCTTCTTTCAGTAGACAATTAACCTTTGGATTTTTTTCTTCTTTTTGCTCTGCTCTAGGAGGAGTCATTCTTCATTGATTAAATGCTATAAACAAATATGTCATTCATTAGTCATCTATTAGTCATAAACTTGAAGATAAGAGTTATACTATTATACAACACATATATATGTAAATATCCTGTCAACCAGACAAGCTACATATCGATAAGGACCTTTAAAAATGTGATATCGTGTGTGATGCATGAAGTAGTGTAAAATTTCAATTGCATTTCATAAAACCCATATATTCATATGCATTAGACATAAATACCAAATGCAATATACAGAAACTTTTAAATATGTATAACACTGACATGAGGCTAATGGAATAATTGTTTAATTTAAGCACTGTTGCGTTCTTATGCTTGGTGGATGTTGACAGTATTCACAATTTGCATTAGAGAATGATTTAACTGAATAATAAAGCTTAGAACATCATATACAAGCAAACGTTAAGCAAAGCTGTTGCTTGTTAATATTTTTGTATACGGTCCTTAACTCTGCTATCTTATGTTAGATGCTTTTTTGTAGGGCGTTGCTTTTCTTTATGTTCTACCAATTTGAATAAAATCCATGTCATACTTTTACCTATAATATGTAAACGGTGTGACCGTTGGACCAAGCGCAGATTTAGCACAGTGCAGTTTGATATTTTTGTAGAACAAAATTTATTTGAAACGCACACAGTAGGATACGCCTGTTTACTCAAATCATAAGCAAAAGTTAAACTAATCGTCGCGTGCTCTGTCTACATTATGACGTCATGTTTCATACGTAAAACGTAAAAGTTTCGTCTTCCGAAAAAAGTTCTTGATTCCGAGAATTTCTTATTTTTTCTTTCAATGCTTATAATTTTACCAAGTTGATGAATTGAATTTTTTTCTACTTTTTTCAGTCTTTAAAAGATCGGTTCTTTGATGTTAATCATTTTATTTTTCATCTAATAATTTGACAAGACTTACGTGAAACTAGTCGTATTTCTTGATTGAAGCACTGTTAAAAGTTGTATAGTTCGCACAGTCAATTATTTTCATCTTAATTACTTTCAATTTAACATTGGAAAGTTTTTGATCGAGTTTCGGGGCAAAAAACATTGACAAGCGGAAGTCATTAAATGATCGAGTTAAATTTTTTTAACACAATGGCGGCCAATATGGCCGCGCCCATGGCTGAAAGAAAAATTTTTTGCCCTTAGTACCGCTGATTTAACATTCATTTTCCACTGATTTTCTTATATATACGTGTTACCATTAAGCCTCGCTTCGCGAGGCTGGCTTCGCCCGCCTCTCGCTGCGCTCGGTATAAGACGGTTGTCATTCTTATCCTATAGCCAATGTTTTTATTCAAATCATTTTATTCAAATTCGATTAACTTCTTAATCCAGTTTTCATGAAACATGTTTATGTCTTACAATTTTAGATAATTTATGTAAATTACAATTAAATGGTAATTTTGTTCATCCCTTATACTATTACTAGATGATAGCCCGCGCAAGTGTGGGAAATATTAATTTACACATTTATGGGCTTTGTGTGTTGAAACAGATTCTTTTACGTTTTTTTTTTTCTTAACTAATAATTTTAAAAATGAAATGACAAAGCAACTGGCTGGATATTTAAAGGAGCGGGCAGGGATCACTATTGAAACTGATACTGATTGTATGTGGCCTAAATTCTTTTGGTGTCCAAGTAGCGTAGTGGACAATGCACTCGCTTATCACCGCTGCGACCCGAGTTCGATCCCCGTGATCGACAGTGGTTGTATGTGATAGGGTATGGTGGTCGCCCGCTTGGACACGTGGGTTCTCTCCGGGTACTCCGGCTTCTTCCCACACAAATGACCCCCTCGCGCTAACATCCGTGCCAACGAGAGATATTAATATAAGTTGTAGAACTTGTTTATCAATCGTTGTAAAATAAATAAAGTTCAGTTTCAGTTTAAATTCTTTTGTTGCAGCTAACTGAAAAATTACAAACTTGTTCCACTTTTGACTGTTTGTTCCGCATGCAGTTTATTGTTGCAACTGGAGATATATTCAATTTTTTTTTTGCATTGTCTGACTATTGAATTGAATAAGAGTTGTCAACACAAGCTGTTCATAGTTCACAAATTATTATATAACAATTACCGTACTACCGATCTGTCAATGGTCTAAAAAATGTATGTAATCTAAACACGAGAATGCATGCATATCTATTTGTGTATTTTATATCAAAGCTGTCCGGTCCAAGGTACATGTAGTTTATCGAATATGAAAGTAGGTTTTTAACTAATTTCACAACAATAACTGATCAGGTAAAATTTAATTATAGTTTACGGACATCATCTCACACATGTCTTGAAATATCAAAGGTGTAAGCAGTAACTCTGGTGCAGTCATTTCGTAGCTTATTGGCAAAATGTCTTTATTTATAGCTATAGATACACAGGCCACCGATAAGGTCCTTGGGTCTTTTGAGTAATGTGTTTTCAGTTTGCATGTTTAATTTAAAACTACATTTATTGTTTAAAACAAGATTGTGTCAATTTCTTATTAAGACATACATGCAAGCAACTTTTTAGCCTTCGTCCAATAATAAAGTTTAATCATGCAATCATGAAGAATTTAATTATTCATTGTATAAAATAAATATATTTTAAAACCAGGAGCTCAAAACATGCAATAATATCTCGTTTGCAGGTATCATAAAATTAATATAATATGTACATGTATCTTTAATTTACTTTATTTGATATGGGTTTTACAAAATAGAGTCAACAGATTTAAAGAAATCTTGATTTAAAAGGCATGGGTTTTCCAAGTAATCAAGTCGATAACTGAATGTTGTCTTCAGTCATTCAATAACATACAAAAATGAGATACAAATTGTCGAAAGAACTGTCTTACTTTTAATACTGACTTTAGATGTGCATTTTGATATTTCTGGTTGAATACTTTACGCATCAAGAAGGTAATAATGACTTCGTGAGGGATCTGTTTTAATTCGATCAAAAGGGCTGAGAAGTATCTGTCATTTTGATTCCTAAGGTGAGCACTGCCAGCTAAGATCTACGAATGTCTATTAAAAACTAAATCAAAAGAAGTTTGTATTAAGTCTTTGTCTGGACAGCATAAAACATTAAAATGAAAAAGCAAGTTTCTGAAATGAATACTTTCATAGTCACCTAACTTCGGTTTTTTTCTGACATAGATGGATCCCCGCCACAGTGCCCAGGACGTGGTCCGTTGTGACCTTTGGAAGGAGAACATAGTACAGAGCTACTTTGACTTTTGCCATGTCAACCTCTGCAGGCCCTGTATAGGCGAACACATCTCTGATGAGTATTACAAACATAACAAGTGGTAGAACGTTTGGTGATATAAAGTGTTTCAATACCAATGGCAATTGTATAAAGACAAGCACAACGAAATCAGGAAAATGGCCAGGTGATATAGCAGTCACAAGTGGTGGAGATCTAGTGTATTGTGATTTCAACTTAAATACCTTGAATAAAATGAAGGATGGAAAGATAGAAGAGATAATTAAATTAAAGGGATGGACACCTATTAATCTGTGTGTCATCTCTACTGGTGATGTTCTGGTTAGTATATTTAACGATGACAAAACTCGATCGAAAGTTTTCCGTTATTCAGGAAGTACTGAGAAACAAACTATTCATTTTGATGATCAAGGTAAACCTCTTTACTCAGGAAATAATGATATTAAATATATCACTGAGAACAGAAACCATGACATCTGTGTAGCGGACTGGGAGGCTGGTGCAATAGTGGTGGTTAATCAGGAAGGGAAACTTAGATGGAGATACACCGGTCATTCCTCAGGAGCCAATAAGAAACCGATTAAACCTTATAGCATCACAACAAACAGCCAGAGTCAGATCCTGACGGCAGACAGTAACAACCACTGTATCCACATCCTGGACCAGGATAGACAATTCTTACGTTACATCAAAAACGTGAAAAAGCCTCCCGGCTTGTGCGTTGATGAACTTGACAACTTAAATGTTGCCGAGTAAAGTACCGAAATTGTGAATGTCATCAAATATCTTGTTAATAAGTGACACCATGACATCATGTTAATCTTGTATGCTTCATTGCTCAGTTAATTACATTAGATACATGACAAATATATTTGTTCTCTTCAGATTCACAACATTTCACGATCAAAGTACTTAATCTATTACAATAAATATACTTCAAAAAAATCTAATTTTTTTTCTTCAAATCGACAGAAATGAAATATTGCTAAACTGAATTATCCAGCCTCGATTCATCTTGTCTGGTGATGTTCTTGTTTAGGTATTTTTTTTTTTAACTACCCAAATAATTTTTATTTTTGTGCTGTTTTCCTATAGCCCAACATATACTTATTTCATGTGCAGCAAAACTCAAAGGAAATGGATTTAATCTTCAAGTACTTAAGTTATATTAATTACATTAGATACATTTAGTAGGCTTTTTTATTGTTTTCATTTAATATATACGCTGTTATGAATGCATTTTATTCACTCAATAAAAATCCTCATTTCATATAGTGTCATATGATACGATTTTTATTTGTCTTTTTTGTTCAATATTTAAATGCCTTTATGTGTGAATGTGTTTGTGTGAGTGTGTTTGGTTTGTTTGTTATGCTCCAGTTCACATGAGTCCGTTCGCTAAAAGTCTGTTCGTCATATCATATCATTCGCCATTTCCCTTGTTTGATTCATATCCTCGTTTCCTTTTGAATACTATTATATTATGTTTAAATATTCTTAGAATTTTTGAAAGTCACTCTATTTTTCACTTATTTCGATTTAACATTTAACAGTTTTATTTAATTCTTATACAATGAACTACGGTCATTTCCGATCAATATCAATAAATCTGCTGTAAATCAAAGGATTCGGAATTTGATGTCTATTTAAGACGTTTTATTGTTATTGGTTTTAATACTCTTGATAATGAAAAGTCAACTCTTTTCTTAAATACTTGCGTAATGTTTTGAAAACAATTGAAGAAGTTATTTCATTTCATTGTTAGGAAAATTCATTCATGGATTCATAAAATAGTAACTCGAATTCGATGTATCCATGATGATTTCATTATTTTGATGAAACTATGCAACCTCTGATGAACAGAGTCCTACTACAGCCATAACCATTAGTTAAATATTTGTTTTTTATTTTAATTGTATGGATATATTATCCCAATTAAAAAAAAAACAATTGAATAGTAATGAGTTCCGGACATAAGTTTTCATGTTTCCATTTATACTTATACTTGAATCATCGGTAAAAAATTGAACCCTCTCAATTTATTCACAATTAACAAATTTCCGGCAAAACCGGGCTTAGATCGATGACCTCGTACGTATTATCTATTTGGAACACCTCATCATAAACCACGTGGGAACTCTTTGTTTCATTCACCAGTTATATAATAATTATATATAACATACATAATCCCTACCAACATTGGCCACCAAAATTACTAAGGAATTAATCTATGTTTAAGGTGGAGCCCTACTCACAAAATTATTGGCTTTTTCTTATGATTTCTCAATTTATAAATATTAATGCATAAAGGACCTGATTAACACAAAATATGTATATGTCATCTTTCATTTTACCTTGATAATGTGCCAGAGACATATATACCCCCAAAAAAACAAAATCAAGACTAAATCTAGTACAAGATATATTTAAATCAATGCAAACAAAAATCACATAATAACAAACATATTTAAACTTGACTACAAAATAGCATTCATTTTATACAGAATTCATGTTTAAAAATATTACACTTGCAGACTTAAAAATATATTTTCACAATTTCGTAAAAAAGTAAAAAAAAAAAAACAAAAACAAACAAACAAAATAAATATTTTTTTCTACATTTATCTACTTATTTAAAAAATGACCTGGTTTAGTATTGTTTCTTTTCTTTTACTTATCAAAATGGATCTTAGAAGGATACAATAAACACATACAAGACACACGTCATCATTCATTTTACTGAATAAGTATGTCTGATACACCCCCTCCCCCAAAATAAAAATGTAAAAGGCTATTTTTGGTTACTTTTCTTATAACTGATTTGATTGTTGTAAAACCTAAAATTAGTACCCCATAAGCTTTTTAAATTACTTTATCATGTCTTATAAATTATCATACATTTTGATATTACTTTATCCGACGCGTTTAGTTTTTTCCCTTTGTAATAAGACTACTCTTTAGATAATATTATTTCATAACTTATGACCCGGCCGAGTAGACACTTATCAATATTGATTTGATTTCTATTAAACACAGATCCATTTATAACTCTTATCCAGACGAGGTTTACTGCCTCTGAAGTTGTCAATGCTTGTACAAATTATTGATGCATTCATCATCTTCATATTAATTAAAGTATGCCGATGATGAAGTGAAATATAATTTTCTGTTCGAGTACTCTCAGTACTTTGATGAATCTCCTTATTGGCTGCTAGCTTCTACGGGCTTAGTAGCTGCTGTTAGTGGCTGCTAGCTTCAGCCTGGTACAGTCACAAACACATATTATAAAACGTAAGTAAATTTACACGTAGTTTGTCAGGTGATTCAGTCGATAACTGAATGTTGTACTTTCGTTATTTAAAGACAACTAAACCTGAGATAAAAACTGCTGAATAAACCATCTAAAATCTAATATTTGCTTACGTGCTGCACGTTTCTAGTTTCTGGTGTGATATATTTTGTTACAGGAATGTTGACTGGGTGATGGTACCTTTTGCAACAAATTTTAATAAAATCTAAAAGGCTAAGAGTAATTTATAAGATAACCATTGTCATCTCAGAACTAATAGTTTCTGTTTGAATTTAGATCAATGAATATCTATATTTTGTTTAGCTTTTTTTTTGGACAAACAGAATTAAAAATAAACGTTCCTTAAATTCATTCTTGAACAGTAACTTAACTACGTCTCTGTTCTAAGCTAGATGGATGTAAATCTGTAATCTATTTATAATTAGTTTTTGGGCCATTCTCGCATACTTGTTTTACCATTGCACACAACAGTACCTTTGACAAGAAAAAATTCAGTTGTTTATTTTATCTGAAATTATATGTCAAATATGTTATTGCCCATGATTTAATAGCTATATACTGTTCGACCTTTTTGTTGAGCAAAAGATGTGCAACAGTCTATAAATGCGAGTGTTTTCTTCTTTTTGTTTTTAACAGTTAAATTAAAAAATGATTATTTTACAGAATTTTGTACAGGATTATAAAAATAGCAACTTTGTTTCAACAATCAATTTTATTAGTTGGATAAAACCTTGTTTTCGCAACAGAAACTCGACCATTTGAAGTAGATATGCTTCTGTTCAATTGGTATATCATAGCTGGAATTTTTGGTACCTGGATACTATGATACTATCATTCTACATTGATCTATTTATAATAAACGGAATAATGTACATCGCTATAATAGTTTCCAACATGTCGGTGATTTAGGTGTTTAGAGAATATTCAAGAAGGTACTCGAATATATTTTGTTATTGAGTTGGTTGGTTTTTTTAGTTCAATAACAGTCAACCAAAAAAAAGTACAGCACAAGTCTAAGGGAATTAGGTAGGAATGTCAATTTAATCGGATACTAGTAGCTTATTCGAAAAAAGTTGGAGGTTTTACTCATGCGATATTCGAGTTCTTGTTGATTTATATTACAATACATGACTCCTAACCAGTTAGAATTCATTAATGATATTTTTAAAAAGGCTTTAGATAACTATGTAGATGAATACATTTTATAGAAACACTTAATCCAATAATTATAATGAACTGATGCGATATAGGCTCAGTTCAATCTGTCTTTCAGTGTATGAACATGTACTTTTGTTCAAAACTATTTTTTGATCTACTAAGATTAGTTGCTTTAAACATCTTTTTAAGTCAAAGGTTCCTGGAACTAGATTAAATTACAGATAAAGAATACTGCGAAATGGGGACTTTTTAACCATAGTGACCGTACATATGGATTTTCATCAAGATAGGATTAACGTTTGACTACATGGGCGCTAAAATTCTAGGAAATTTAATGCAGCTCAGTCTTAATACTTGTTAAAGCTAGAGTTCTTGTCCAACAATGAAGAAGCTCGGTCTTAACAAATGACGATTTTACTTACATTTTCATTAGAAAATGAATCGAAAGTTTTCAATTTTTGTTTCTTCCTGACGTCATGACGTCAGGCATATCTAAGTTTGAAAGTTGCATTCTCCGAAACAGCGCAGGCAATGGAAGCAATCAATATCAAGATTCTTCATAAAAAAAAGATAAACCGATGCATGTTTAATGTGTCAACATTTACATTCGCAATTGATGAAAATGTTATATGCGATGTAATAAGCAAACGTGAGCAAGAATTTTCAAGTTAAAAGGGGGTTCGCCATGCAGGTGTGTAATCCTGATTTAAAAATAGATTAGCTATTTTTTAACGGTGAAAATGGGAGGGAGGGGGTGGGGTGGGGGTGTCATCGCAACAAGTTGTTACAAATTGTCTATTACGGCAGAATGTAAGTAATAATTGGTGTTGGCTTATCATTATCAAAAAATGTATATCAGTTTAGATTAAAACAAATATACATTATATTAATATAGCTGGAATATTTACTGGAGAAACTAAATCGCCGAAGCGGTATGTGCCCCGATTTTCGATCAATTGGGCGATTTCACTCATTGTGAAAAGGGTATAATTCGCGTGTCTTACTAAACTGCTAAATGTACATTAATAAACAATTATTAGTCAAGAGTGTATGTTAATTCAATAGGTTTCTTCTAAAACATTCGATCTAAAGTATAACACATAACAATGTATATGCCGTTATTACAAAACAAATGATATCTTAATATAACAAATACAATTTAAAATTTGACTGTTTTATCTTCCATTTTCAAGCTTACATGAAAATGTTCGATACATGTTCATTTCTTAAAATAATTTAAAATAATGAAATAATTTAATATCAAGTGCTATACATGTAATGCATTAGATCGAAGAAAAAGACTGAAATTGGTTCTTAAATCTGGACGTTCCGTTTATGAATTATCATTCTCACCTTTCAAATACTCTTTGACAATCTTTGCTGCACCATTGTTTACGAGCAAAGTTTTGATACTTTTCAATTTTAAACGTTTTTTCCCTTTCCTCGGCAAAGGTTTAATTAAGCTAATCTCGACGCTGCCATTTTATTCTGCTCGAGTCATAACAATGTGACGTCAATTTAAAGGGCAACTAAACTACTCGAAATGTTTTAAGAACTTAAGGAACGTGGTTTTTGTAAATGTTGAGATGAGTAGGCGAATCTTCAGCCATATATATCCGGCGGTCACCTGTCATGTTTAAACATTTCAGTCCGAGGGAATACAAAATATGAGAAGGGAACGCTTTTTAAAATAATTAAGTTACGTTGTATCATATTACACTTTGTCATTTTGGGATTTCTTCAATCAATAACGCTATGATATCCATAACAGTCAATACAAATCATACTATTGTTTTAAAAAAAACCTATATACATAATAATTTACGCTTTTTAGTCAATGTTAAAAGAATACAGTTTTAGAATTTCGAACAATTAGCAATGTATATACAATATTTACACTATGTCATCTACTTCAGATATTTAATGACCTTTACGTCACCAGTGCTATACTCGGCAACATACAAGTTTTCAAGGTTATCAACGCATAAACCAAGAGGAACATTCACGATATCGATGTGACGTAAGAACTTTCCATTCTGGTCCAGGATGTGGATACAGTGGTTTTGAGAGTCTGCCGTCAGGATCTGACTCTGACTATTTGTTGTGATGCCATGAGGTTGAAACGGGTTCTTATTGGCCTCTGGGGGGTGACCGGTATAACGGAATCGAAGTTGTCCTTTATGATTAACCACCACTACTGCACTAGCCTCACTGTCGGCTACACTAATGTCACGGTTTCTGTTCTCAGCGATGTATTTTATTTTAATATTCCCTGAGTACAGAGGTTTACCTTTATTATCAAATTGAATTGTTTGTTTCACTCTATTCCCTGAGTATCGGACAACTTTAGATAGAGTACTAGATTTGTAATCTTTATTCATACTAACCAGAAAATCGTAAGTAGAGGTGAGACATAGATTATTAGGTGTCCATCCCTGAAATCTAATTATATCTTCTATCTTTCCATCTTTCATTTTATTTAAAGTCTTTAAGATGATGTCACAATACACCGGGTCTCCATCACCTGTGACTGCTATATCACCTGGCATTTCTCCTGACTTTGTTGCAAGGATTTTCATGCATCAGTACTGAAACATTTTATATCCCTAATCCTAGCACTTGTCCAGATTTCTCCATTGTAAAAGAAAAAACTGCGGAGCTCTTCATATCCTGTGTTAAATGTTTTGATGACCTTGGGTATATCTAACAGTTCTCGGGTGAAACCTTTTGGAAACTTTATTTTATAGCCATCTTCATGTAATGTTGAGAAAATAGGTTTCAGGGATCCAACATAAAACTGATCTCCCATGATTTGCGTGGGACAAAATGTTGGCAGTGTGACCTGAACTTTGGGAGGAAGTTTCCTGAATTCTTCAATTCTGGATCTGTATTCTACGATTGCAGACACATCATTGGATTCGTCAACTACCTTTAGAGCAGATAAGTTTCCTTCAATCAAGGATTCAATCTGTTTAATTTCATTTAAATGCTTCTCCAATATGTATCGGTGTTTCTCTTTAAAGTCTGTTATTTCGTTTTTCATTTTGTTGATTACCCGGTCAACTTCTGTGTGCCATTTCTCTCCTTCTTCTGACATAATTGTTGTTATTTTCTTATATTCTTCATCTAGGTTAGCAATCTGTTTAATCAACTCTTTCCTTATTTCTTCATACGTGGGGGCAATTACCTTTTCTATTTCTTCAGTATTTTTTTCTATACTCTCTTTATTGGTCTTGTAGATTTCTTCAAGGACTTTGAAATCGTGACCTTTATGTTCGTCGGATGCAGAACAAACAACGCAGAGGAATACATTACATGACTTGCATTGCAATTTACACGTTTCTTTGGAATGCGTGTTACATTTTGGAAATATCAAAGTTGATTTCCTTTCCTTAAAAGGGACAATTACATGTTTATGATACCCATCTGAGATGTGTTCGCCTATACATGGCTTGCAGAGGTTGACATGGCAAAAGTCACAGTAGCTCTGTACTATGTTTTCCGTACAAAGGTCACATCGGACAACGTCTTGGGCACTGTCACGCGGATCCATCTAAGTCAGAATAAAGGTGAGGTTAAGATACTCTTCAATTGATATTCATTTACAATTTGTCAGAAACATTTAACATGCATTCTACTTTTTCTTATTTTAATGATTTAATTTTGTTTATTTAAGGACAAAATACAGATGTTCATTGATTTAATTTTTCAAAACAAAAATTATAAGTCATTTGTATAGTGTATACCTTCTGAGTCAAAATGGCGGATACTTCTCAACCAGTTGGAACGAGTTTAAACAGCTGTCCATCAGCTGCGCTCACCGAGTCAATCCCATATTGCAGAAAATATCTATATCCAAAAGCTATATTCACCATTTAGATGAATGATAAACATTAGATAGTTCATTCGACAATTTTTATCTCATATTTGGTTGTCAAGAAAAAAGAATCAACATTCCGATATCGACTCGATAAGTTGAAAATTCCATGCTTTTTAAATCCACTTTCGTTTTAATATATTTCTTTAAATCTCTAGATGGTGTTTTGTACAACTCGTGTATATACATGTATTGCATACATGCATCTAATGATATATGCAAACGTAATCTAATTATGTAAGATCCTGGTTTTTGAAATATACCTTTATATATTGAATTTTCTATTTAAAAATCGTTTGAGTTTATGAATGCAACACAGTTTTATTTTTGAGCAAAGGATTAGAATTTTTCATACGACTTTTTCTGTAGAAAAAAAGCATGTAAGCATTGGAAAAAGGCATTCAATTTGAATTATTTGTTTCAAACATGATAAGTAACTAAGCCCACTAAAACTCATATAATAAAAAAAACTCAAGGACTTACCGGTCGCCTGAGTACAAATCTATAAAGGATGTACAAAATATCCATTTACATCTAATTATCATTAATAATGCTAAATTGAAAGACGAGAATATGTTCCATGAAAACAGAAATTTAAAAGTTGATCGAGGATGAATAAAATCTTTTGAAAATATTTTAAAACATGTGATTGTAGGAGGAGAACGGTTACCGCCGAGTTTACTTGTGTATACAGTATGTCCTGAATTTATTTCAATTGGTTGGACGTAAAGAAAATTAAGTTTCAAAAAAAAATCAAACATGTGGCAGTAGAGGGAGAACTGTGCACAAAAATATGCTCAGGCAAAACCTTTGCCATATTTTAGTCTGGTTATGCTTTTTCTAAGTTTTATTTATCAGTTAATTAATTCTCTCACTGGTACATATTGAGAACTCCGTTACATAAGAACGTTAACGGTGCTTTAATAATTTCTGCATTTGTCTAGCCTCAGTGTTTCACATTCTTCATTTGGCCACTTTTTGAACATATTTAAAACTTACAGTTCATACTATACTGTATTTATTATGCAAAAAATATTAAGGCTACATGACACCTTATCCAAAAAATACAAACTATTTTTGTATTATATATTATAATTATATATCTGTCCTAATAAATTAAATATGTGTTATGTCTGGCTAAATGGTGCATTTTCGTTACATCATTTGAAAGATTCTTTCTTCGAATGTATGACCTATTATTAACATATTTATATTTAAATATAATCAAAACTATTTGATAAATATCAAATACTATTAGTACAAATTAATTTAGTTTGGCAATTTGTTGTGTTACGAAATTACAGTGGTCAAAGTTTACTTCTTGGAGTTCAAATAAACTTGAAACTAGCTAAACATTCTCGGGTGAAATATATCTTTCTTTGGCTTAATATATATCAGAGAGGTAAACCAATCTTCATCTATCCCATATTTCAAACCATCATTCCTCTGGTGAGAAAAAAACGCCATCAAACTATCAGAGTGTGCCATCTACAGCGTGTATTGAAGTCCCCATTATATATCTTTTTTTCTTCTTTTGAACGTGTAAAGTGATTAAATCCATTGTACTTTAAAGCCGAGCTGGTCAGAGCACCTGTTTTAAATGATGTCGGTAAACATTCACTCGAGAACATGAAAAACAAATATCATTCGGTCTCGTTGCGGCTTAAGCAGGGAATTTTGATCGAATAAATTATTACATTTCACATCGGATAATTCTTGTTTTATGCATACTTAATAAAATCCACACGCCACCAAGACATATTCAAAACACACGGGGGTTTAGAATTACACGTACGACATTGAGTAATCCATAGTCTCATATTAAAACTTCCTATACTTCCTTATGTCGCAGAAAAGGGTCACTACCATTGAACTCGATATCGGTCTTCGTGCGCTTGTTATGTAAATACTCAGTGCTATCGATCTACTGGTCTCAGGTAGAGCTACACACCTGGAGGAATATCATTTATGCACAGATACATTTGGCGCTAAAATCGACTTCCGTGACTGAGATGTCTCCAAATCAAAGACAAGACTGAACTCATGTTTTAAATTTTTTCACGAACAGGATTTTAGAAAGTGGGGGAAATACTGATAGATGAGATTAAATACTTATGTAATTCATATACGGTGCCAACTTATCGTATTATAGAATACGCAGAACAGATTGAGTTAAGTTTTTTTAGGCGGTCAATATCAAAATAAACACATGATTTAAAAAAATAATGTCAAGTTTATAAGTTAAAGTTAAAGGTTTTATGGGAAACTGAGGTTTCATAAACTCACAATGACATAATTTTACATTAATCTCTTTGATCTGCCCGAATCGATTTCCGTATCAAAAATAAAAAAAAATATTTCATAATGCATTTGGGAAAAAAAGTTATTTTTACAAACATACATCATATTCTGCGATAACAGTTATATTACATTGTTTTATCTCACAGAAAGACGTAGGAAAAATATGCTTGTCTTTGAAAAGGAACAAAGATTAAAAACACAGTTTCCCGTATCACGAAATACAACTATACAAAAGAAAAACAACCCCTATTTCCTGTTGAACGGGAAATGCATCTTGCTACACCGATGTCCCTGAATGGCAATTTTTCAAAACCCTGATCTGTATCAAATCACCCATTTATACATCTATTGTATGCTTGTCAGAATGAATTTGTCTTTATAGATCAGAAAGGCCGCATTTCAATACAACCCAGTTTTATTGCATCTTCCTTTTATGACAACGCTTTCAGTAAATTGCCTTTATAGAGTTTACCCCCCTCTTCCTCTGGGGCCCTGTGGACAACATTTGTCCGGGTTGATCATAATGAAAGGGTCGGAACGAGTTAACTATAATTTAATTTACTACAGAAACAGAACCACAGTTAAATGGCTGTGAATAATTGTTAAGTTAAAGTCGAATAAAATTGTATAGTTATTTAGTAAATATAAGGGAAGATGCCTTAATCGTACGTACAAGATAACGCTATACTTTGGGGTTTCGTGCAATGATTTAAAAAAAAACAACCAAACAAACAAACGAACAATACGAAGAAGACGGGGTCTGAATAAGTCATTTATGAACTCCTTATAAGAGAGATAACTTTTGAATGAAATAATAAAAAGCTATGAAAAAAAATCCGTTTTACCGGTACCAGGTTTTAATAATTTAGACCACTAAGAAAGGTCATACGGTTGTTAATTGATGAAAACAACATGAATTGACTGCAAGAATCCGTATTCGGGAAATGCAATTTTTCTATTTATAACGTAACCTACAGCTGTTAATGTACAATGTACATATTTGAAACAAAAAACCAAGAAAATTTACAAGCAAACCATATTTCTGACCTTAAAAAACATCATTATTATGCCTTTTAATTCAAGTGTATATAAATTGTGTATATAACTGTTAACAGAATATTATATTCATATAATTTAGGTACCTCATTTTGAATTTTATTATTTATGCAATGATAATTATTTATTGCGTTTTCTATTCACTGTAAAAAGTAATTTTCCAAATTATCTTGAACAGACCTGATCTTAATCCCGTCATATGTTCAGCTATTTTTCATTTGAATCTGCTATTCATGTTAATGAGAACTGTGTTGTATATGTACATGTGTTCAAAGTGATTATATAATGAGGGAATATAACCGGAACGAATTAGTTTTATTTACAACAGAATCAGATGTATGGCTTAATGGTGCCCGAGGATCTACGTCAAGATTCAACGTTAAGGTTAATGAAACTTTTGCCATTCAGTCACCTTTTCAGATCTTCCAAAGCAAGTAACATTCAGTTTTATCTTGAGTCTTTACCTTTGTTATGTCACCATAAATAATTAAGGTGACATTGCTATATGAGGTTGCTCGTCACCATCTGTCGCTTCCTGTCGATTATAAATGTTTGAACATTTTCAACTTCCCCCAAAACTATCAGTCCAAGATTTATAACATTTCGTGCGTAGCTTGATAGCATTTGTAGACAAATGAAATTAAAGATTGTAAAGCATAAAAATCCCCCCTACATGGGCCAAATATACTGCACAAAATTGAATTTATATCTTTAAAAATACATTCTTTATTTTGGGTATCTGACAAATCATGTACATGATAATGATGAGCAAGAAAACATCTGCCAAAATTGAGAAACTTATGTCCCCGGAATCAGAGTTTCTGGTGTTGGGGCGGATCTCTGTTGTTCATGTTTTGAATAATAAATGCATTTTTCTTTAAAGTTTTTTAGTTATCCTAAAAAGTATTTTAAATCCTCTTCTATACTACAATGCAGCCATAGTTGGCAGGCAAAGTGAGTGCATTGATCAGATGAGCGAGGGAGTTTATATCAAAAACTTTGAAATTCATGATTCCAGATATTTTTGGTATTAAGGCGATGCCCTTTTTATCAGATTTGAAAAAAAAAACCAAACTGATATAAAGTTTTTCTTTTTTTAACAGTGATCTCTTCTTTAATGTGCTGGAAAACCTTTTCAACAGTTTGAGTTATCATCGACCCCTTTACTCCTCTTTAAATAAAAACCACCAAAGTTTAGACATTGCACGGATTTTAATTTGATAATATAAATCAACTTTACAGATAGTTTAAACAAAATGTATTGATTTATCTACCTTCTGTCAGTTTTATGACTTTTTTGTTCTGCTCTAAAGGAGGTCATTCCTCTTTGATTTTTCCCCAATAATACTCACATGTAATTATTATAGAAAATGCGTCATATATTTAAAGAAAAGAAGTATACAACTGTTATAACAAATAAGCATCTTGTCAACCAGACATGCCACACATTTATCAGGACCTTTTGATAAATGATATGTGTGAAAAAGAAATATTTTATTGTCTTTGAATTGAATGGCATGGAGTCCATAATATACTGATAATCATATGCCATAAATACCATACTATGTACTCATGTAAGTTTGAAATTTATTCTAAGAGTTAGAGTAGCCAAATGAAGAATGCCAAACAATGATATTATGATGATAATGCAAAAGCATGCATTGTTAAAGTACTGTTGCATTCTTACAGTGGATTGTAAAGGTACATGTATTCACAGTTTGTTTAGAAAGTGGTTGACTAAAAAGTAATAACCTTTGAAGATATATACAGGCAAAAATGAAACAAAGTTGTGCACATTTTTGTTAACATTCCTTTCCTCTACGAAAAGAAGTTCTAAAAAAATTGCAGATCATTTTATCAAACTAGATTTACGTTCGAATCTTTTTTTTCATTGAACATATTTCAGCTTTTCAATTTGGTATTATTAATGATACATGTAATTACATGTAATTAATAGATAATTCATTGTGTAAAATAAATATCTTTCAAAACCAGACGTACACTTAAAAAGATCTTTCTTACAGACATCATCAGATGTTGGAAAAATATACGTCTCTTAAATTTTCTTTATTGGGATACACACGGGTTTTACAAAATTAAGGCACGAGATATATAGAAACTATACAAAACAAAAGTAGATTTACATGGAGTTTTCCGGGTGTTCAAGTCTATCACTGACTGGTGTACTTTGGTCATTCAATGATAACCAAAATTGATATAAAAATTGCAGATGAACCATTTAATATGTAATATTTACTAAAGTGTTGCATATTTATAATTTCTGGTTAGATATATTGTGCAACAGGAATGTTGACTGGATGATGGTATTTAAAATCTTTTCAAATCATTTTTTCATCCTCGATTGACTCGAGTTCTAAAATTCTGTTTTCATTTAACATATTTCCGTCTTTCAATTGGGCATTATCAATAATAATTACATGTAAGTGGCTATTTTGTTCATCCTTTAAAGTTTTGTTCTAAGGCAACTGTTAAAGAGTTTTCAGTGGGAATGTTACATCTAAAATTACTAAAATAACCTGTCAATACTAAAATATTAGTTCATAATTACTTGTGTTTTTCAGATATAGATACATATAGATACATGTACGAAAGACATCTAAGCCTTTGTTATAAGAAACTGTAATGCACTCATGAACTAAAACTCTTTTTTAATAAATATTTCATTGTATAAAAAATATCTTTCAAAACCTGGATTTCATAAAGTTAGATCACGTTTGTAGATGCATGTATCTTATTTTTACATATACATGGATACCAACAATATGGTGGCATATTTCTGCCCGTTGTTTGCAAGATATTTTTTATGAAATATGTCGACATGCGAAGTATTAGTATGTTGAAATGCAAGATAATTATTTTAACATGCAATATAACTATAATTACATATGCAAGAAAATTGCAATCAGATCAATTTGTTTTTCAAATCTCAACAACAAAAACGACTTAATACATGTTAGGTGCTACTTATTTATGTTGACATGCGAGATAAATATATTGACATGCAACTGATTTTGTTGACATGCTACTTATTTATGTTGACATGCAATTTATTTAAGTTAACTTGCAAATTAGTCAACTAAATAATTTTCATGTTGACATAAATTAGTTGCACGTTAACATAATGATCTCGCATGTCAACATAACTAAGTTGCATTTGATCATGAATAAGTTGCATGTCAACATAAATAAGTAGCATTTGATCATGAATAACTTGCATGTCAACATAAATAAGTAGCATTTAGACATAAATAAGTAGCATCTATCATGTTTGAAGTCACATGTGGGTGATATTTGATATTGTTTTGAGATTTTTTATTCTTTTCATCTGATCGCAATTTGATTTTGTTTTGAGATTTTTTATTGTTTTTATCTGATTGCAATTTTCTTGCAAGTAAACATAATTTTGTTGCATGTTGACATAACTTTCTTGCATGTCAACATATTTATGTTGCATATCGACATATTTGATAGAAAAATAACTTACACTGAAGGGGCAGAAATATGCCACCCTACAACAAAATTTACAAAACACATTCTACAAATAAATCTATCTAAACGAAAGTAGATTTACAAGACATGAGTTTTCCAAGTAATCAGGTAAATACCTGAATGTCGACTTTAGTCATTCAATGACAACTAAGATTGAGATAAAAGTTAGCCAACGTATCATCTTATTTTTAAAAGTCACTTGTGTGGTGTATATGTATAGTCTCTGGTTGGATATTTTGTGCAACAGGAAGATTGACTGGGTTGTGGTATATATTTGCTGGATATCTGTATTTATTAATTCCAAATGATTTAGAAGTATCCGCTATTTTGATTCATAAGGTAAACACTGTTTAATATCTTCGAATGTCAGTTTAAAATTAACTCAAAAGACAGCTGTGTTATGTAATGTCGTTTACACAGCATAAAACATTAAAATCAGAAAAAACAACTGTTCTTTAAATGAATACTTGAATACTAGTAGTCACTAACCACGCCTATTTTCTGACTTAGATGGATCCACGTCACAGTGTTGTCCGATGTGACCTTTGTAAGGATAACATTGTACAAAACTATTGTGACTTTTGTCATGTCAACCTCTGTAAGCCTTGTATAGGCGAACACATCTCTGATGAGTATGATAAACATAAAATAGTCCCCTTCCAACAAAGAAAATCAACCTTAATGTTTCCAACATGTAACACGCATTCCAAAGAAACATGTAAATTACAGTGCAAGTCATGTAATGTGTTTCTCTGTGTGATATGTTCTGCATCACACGAACATAAAGATGGTGATTTCATAGTCCTTGAAGACATCTACAAGACAAAGAAAGAGTGTATACAAAAAAATACTGAAGAAATAGAAAATATTATTGCTCCCAAATATGAAGAAATAAGAAACGATTTAATAGACCAGATTGCTAGGTTGGATGAGGAATATGAGAAAATTACAACTGTTATGTCAGAAGAAGGAGAGAAATGGCACACAGAAGTTGATAGAGTCATCAGCAAAATGAAGAATGAAATAACAGAGATTAAAGAAAAACACCGTGGCCTATTGGAGAAACATTTAAATGAAATAAAACAAATTGAATCTTTGATTGAAGAAAACAAATCTGTTTTAAAGGAGCTTGAAGAATCCAATGATGTGTCTGTAATCGTGGTATACAGACTCAAAATTAAAGAATTCAGAAAACTTCCTGCCAAAGTTCAGGTCACACTGCCTTCATTTTCTCCCAAGCCTATTGACGGAGAGCAGTTTTACAAAATGTTTGGATCCATAAAACCTCTTGTTTTTACAGATAAAGATGGCTACAAAATAAAATTACCAGAGGTTTAACCCAGAGAGCTGTTAGATATACCTGAGGTCATCAACACGTTTAACACAGGGTATAAAGATCTCCGCAGTATTTCTTTTCACAGTGAAGAAGAAATCTGGACAAGTGCTAGAATTAAGGAAATAAAGTGCTTCAGTACTGATGGCACATATATGAAGACAATCGCAACAAAATCAGGGATAATGCCAGGGGATATAGCAGTCACTAATGGTGGAGATCTAGTATATTATGATTTCAACTTAAAGATTTTGAAAAACATAAAGGAAGAAAACATAGAAGATATAATTAAATTACAGAGATGGAAACCTATCAATCTGTATGTTCACCTCCACTGGTGATTTTCTGGTTAGTTTACATAACGATGGCAGAACTCAATCTAAAGTTGTCAGATACTCAGGAAGTAAAGAAAAACAAACATTTCAATTTGATGATGAATGCAAACCTCTGTACTCGGGGAATAGTTGCATTAAATACATCACTGAGAACAGAAATCGTGACATATGTGTAGCTGACTATGGGGCTGGTGCAGTAGTGGTGGTAAATCAGGACGGAAAACTCAGATGGAGATACACTGGTTATTCCTCAGGGGCCAAAAAGAAACCGTTTGAACCTTATGGCATCACAACAAACAGCCAGGGTCAGATCCTGACAGCAGACTATCACAACCACTGTATCCACATCCTGGACCAGGATGGACAGTTCTTACGTTACATCGAAAACGTGAAACACCCTCACGGTCTCTGTGTAGATAATCTTGACAACCTATTTGTTGCCGAGTACTTTACTGGGAATGTAAAGGTCTTCAGATATCTTAAATGAACATAACATTGTGTATAAATAGTGTATGCTGTACATCGCTCAGTGTTTATTAAGTAAAACTGTTTTCACTGATCATTATTTTCTCTCTATTTTAATTGTTAACGATGCTTTGTTAATGCATTTCTAATATTCAACCGAAATTTAAGTGTCAGTCGGAGAGTTAGAAACAAGGTACAGAGCTAAGAATTCTTAATTATGTACACAAGGTTGGCCATATTTTTGTTTACTTCGATTCAATATACTGGCACATTCTTTTTCAAATTGATGTTTCTTTCTGCTAATTTATTTTGAACATATTAACAAACAGTTCCTAGAGTTTGTCAGATTCATTTTAGGTCTTAACCCTATATTTTTCTTTCGACATTAAAAATGTTGACAAAACATGACCTGAGCTTCTTTCTTTACAGTACTAAATTAAAAATCCACTGATATTCCTGAAAATCGACTGACTTTGTCCGACATCTACTGTACATTGACTGTACCTCACTGTACCTCATACTGATCATGACCTCCACTATACCCCACTGTGCCCTACTGTACAGTCCTTCTGACCTCCACTGTACCCAACTGCACGCCACTGTACATGGCACTGTACATGGCACTGACTAGCACTGTACCCCACTGTACCATAAATTTTTCTAAATATTTTCAATATGATATTTTCTTCGATATACATTTGTATGCAGCATTTACATAGAAAAGAATTCATCAAGTCGTTAAAATTAATTCATGTTTTATCTATTAATTTTTATTGATATTGAATCTAACGATCACAAAATAACGATATGATAATTGCCCCGAGAAGATAAAAATCCTGAATTTTACATTTTGAATCTGATTTTAAAAACTACATAAGTTTTATATATGTTTTTTTTTTAAAACTGGCGGTCGTTGCATCATAAGCATACGGTAAGAAAATACATCTCCCTAACCAGCCAGGTTACAGAATTATTTATTTTTAGATTATGGCATGCCCTCGATTAATATAACCGGGCTGTTAATTTCCTTTATCTCGTTAATTGTGCTGCAGCCACTAAACAACCAGCCAATTAACGCAGAATCAACAAAATATATCCAAAATATATATGTTCTTTGTTTACACATATCCAGGTATGACTGCACACTTGATTACAAGGGTACATTCTGTAGATGCCACACAAATCCTTGCTCACATGTTGATTTCTTTTGATAATATATTTTAAAATGTCGGGTTCAAAATTTACATACTGGTAATAACGCCTACTGCAGTTACTGTATGCATTATGAATTTTGAACATGAAAATTTGTCAGTGAAATATTAAGCGGTATAATTAATTTTAGCAAGAAAAAAAAAAGATTCAAAATCAAGGAAGGTTGTAATAGGCTCAGTCTTTTTCTTGAAATACAGACACGTAGCATCGTTTTTTAAGTGGGAGGGGGGCACACTCATCCGAACAAAAATCTTGAAAACCAAAAAAATATAAAAAAAAATAAAAGGAAATCCGCCAATCGTCCGCCAGTAATGAAAATCCTAATAAGTGAGGGGTGTCGGCGTAGTACACCTAAAACTTCAACTTCACTGTTAATTTCATTTTTTATATTTTCCCAAAAAGGGGGGGGGAGGGATTTTCATCATAATTCAATTTTCTATATGTAAATTTTAGAAAAGTGTTTGCTGCAAAGAAGGGGGAGGTAGTGGGCCCCCTGATGCTACATTCCTGAAATATGTTAAATTTCTAGGTATATTTTCTTCTTTTAATTTAGAAATTAAATGGTAAAATGCCATACACTTTAACAAACGAGAGAGAGAGAGAGAGAGAGAGAGAGAGAGAGAGATACAATAAGCACTTTTACTATATTGAGTTGGTAATTTTTAGTCGTCGAAAAGTTTTCAATTAAATCTTTGTTGAAATTTGCCGTTATGATACTGTAAGGGGATTTTATCGTGCTAATGCCCTTAATTTCCGACTGAGGACCTCAAATTTAAGGACAAGATAATCCATGTGAGAGAGAGAGAGAGAGAGAGTGAGAGAGAGAGAGAGAGAGAGAGAGAGAGAGAGAGAGAGATTTTATCATCTTGTTTGCTATGACACTTTATTTTGATTTCAGTAAATAAAATTCATGATAAATTCTTTTTATCATTTATTGGGCTCGTAATTCACTTATTACGGAGAGAAAAAATATACACGTTTGCTTATATATTGGTGTCATTTATGGTCAAAATTTGTCAATAATATTGTGATGAAGTTAGCCTACTGTAATGACATATATATGTGTGTGTGAGAGAGAGAGAGAGAGAGAGAGAGAGAGAGAGAGAGAGAGAGAGAG
>WFKH01003881.1:31222929-31237978 GCA_016163765.1 Magallana hongkongensis | reverse complement strand
TCCCCAAACTGCAATTTTTCGCTTATTTGACATATGTACAGTTTATTTATCAATATATCTTTCATAATTAAATAATTTACTGTTAATTTGAGTGACTTTTTCCAGGTTTGTTATTACACCTTAAGAATACGAAACGATTGCACCAGAGTTGCAGATTGCACTTTTACTTATAGATAACATATTAGATGACGTAAATTATAATTTAGTTTTACCATATGAGCAATTGTTGAAAAATAAACTGAAAAACCTACTTTCATTTTCAATAGCAAATTTTAGAGTAAAGTTGTAAACAGTCGGTGGCGGATCTAATAGTCTGGTCCGATTAAGTTAAAAAAAACTTTTAACGGAAAATAATTATTAATTGGTCCAGCATGGTTTTTTATTATAGTTAAAGTGTGCCGAGTCCGAAAAATATGCTGGCCTTCATAAAAATGGTTTTAGGTGGGTCAAAATGGCGATTCAAAATGGCGGAAAACCAAACTTCATATTTTTCTCTTAAAGTTTTTTCATTATTGACAAACAATAATGAATTGGTCCAGCATAGTACTTTATCATATTTAAAGTGTGCTGAGTCCGAAAAAAATATGTTGGCTTTCCCAAAAATCCGTTAATTAGGTCAAAATGGCGATTTAAAATGACAGCCAGATTTCATAAATTTTTCCAAAGTTTCTCAAATGGGGAAAACGCATGAGAGAAACGATATTATATCAGTAATGCAAAGTATTTTTCCATAATTAAGGCGTGCTAAATCTGAAAAAATATGCTGCATATGAAGAAAATGGCATTAATCAGGTCAACATGGCGGTCAAATGGTCGACAGTCAAATTTTAAAGTTGTCTTTTAAAGTCTTATAAATAAAGGAAACAAACGATCATAAATTGGTCGATCATAGTATTTTATCATATCTTAGGTGTGCTGAGTCCGACAAGATATGCTGATCTTAAAAATATGGCGGTAAATAGTAAAAATGGCGGACCGTCAGATTTCATCATTCTGCTTAAAGTCTCTTCAGTGGAAAAAAAAATAACAATTCAAAATCATAAAATGGTCTAGCAAACATTTTTTTATCAAAATTAACTTGTGCCAAGTCTGAAGAAATTTATTGGTCTTCACGAAAATGGCGTTAATGTTGTCAAAATTGCAATTCAGATTGGCGGATAGCCAAATTTCATTATAACTCTCTTAAGGGCACTTAAGGGGGAAAATGTAATGTTACTGACAATCAAATTTGAACACTTTTACCAATAGAAAAAACTCCACCCAGCTTTTTATTTTAAAAAAAGTGCTCATTTTTCTCTTTTTATTTATTAAGCTAAAACATATATGTTACTTACACAATCGTTTTTCGAATTATAAGTTTGTGATTTGAAATATGCAAATGTCTATACAGTGCGAGTTGGCACGATTACAATCATACATAAAGGTTTTATAACCTGTGGGGCAGTTGCAGGCTATCAAATCTAAGAAAGCTTAAGGTATAAGATCGTAGGTCATTAATTCCAGCAGCAAACAACCATCACTTAAATTTCTCATCCCATCTAGGCTGGGCATGGTAATATGGGCATGCTTATATATTCCTGTCTCCCTCTCATTACTTTTTAGTGTGTTTGTTTTATAAGCAAACGTAAGGCATATCCTAAGTTGGAGCATATTATCGGGCTCATTGATATCATGGATAAAGCAAATTAAACCGTGTCTTGGTTATGATACATATGACTGACGAACTTCTCGAATTCCCTGATTTTCTGATCAGTTAATTCCACTTATCATAGTTGTTTCTGTATACTTTGTATGTCGATTTTCTCGACATGCTGTAGAAATAAGAAGCTGTGTCACACCATATCAGTGAATGTAATAAACTAAATGTTAATACGAAGGTCTACAAAGGGGAACATTTTCTCTACAACAATATTAACATAGGGTTTTTATCGGCTTTAAAGAGGTTCGAACATCCATCAGCAAGCTTAGTTATGAGGATGTGTTGCAAATCGACACTTGCCTGGTCTAGCATTAAAAAGCCTCAACTCTTGCTCTGGATAAGAACACGCATTGCGTTTTACGTATTTCTATACTTTCTTCAGCAAATTTCGGCCAAACACATGTTGACAGTTTTGCAAGAGGTTGTTTTATTATCCATAACGAAGATATTGATAGATTGACTCCTTATACAAGGTATAAATTGCCCTAATAATGTTGAAAAGTCAGAGTAGAATTCTTAGGGTTGACCGAAACATTATTGCGAATACTTATTATTATATATGAAGCTGGACGATATGTTGATTTTGAACAAATTTTGAATCATGAGCTTTTTCAGTGCATATGATGATATATTACTTTTATTTATTTGCTATAAAGGAGTTTAATATCGTACACTGTTTCCAAGTATCCGATTGTACCTCTGTTATCATACAAGCTTCTGATACCGATGTCTTTAAAGCCTAAAAACATCTATGTTCACACTGTAGTGCAGAAAAATCCCCCTCTCTATAACTTTGTAAGCATTGTGCGCATTTCACGAACTGAGAGGGTGTGCAACATCTTCTTAACTATTTCTACGACAGATGAAGAAATCGGTCCATAAAGTGTAGTAAAAAACCATGAAGGTTAAGAAACAAGAAGGATTTTTAAATTCATGAACAGAGGAGGTTTAAATAGGAAATACGCCTAAATAAGACAAAATGGAGATCATTAGCATGTTTTCGTGAGGAGTGGAACTGCTTGTTTTTTAATTCTTTAAAGTGTTTAAATTTAATTTGTCAGATGCATATTTGTATAAAATAATACTTACACATTTTACCCCTCTAAAATGCTTTTAAAATATAAGAAATCTGGCTGTTGGTCATTTTAAAGCGACTGACAGTCTACATAGGAATGAAGATGTAATAATTGATGGAAATAAATAAAATCCGCCTAGTATCTGACCTTTCTTGCAAATTAATCTTCAATCGACGATCGATAAAAAAATTGATTGAAGCCAAAAGATGTTCAGGATGAGGTAATCGATATTATTAATGACAGAAAGCAACTTGTACGTAGAAAATCACAACTTCCGGGGCTTTCCGACAACCTCGAATGTATTACAAATGCGTTTATTTCATAAAATACAGGTAAACGTATTATATGCATCTGTTAACAGAATCTTGTTATCTTTAACAGAATCTGGTATCTTTAACACTGTTTAACAAAACAGAAAATTCAATACCAATATACGACCCACAATGAAATCGAGTACACCACCATTAATAATTGGGTTATCGAGATGAATAAAGATGAAAATTACCCTCGTAGTTTTAATCAGTTGATTAAATGGTCATTTAAGTTAAATATATTTTACTATGGATTGGACACACAAATTCCACATTTAGTTTATAATGCATGGTTCTTTCTATATACAAGCAAGTGACAAAGCCAAATCAAATCTCAAATACATATCACTGTAAAGATTAAAAACTAAATGAAACTACAGTTAATTCTTCAAACTCTAGCTCAGATTGTGGTGTTATTAAACTAAACAAAAACCTAATGTTGCAATACGCGCAGTCACGATAGAAAAACACAACTGACCAAAATCCCTTAACATAGAATCATTTGATTTTCTGAATTGAATCTCTGTTGTTAGTCATTGGTTGACTAAATGAATATCAATCGACCATTGAAATAGTTCATTGTTTCGTTAATCAGTTTTTTCCCTAATTTTACACATTAATTATTATATAACAAGCTGGTTGGTACGTAGCATATCAAACAAGGTTGAGTAAGGATATATTCTGACACTAATTGATCTATGATCTAAGATAAAAGTCCATTAGTAGTGCATCAAGTCCATCATTCATAATGAATTCATCTTGCCATTATTAATTCAAAAGTGGCATTTCCGATTCAGCAAGTAACTTCTTAACAAATGCACATGCCAATATATGTGAATGATGGTGACCGTTTTATTACACCTACTTTTAAAAAAAAATTGTCATGAGTCTTTTTAAAGTTAACAGAGTAAAAAAAGGCTTAGTACAATAAAACCTACATTTGCATCTCCCTTTATGGCAACACTTTAAAAATATAGACCTTACTTGATTTAACCCCTAATGGCCCCATGCAGTTAGAAGTATTCGTGATGTAATAAATCAGACAGAACAAAATTTCTTTACTTTTATTCACGATAGAAACATAGATTTATGGTTTATTGGCTCTGTAACTTTGGATTTTATAAAGCATTTTTATACAATAACTTTGTGACTTGACGTCTGACCTTTTACTTCACTCTAATTTATAATTATTGGATGTTCAAATATTGATTTTATAAATGGTAAGTCACTTATCTGTCATGTGATTCACACTGGAAACAACAGGCATGTAAGAGTGTCTATAATTGAAAGCATTTGTATATTTAAATTTCATTTGCTAGAAGGTATATCACAAATATTTTAAATATAAAGAACTGTTAAAAGGCACGAGAGAGCGCCAACTATTCATCAGGCATTTTAGGAAAGACATCTACATGTACACGCTTGTTATTTTTTATGACAGTTTGAATGGGGAGTCGACTATTACAAAACGAAAGCTGATTTCTTAGGAAACTACATATCCGGGGAATCTTGTTTAAGTCTGAATGGTGTACATGTACTCTGGCAATTATTAACCCCAAATGGAATTAAAATTGATAAATGAACCGACTAGTGCTGTACATTAATGGTCTATATGTGTAGCATTTTGTGCAACAGGAAGACTGGACGATATCATGTTGGGAATTTAATTTGTTCCAACAGGCTGAAAAGTGCCCGCCATTTTAGTTAATAAGGTAAACACAGTCATTTAAGAACTGGTAAGAGTTTCTATGAAACAAAAACTTCCAATCATATGTATTGTATAGCTTGTTTAGAGAGACAGCTAAGAAAACAAATGCAATGATCCTTAAATTAAAACTTGAACATGCAATAATATCACCACGCGTTTTTTTCTGAATTAGATGGATCACTGCTTTACTCCCGTGGACATTGTCCGATGCGACCGGTGTAAGGATAAGATAGTACAGAACTACTGTGACGTTTGTCATGTCAACCTATGCAAACCTTGTATAGGAGAACATATTTCAGATGAATATGACAAACATAAAATAGTCCCCCGTAAGGAACGGAAATCAACCATGATATTTCCAACATGCATATTACATTCCAATGAAACGTGTGATTTGCAATGCAAATTATGCGATGTGTTAATTTGTGTTTTATGTGTTGCATCCAACGAACATAAAGGTCATGATTTTATAGTCCTTGAAAACATCTACAAGACAAAGAAAGAGTGCATAGAAAAAGATACTGGAGAAATAGAAAAAGTTATTGTCCCCACATATGAAGAAATAAGGAAGGAATTAAAAGACCAAATTGACAACCTAGATGACGACTATAAAAAAGTTACAGCATGTATGTCAGAACAAGGAGAAAAATGGCATAGAGAAGTTGATAGAATAATCAACGAAATGAAGAACGAAATAACAGAGATAAAAGAGGAGCACCGTGCCATATTGGAGAAACATTTAAATAAAATCAAACAGATCAAATCCTTGATTGTAGGAAACTTATCTACCTTAAAGGATCTTGAGAAATCTAATGATGTGTCCTTAGTCGTGGAATACAAACCCAGAATTAAAGAATTCAGGAAACTTCCTGCCAAAGTTCAGGTCGCTCTGCCTTCATTTTTTCCCAAACCAATCAACGGAGAGCATTTTTACGAAATGATTGGATCTCTTAAACCTTTAGTCTCAACATTAGATGAAAATGGTTACAAAATGAAATCACCAGAAGATTCACCCAAAGAGCTGTTAGATATACCTGAAATCATCAGCATGTTTAACACAGGGTATACAAATCTCCGTAGTATTTCTTTTTACAGTGAAAAAGTTATCTGGACAAGTGGTGAAATTAATGATATAAAATGCTTCAGTGCTGATGGCAAATGTATGAAGACCATTACAACAAAATCAGGAGAATGGCCAAGTGATATAGCTGTCACAAGTGGTGGAGATTTGGTGTATTGTGACTTTAAAATGAAAACTTTGAATGAAATGAAGGATGGGAAAATAAAAGAGATAATTAGATTATCTGGATGGATACCAATCAATATGTGCGTGACCTCGTCAAATGATTTTTTGGTAGCTATGTATAGCAGTGACACAACTCAATCTAAAGTTGTTCGATTTTCAGGATATATAGAGAAACAAACAATTCAGTTCGATGATGAAGGTAAACCCCTGTACTCGGGGAATAGTGAAACTAAACACATAATCGAGAACAGAAACCATGACATCTGTGTAGCCGACTGTGGGTCTAGTGCAGTAGTGGTGGTTAATTTGAACGGAAAACTCCGCTTTCGTTACACTGATCATTTATCAGAGTTTAATACAAATCAATTTTTACCTACTGGGATCACAGCAGACAGCCAGAGTCGTATTCTGACAGCAGATTCAAACAACCACTGTATCCACATCCTGGACAAGGATGGAAAGTTTTTGCGCTTCATCGAAAACGTAAAAAGTCCTCATGGATTGTGTGTTGATAAACTTGACAACTGTTTTGTTGCCAACTACTTCACTGGAATGGTGAAAATCGTCAAATATCTTTAAAATATAACATGAAATTGCAGCAAATATGGTAGCCATTGCCTGTCGATGGCAATTTAAATCAACCACGATGTATCACTGTGTTGTGATTACGTATATTGGTTACGTAATGTAAGGTTAATCAAAAATATCCGGTTTGAAAATTTCAAATTTTTAAGTCCAAAATCACAAAATAAACAAACATCATTTTTAAAAGAAATCCGAAGTGAGAGTGTAAAATAATTATAATCCCGCATGTCTCGTCTTTGACAACTCCTCCCGTTTTTTCTATAAAGGACCAATGAAATAACTTTAAGATGGAACCAACATTTGGGAAACGCTCAAAGACATAAATTCTCAGAACAGGATACAGTAGAGAATTACCATAATAAATTCAAAGACCCACCAGTCTAAGATCTGACCATCAATCAGATAAACGAAAATAAACTAATGGCAATAAACAGGGGATCACTGTGAGAAATGGCATGGATAGGGGAGAGGAGGGAGATGTCAACATGAGAGATTACAAACAGATGCGGCAATGTATTTCTACAATGATCAAACAAATTAAATTTCAAACATAAAATACAGCTCAGTTACAAAAGAAAATTAATTCGATATGAATGAGTTATATAACAAAGTTGTCTTTATCAATAAAATATACGTATGTATATAACAACTGTTGTCGTTTTAAAGTTGAAGGATTGACACGAAGTAGGGAAGAAAAAAAAATCTCCTTGTTTGATATTTCAAGCGAAAAAGACATCGCCCGAGTCAGGAAAAAGTTCTGTAGTTTCATTGCATATATTAATATGCACGTACTTATATTAACAAAAAACCCTCGATTTACAACGTACATAAAATATTATATAAAATCGGACCAAGCTGCTTTCAATGTGTTTTGTTTATTAAAAATGGTTACTACTTTTTACGATTATTGGTGTTAAAACACAGAACTTAAGGAAAGAGTCTTATCTGGGTTTTGACTTGTCAAAAGTAAATTTGATTTAATTAACATTAAATCAAGATGAAAGGAAATTAAGATCATATATGTCTCTCTTTCTTACTAATAAACAACTTGGCATAAAAATATTAATCAAAGTTTAGAATTCAACAAGAACTATATTTTTGACGGAACACTGGCATAGGAAAATATCACATGTTTTTGTAATTCAGAATTACTAAAGATTTATCGGCTTATTTAGCATTAAAAAAAAATAACAATAATGCTGGATTTTTCAACTAACGTGAACTAAAAATAAGATACTTGGGTTTCAGAATGCGTGTTTTAATGATTATGATTTCCCTACTAAATTACATTTTTATTAGTTTTAAAGCGCTCATTCCATAAATAGATGTGTGGAAAAAAATCACAAAAATCGGATTTTCTCTCTTACTAAATAGTCAATATATTAGCTTTTCTGTCAATTTATATATTTATTTAAAGTCTTCATATATAATATTTTAAAATCGGAAATATTTCAAAATTTGAAACAAAGGAATATAATCAAAAGATCTTCATAATTTAAGAAAAATAGAGGAAATGCGGGCTAAGCAATATTAATTATAGTTCAAATATTTATTTAAATTTAGTAGTATAAACTGATAGGCATTCTGATATTTATCTTTTCATTAAAGAAAAGAAACATTTATTTTATCATCCTTTAAGTTGAGGAAAAAGATATCTTGACCTGACCTTGATGCGAAAACAAGATGGTCAAAGAACAAGATAGGGTAAGGGTCATAATTGGCCCCCACATTTCATTAAAATTAAATGAAAAGAATATAAAATTTATTTAGTCCTATTTTCAACAATATAGTATGTACCTCTCATTTGTTATAGAGGATTTCAAAATATCAAATGGAGTAATTTTATTTTGAATGACAAATGTTCTATTATTTGCATGTTTTTGTCATTTTACCCCTGTTTTGTGATATATATAAGTGAAATAAACTATGAGCGCATCTTTGCCTATCTTTGAAAAATTGTTAACAGAAAAAACTTGAGATAATTAACAATTTTTGCAAATATCAGAAATAGGCAACTTTGCGCTGTATGATTTTTATGAAAAAATAAGATCTAAAAGTCGCCGTGTTTCTCAATAATTATGATAGGGATAGGGATACAAACGAACTTCTTTTACAACATTGCGTCAATCTAACAATCTAACAATAAAACAACTTGGTGAGTAACTAATATCGCTACAACAGATGAAATTCAGACAAAATGTTTTTTTTGCGTTGCTTAGCAACATAAACAATAAGGTGAAGTGTTAAAACATATTTTTTCTTGAAAAGCAAGTTCAGTGGTACCCACAATATCGATATAAATAAATTTGAAGAGGGGGCCAAATTTGGCCCTTACCCTAACTTGTTCTTTGATTAAATTGATATTATGATTTGGTAATATGGTTTGTTTGACTGTGTGAAAATTTCATGAATTTTTAAATATAAGAAGTGTGTCTGATATCGAGAAGACTCCTTCCTTAAACAGTGAAAAAAAAAATAAGTAACATTTGTTTTTAATATTAAAAGTACCTTTGACCTGATACAACTAGAAACCAGAGAAAAATAGTTTTGTGCTATTTACACAGCATTTATTGAAATCAAAATTAATCTTCTTTCTACATTTACAATCGAAGTTTCGATTATCATTTAAAAAATCTAGTCAAATATGTGAAAAATGAAATATACTAACTTAAACATATATACTCTTTATACCAGTGACCCCCTTGTACTAACATCTATGCCAGCAAGAGATATTAATATACAAGTAAGTTATAACCTTGTACATGTATTTCGATCGTTGTAAAATAAAATAATTACTGATTTTTTAACTCTTTATATTTATAATCTGTGATGTTATATATCAGTACCAGCTCACAACATAAAGTTATTAAGGGCAACATATGATTTGTTGGACTTAAAGACACAAATGTTGCCCAAGACAGTAATCTGCAATAATTTAAGTTTTTCCCGAAAACCCATACGTGATACGTAATTATAAAAGGCTCACTTATTGTGCCCGAGACTAGTTATTGTCTAGCCAATCTTTTAAAAAAGCTCAAAATGAAACAAATTGCAACAGAAACATTAACTGTATTTCTTTTAATAGGTAAATTTCATTTGAAAGTGACACAAAAAGTTAAGAGCATTCCTTTAAGGAGAAAATATTTTTTCCGGTTATAATAAATCTGTTTTCTGAGGCAGAGATAAATGCAAAGAAATCCTAGACCTATTGTACCGATTAACTATATTTCAAAATAATTGCCTGCTTAAAAGAATGATTAAGAATGATATGCTGAAAATAACACTTTTTTCAGTCAACAACTTGCTCATCTTCATGTACCTTATACAAGAGGCCCATTGGCCTTGAAGGTCACCTGGGTATAATACAGCTACATGTAAGTTAATGATACAATGATGGCATTTTAAAACACGTTAATGCAATACGGTCCTGTGTATGTTTAATGCTAATGATTAAGATGACAGAACTTTACAGTATTTCAGATATTTTATATTTATTAATTATGATACATTTGTTATTGGGTGGAATTATCTTACTGATGGTGCGATCAAATTGGTCATTTTGTTTGGTTAAAAAAGTACCCGTTCCGATTGAGAATCTGAACAATGTTCAATATACTATGCAACTCATTAAACAATTGGTAAAAATATATTTGTATATTTGGGTAGATTCGGGATTTAAAGAGTATTCAAAAGTTTTGATCGAATGTATTTTTTTGCAAGGGGTTTAGGAGCGTGGTTGATGATGACAATGATATTGTACAGGAACGTTTTTCTTTAATTCACTCATCTTCTTTAAAATAAGATAAAGAGAAATTTTTAAAAAGTTAAATGTTTAAGTTCAATTTTTGATAAATGATTTGAAGACCCCGGCAAAACAAAGGAATAAATACCTAGTAAACATGAATATTACGATTTTGGTAGAGTAATTCTTGTCCATCAATACTACTTTACATTCCTAATTAAACGCGGCCAATTATATCCTATTTATACTTTTATGAACTCTTCTACAATAATATGTATCAATTGCTTATTAGTATGTACTTATAATGATATTAATTTACAGACAGTTGTTTGTTTGTCTTTTTGTATTTACAAAGAGTGTCCAAAAATAATGTCATTTCACCTTCGTTGCGTGAAAATCGTGTAAATATATTACTGAAACAACATTGAAACGTTAAATTCATCACTGAACCCCAGCACAATTTCACTGTCTTAGCTTCATTATACCATCCTCTTTATATTGCATCTCCCAATTCCTCCATGAGTCTACTATGCTATGTTTTGCACTTATAAAACTTAGGACAGATTGTGATGAAAAATAGCATTTATTAAAAATGCCAAAAGTATTGAACAATTTTAATATACAATGGTCATACTTGGTAGAAAAAATTATACAGCATCTGCTACCAATAAAAAAAATAAAAAAATAACAAATCGCTCTTGTCGTCTAGATTCAGTGTACATTACTTTTTAGCGTATTCATTATTCTATACTCAAAATGACTGGAAAAAGAGAAAACAATGTACCTGAAATTAGGACCTATAGAAAAGGTAGGAACTTACTTGGCATTAAACCCATAGGTATTCATCATGAGGCTTTGATATCTATGGGAATGGTCAAATGTTTCATAGGTTTGTCCAAGGTGGATTGCTAAATTTAAAACAAGTTACGAAGACCTCAAAGATGTTGCTCGCCAACGTCGTCCTGTAACAGTTACAACCAATAATAACATCTAAAAATACAAAAAATCTGACAGAGAGACGCAAGATATACAGTGAGGCAATACGCTCAGATTACAAACATGTCGTTAGCACGTGTTAATGGTATTTAAGAAAACGGAAGCTTACAACGATAAAGCTAGGTCGATACATCAATGGCTTAGTGAGGAACAAAAGAGAATTCGTGTTGAAAATGCAAAGAAATTATTAAAATTGTATCCAAAATATACCAAAACGACTTTTAATAATTAAGTTACTGGTGATGAAATCTGGGTATACTATTTTGAGCCAAAACGTGAGAGTTTAACAGAATCTGGGTATCAAAAAATGCAAAACGTCCTAGTATTGCTATGAGATATCGAACCGTGAAGGTTTTATGTAAATAAAGGCCCTGTATTGCAAATTCCTGTGCCAAAGGACAAAACAGTCACATTTAAGTTCTATAAAAATATTGTTATTAAAAAAATTAAGAAATATTACAAAAGCCGCCCTAGAACGGGTATGAAGTATCTCCGACTTTTGCACGACAATGCGCCTGCACACAAAGCACGCATTGTGACCGAGTGTTTGTAGGCGTCTAAAAAAAGTGTATCTAGGCCAAGGTTGAGTTCTTTGGAGGGCAGGGACGAATAAAAGTATCAAAGAAAACAGCCAAGTGTCTTTATTAGGGAAATTTCTCTAATGGTTAGAACCCAGTAAGTTGTTAATATTAATATATATTTCCATTTGAACTATTTGTATTTGATTGTAAAATAAAATAAGATCAAACCAATTATTAACCGCCGCGAAACATCAAAGGAAGCAATCCTTACGGATTTTATAGTTTTTTCACGGTTGTAAACTTAATGAGTTTATATTAAAAGTTTGTATTTCGCAGTTAATATTATTGCGAATAGATTCAAGACGAAGGAATCGCGTAATTAAATACTCGCGTAAAATAATGAATTTGCAGTCTGCCAATTGTGACCGAGATATATAGAGATGAACTTAAAAGATCTAATAATTATTTAAGTTTTGCACATTAACATAAGAATACATTATATCTCATACATGGGTTTCTAATTACAAAATTTTGTGAGAGAAATCATTGCCCATCCTAAGCGTACAAACATTCCGCTATATAGATGCCTAGCAGAGGAGAAGTCCTTGTATCCTGGTCATGGATTTTATTTGATAAACTTATTTGCTCATCATTCTAATGTACTTAGACTTTCTTGTGGTCGGCCAGGAGTAGGCCCCAAAACTGGAACATTTTACCCAACGGTCACAAATTTCACAATTTGCAACAACCTTCTAGATATCCAATAGTAGAAAGGTAGATTTTTAAGAAGTAAATATTAATGCATATTTGCTATCTGACCAAAAAAGACTTCCTGAAAACAATCAGAAAACCTGACCGACAAAGAACTAGGTACGGTAAATGCCAAAAAATGGCCCTATCTCCAAATTGGACGATATTTTACTTAAAGGTAGACATGAATATGTAACTTCATAAAATAGAACAGTTTTGTTATTTTCGTCATAATTTTTATGTGTGCCACTGCTCAAATAGTGGGTCATTTCAGTCACGATTTAATGACGTCGCACTTAACATCGTAACGTTATACAGTGGAGCCTCAGTTATCCGGATCTTTCGTTCCAAAGTCCAATCGTCCGGATGGGTGAGCCGTCCGGATATCTGAAATGAGTCTATTGTTGTCATAATTGATAAAAAATAAAATAATGATAATTTATATGTTTATAATGGGTGTTAATACTGTTTTCTTTGCCTTTCATACTTAATAGCAACAAATTAGAGTTGTCCTTTGAAATTCACCTGTTTTTAATACAAGGAACCCTGCTTTATATTGTTATTTAATCAGGAAATATTAACCAAACTATAATAATAGCCAAACGTAGCTAAATATATTGTGTCCAAGTGTGAAATGTGCATTTTACGTTCTGTTTTTAACAATCTATATCTAGACACGTCAATTTTTAACCAATGCACTTCCGATCAGTTGAAATGCTTTCCTTTTTGTTTTCTTCCTATACTTCCGGTTTTGACTTTATCTAAAAAGCATTCTTGAGACACTTCGTTTAAAATAACTTTTTTGAATATAAATACCACAAAGCTAAGAAAAACTTCCTAGATTTATTAAGCACATTCTTCCTTTTTAATAGAGGGGTGTTTTAAAAAGTGATTGCACTTGACAGGTGCATGTACATGTTAACAATCGTATCTATATAAATCACTTTATAATCATTTTATGGTAACTTTAAATAAGACAAAAAGTTGTATATTGACCATTATAATATATATATAATTATTAACTTATATCTATACACAGTAAATAAAAAGTCCAATATCCTGTATGTTTCTGGGAAGTTCAAATTATAGTTCTCAATATATCAATGTTAACACTCGTGCCTTTTTATTTACGTTACATCATTTATACATTCCTTATTGGAAGGGTTGTGATTTTTTTTTAAAGTTTAAAAATAGTAAATTATTATAGTCTTTACCAAACCATATCTCCGTATTTTCATTTGCATCCAAACTAGTTTCGTTAGAGTTTAGGCTCGCGGTGTAGTTTCAAAATAAGAAATCGGGTTTTTCTTGAGAGGTCAACAACTCGTTTTTGTTATCGGGTTTGTTCTGGTTAATGTTTGCATCGTCGCACTCGCCTGCATCAACGATGATTTTTGTTTGAGATATGCATGCTTAAAATCGTTGAGTTTAAATGCATTTGTGCCCCAAACGATTCGTATGTTTGTCATCTTGCACTTTCCGCTCATATTCAGAATTATTGTATCCCTTGTAATGGGATGTGGAAATAGAAAATAAAAAGCGTCACCGTCATGTAATTGCTGCAATCGATTTATTATTTTATTTTTTGTTATTTTCAAAAGGCAAACGAAGTTGCGATTAGTAATTGCCGTTGATATTTCTGGACAATTTAAATCAACACTTACTGGCGGGAACGTCATTACACATTACACATATTTTAAAACAACCGGTTTTGGTCAAAAATTAAAAAAAATCATTTGCATGTAGTTTTACCTTGCCTTTTAGAATTTTAACAACCAGACTTCAAAAGTCAGTAACTAAAATGTGACATAAAATGTAAGGGAAAAACGATACAAAACACTCTTGATTTAAAGAAGTAATTTAATTAAAAAGACTATTATATATTCAGTTTATTAAGTGTATGAAACTTTAATATCATGTAGATTGGTCCATTGTAACAGCGCGTACATGTAGAATCATTACGATAGACATACATGTATTGCTGTCACTTTCTTTAACATTTAACGTTATCAAATCTAAAAACATGATTACAAACATTTGTACTTTCTCAAAGAAAATAATATACAGTTCTATATTAAGAATAAGTTTAAATTTATTTTCTTTCTATAATACATGTATGTGTTCCACTATTTTTAAAGCGCATATAATCAATCGGTAGATGAAATGTCTTCCGTTATCTTGTCTGTAAGTCGTTGACTTCTTCTGTATCAAGACAATAAACAAGATCATTTAGGTAACAAACAAAGAAAATATATTGCTTTAATTTTGGTTCAATGATCGTCATAAAGTAGAGAGAGAGAGAGAAAGAGAGAGAGAGAGAGAGAATTTTACTAACATGTGTAATTCACTGATATGAAATGTTTTTAGATCACCTGAGCCAAAGGCTCAAGTGAGCTTTTCTGATCACAATTTGTC
>WFKH01003881.1:31184782-31202999 GCA_016163765.1 Magallana hongkongensis | reverse complement strand
GGGGCTGGCCCCTCAAATTAGGGGCCCAGAAGGGTCTAAAGTCAATTATCTGTATCTCTTTAATAAGAAATATTTTGTAATGTGTTATAGAAGCAAAATTGTTTATCTTCTTGTTATTTATCTATACAGTACCCGCAACGTTATTTTTTACAATTCTATCCTATCGTATCGTGTATCAATCCTATCGTATCGTGCGTGTATACTGTTCTATCGTGCGTTAATGCTATCGTATCGTGCGTGTATAGTGTTCTATCGTGCGTTAATCCTATCCTATCGTGCGTTAATTCTATCAGGTTTATCGTTCAATTTTAACAGTTTTTCCGTTTATCCTATCGTGTTAATCGTTTCGTGCCTTTTCATAAGCAAGTTAATTTATTTCAAAGTTGCAAGTCGTTCAGTGCGCCGTATAAGAAAATTTATCGAACAAGAATTGTAAAATCCTATCCAGCATTCTATCATTATACTAATTTCCTAATTTTTTAGATCAAAATTAAGCAATATTACATGAAAATCATATCTGTAAGCATTGGAAATAAAAAAAATAAATAATGTAAACTATCGAAGTTCTTAGGAACAAGGTAACATATTTATCTGTATATCGAATATATCAAATCGTACGCGAAGTGTATACCTGCGTAAACATCCCAGTGGGCACGCAACGTTGTTTCAACGTTGAGAAATGGTTGAAATCAAGTTGCAACGTTGATCAACCATTATTCAACGTTGATTCAACGTTGAGGTTTCAACGTTGAAACCCAAACCATATCTCAACGTTGATTCCACGTTGAAGACCCAACCTATTTTCAACGTTGAAGACATCAACCACTTTTCCACGTTGAAACAACGTATTAATAAATGAAACTGAACACATATTTTCAAATTTGAAACTTCCTTTTTATTATTTTTTTATTTAGCTTTTACTTATATTTTGTCAATTGTGGAAGCATTACATAATGTGTACTAAAAATATTAATGTTAATTTGAATTTATTTCTATATTATTTGATTTCGAATGAAATTATTATATTGTTGTATTATCCAAATTCAATATCAATGATTTTTTTAAAATGAAATCTTAAATAATTTTTTCACGTTACATTTTAAAACAAAAAATTGTTTTGATACACGAAATTTGAGATTGAGCTCTGCGTACAGCAAGTTGCTAATTGCATTAACTAGGTCAGTGATAAGGGAATGCGGACCTATTACTACTGGCACTGCTGATCTTGGGAGTTATGCAATTTACCAGGCTGCTTTATGTCAGCTTGACCGCTAAAGACGCTAGTGGGAACAAAGAAATTCAGTTCTTAGGTACACCTCGTGCAGTCACTACATGGATTTGATGTACAGTAAAATGCCTGGAATTTAGCTTTAGGACTATTGTGACTATTTTATATTTTACATTGGAATATCTTGGGAGTTATTTGTTTTAGAACAGTCTGCATAGTACAAATGATGAACTGATTATTGTGGATTATACGTTTTTGTGTTGACATCCTTTGTTCTATATCATGGAAAACAAGCATGGCTACCATTTGGCGGAATGTACGCGTGGTTTCCTTGTGTTCATTTTCCTACACAGCCTTATAAAAAAAACATTATGAAATGCCAAGTTCAACTTTTTAACGAGGACATTATACACAAGCTGTTTAGCGAAGGATGTACTCGTATATTACTAGGACTTAAATGAAGGGCGACTTTTTACATTTGGATTTTATCTTTTATTTTTAATAAAGTGTCAAATTACATAAAACAGCACAACATAATAAAAAATTTGTTTATAAGCAACATTTTACGAAAAAAGTCACTTAATTTTAACTTTTTTTCAACGTCATATATACATATTTTAAACCAAATTTCAACACCATTTCTACGTTGAATCAACGTTGAATTTTGACGTTGAAACAACGTTACATTTTCAACGTTGCCTCAACTTTCATATGCAACCTTATTTCAACGTTGATTCAACGTTGAAGCCTGACGTTGAAACAACGTTGTTTCAACGTTGAAATGTCCGCTGGGATTAACTTTTATGCAGCATAATTCGTTTTTTATGCATCATATTTTAAAGAAACAAAAGTATTTATGATATAATTTATATTTAATTAAAACCAGAGTTGTATTTCAATTGAACCCGTTATTTTCCGTATGATATTTGATTTTGGGGTGAAATGTTCTTGGCAATCGGCTAGAGTGTGTGTTAATGAAAACAATGTTAACAAATCGTACGCGGAATGTATATCTGCGTAATTATTTATTTAACTTGTATGTTATATAATTCGTTTTTAATGCATCATTTTCCTATACAGAAAGAAATGTATTTATGATAGATTTTATATTTACTTTAAGCAAGAGTTGTATTTTTATAATTGAACCAGCTATTTTCTGTGATTTGATCTCGGGCTGCAATATTCGCGGCGATCGGCTGGTGTGTTTGGTAATGAAAGCAATGTTAACAATACAGAAAATTTATTGATCATTTAAGCTCATAATTTTTGTTAAAAAAAATTAACTGGTCATTTTTATACATTCTATAAATGATGCAGCGATGATTAACAACTCGGCAATTGTTACTAAAAAGAAATTCCACGTAAATCGTTATTCGTACGTGTTCTTTCCCAAATTATGCCATTATCAGGTTATTCATGATGATCGTTTAAAGCGATTAAACGTTTATCATGTACATCGTTTATCCTTTCCTATCGCGTATCAATCCTATCCTATCGTGCGTGTATACTGTTCTATCGTGCGTTAATCCTATCGTATCGTGCGTGTATACTGTTCTATCGTGCGTTAATCCTATCCTATCGTGCGTGAATCCTATCCTATCGTTTATCTTGTAAAAAATAACGTTGCGGGTACTGTACATGATTAAAAATTCTAATATGTTACATAATTAGGGGTTTTAAGGGGCTAGAAGTCCAATATTTTGATCATTTATATCTTAAAAAAGAGAAATATTTTGAAAAGCATTATAGAAGAAAAGATGCTCAGAATAATGTTCGTAATGATATGTATCAACCAAATTTTCGTAAAATGGCCTCTATTACGAGATAAGGGGTCAGTCCCTAAAACAATCTTTTTCAAATATCTCAAGAAATTTAACGAATTTATAAACACTTAAGGAACAAAATGTGTTTAGATTAAAAATACCTTTCATTTCATATCAAGAAAAAGGGGCTGGCCCCTCAATATGGGGCCAAAGGGTTTTTTCAGTCTTTTATTGATATCTCTTTCGTAAGAAATATTTTGTAAAGTATTATAGAAGCAAATATATTCATCTTTCAGTTCTTCATCCATGCGTGATAAAAAAAATAAATGTATTACATAATTAGATATTTTTAAGGGCTAGAAGTACAATTCTTAGATCTTTATATCTTTAAAAGGACAAATATTTTGAAAAGCATTATAGAAGAGATGATACTAAGAATGATGTACTCAACAATATTTCACCAACAAAATTTCGTTAAAAAGCCCCTATAAGGAGATAGGGGTCGGCCCCTAAAAACCCCCAAAATATCTCAAAAACGGTAACGAATTTCTAATCTCTTGTTAAACAAAATGTTATTGGTATTGAAATACCTTAATTTCTTTTAATATCGAGAAAAAAGGGATGACCCTTTAAATTAGTGGCCAAGAGATATCTAAATGTTTCCAACGAAAGTTCTTAAACATGAATCTGAAAGAAAAAAGCTTCTGGCCTTTTCAATGAAATATCACTTTTTTTCTATTTCTTTATCATGTTTACCTTATAAATAGCAATAGATCATTCATGTATCTCAACTATGAAAACCGGACGGAAGACCTCCTCGTTGCTCGCAACGAGATCGTGTCTAGTTTGTTTTACTGATTCTGAAACATTTGCCCCCAAACTGTCATAAATACTGGCAACTTCATTACCTGCTGTATTGCCTTGGATAGAGGATCCAGGACCATTGACAGAGGAAGAATCCACACTTGGAGTGCAGACAGCATCAGCAGACTCATTGGTAACCAATCCACTGTTTGACACGGCGTTAATGTTGTCCTCTACCGCTAGAACAGGAGTTGCAGTTGCAGTATTTCTCCTCTTACTTGGGGCTGGTAGCCGCTCGGCACTGGCAGACGCAGCGGGTCTCTTTCGAGCAGGTTTCCCCCTTGGCATACTCTCTTATTTATCTGAAACTAACTTTTTACTATAAGAAAACAAACAAACAAACAACGTAGCCTGTTAAATGATTACTGAAAATGTATCATTCATGCCCACTATCAGAGTTATTTATTTCTCTGCCACTATAAAATTTCAAACATGTGGCCGATTAACACTGTTTAAAATCTTGCACCATTTCAAACATGTAGCCGTTTAACACTGTTTAAAATCGTGCATCATCAAACGCTATTAATAAAACAATGAAGAAACTAAAGCTATAAAATATTTGTGAAATATTTCTCTTTTTAAAATTTTACGATCTAAAGAGTTAATTTAAACAATAATGAATTAAAATAAACAGATTTCAAACTGGATATGCGATTTCTCGTCTGCTTCACTCCGTCGATGAAAAGGAAAAGGAAGTGCAGGGGGTTTGACTAATTGACGAAGTAACTACTGGGGTATGCTAATAACCAAAAAAAAAAACCCAAATAATGGCCTCTCCAATAAAGCGATTTAATTCTTTACACAATTAAATCGAAATATATTGAACCACTGTTGTACAGGTATATATAGATATTTTGCAATTTTTGATCATAAATTAAATTTCTACTTTATCCACCTTCATACCTTATATGTGGAAAAAATTACTAAAACACATAATGGCGGAACCGTCATGGCTTTTTACTCATATCAGTATTCAGTTAACATGCCACTTGCATGTTCATACTCTATGCGCCGATCTTATCACTTGTAAGATTTTGGCAGCATAGCATTCACAAAATATTCATTCAACAAACCATATCAGAACTGGGGGACCTGGGGACAATAGTATCCCTCATCAAATGGTTATAAGTCAAAATGGCGCGAACACTATTACCAATGTAACTGTCCTGATCATTACAACCATGGATTACTTTTCCAGTTTTTAAACGCCATGACGATATCTGGAATTGAAAAAAAAATAGGCAGCAGGAAACAGTGCCTGAGAAGCTATTGATAAACATACAAAACAATGTATATGTTCAAACCAACCTAAATATCTAAGGCAGGGGTGGGAGGGAAATTTTCTTTTGCACTCGGCCGAGTATTGAAATGAAAAGGCCAAGAGCGCATGCTCAGGAATAAATAAAGTACCAAGTCATTATGTATAGAGAAAGATTTCCGGAAAAATTGCATAATTTTTTTAGAGTTTAATTACACCAATTTATTCTCAATAACTGTATACCGGTATATCTCTAACGGATAAATTTGATTATCCAGTCGATAAAGATTCTAACACAAATAAAAAGCAGAGCCACGATATTACAGAGTGGCTTTTTATCAAAACAATTTGATATACAAAGGGGTTGTTTATAAGGAGACCTTATTGCTACTTATTTATTTACTCTACGTGCTACATATTTTGCAATAGTAATTTAACAAAGCAAGGACATAAAGGGTATTTGTATTAAGAGCACAGAATATAAAATATCACAATACTTCACTAGTCCTTGATATTTCATTCAAATTTCTTTTTGCAGCATTAGACACTATTGATTTTTATTCTAGCTTTTTGGTTTGAGGATAAATACTTGAAGACAAAAAATATTTGGATTGGTTCCATAAAATAAGATGGAAGTTGGATAGGATATCAACAATTTTTAATCTTTTAGGTACTTGGTTTTCAATTGATCTTCATAAAATTATATATATTAATTTTGGGCTTCAAACCCCAAAATAATATTGCACTTATTAAACAGTGGAAATGAAGAATTTTTACTGCTATTGGCAGAATTACTGCATATTCCAAAACTAAACCATTTGTTCACTTCCAACTCCAAATTAGGGAAAATTTTATATCTATATAAAAGTATATTTGAATGTGTTCGGAAATCTAAGGTAGATAAAGTTAAGAGATCAGTTATATAATTTTTTTCAGGAGGTATGAAAATGATAAATATAAACTACTTTGTAACATTCGTTAAATGTTCATGGATACAAAGGCTAACAAAATCATATAAAACATTGGATAGAAATTTTTATCTACCATCAATGAACATGATTTTCTACAGAAATTATATGATTTTGGAGATACTTTAATATTGGAATGCCTAGATAAAAAAGCCGTTTGAAAGATGTTCTCAATTCTTGATGTTTAATGCAATAAATAGCAATTACAACAGCAGTTTTTAAATATTTGAAATTTTAAACTATTGGTAGGACTTCTGCTAAAATAATTCCTAGTCCATGTGTGGCATTTTTTTCAACCAGTTTTACTTTCAAAAAACCTACTAAAATCATTTGTAACTTATTGAATGAAAAAAAGGTTTCCTGTAAATAAATGGAAAACAGAACTTAATATTAAATACCATATAGTGTTGATGATTTTCAGTAAAGGGTGTTTTTGAGGTTTGTTTTACAACAAATGATTCTTCTTTTCAATGGTTACAACTTAGAATTTTACACAGAATTCTTCTAGTTGGGTATTATCTTAAAAATCAAAGTACTGAACGTACTGACGAGAGTTGATTTTTATTCAGGGGTGAAAAATTTCTGGTTCAAGCAATGAGTATTTACGTACTGTAAAGATAATGTGACCCATGGCTTTGGATTAAACGCATCCAAACTAATATAGGACAACTTCCAATGAAGAATTTGGTTTACTCTACAAACAATTATTTTAGAACTTTTGTAATTTTCATAGACGGGAATTTTAGGTCCAGATGAATCCTTAAATTTGCAACAAAAACTTGAATATCGATGATGCATCTTTTTCTCTGTTAATTATTTTTTTTTTTTTTTGTATTAAGAATATTTTTCAAGAGATTGCAATAAAACTATCCTCTAGCCACGAATGCTTCTTAAATAATAAATTATATAGGAAAAGTTCCAATAAGTGTACATTAATAACAGACAGCAAGTCAGACATGCATACATGGTAATTTGAGAGGGGGTTCAAAATAATTTAGAAATAAGAGAGGGGTCAATATTTTGCAGCCATAATATTTTGAACCCCATCTCCAATAACAAAAGAAAAGCAGGGAGGGAGGAGATTCAGTATATTGCGGTTATAATATTTTAAACACCTCTCCAATAATAATAGAAAAGCAGAGGGGGTTTAGTATTTTGTGGCCATATTATTTTGAATGCCCTCTCCAATAGCAAATAGCAAAAGAAACTTGGGAGGGGTGGTCAGTATTTTGAACCCCCTTTCAAATTGCAATGACAACAGAGGGGGAGGGGTAATATTTTGAGGCCGTTATTTTTTGAACCGCCTATCCAATGGGAATAAACACTATGGGGTTCAATATTTCGTTGCCCCCATCCCCCACTCTCCAAAAGCGAAAGAAAATGGTAGAGGATGGGAAGGGTGTCAATATTTTGCAGCCATAATATTTTTTAACCTCGGGTTCAATATTTTATAGGGGTTCAATATTTGTCATCGAAATATTAAATCCGAGTTGAGAATATCGCATAATATTATATAATATCGGGTTTAACACGTGATGGTATCAAAAAATTATATGACACCGGTATGACAGATATCACGGCTTTCGAACCTTACAAAATTAGAATGCGCCAGCAAATGTATGTAGACAAACGTGCTTAAACAACAAGAAATAATAAAAAAAAATCACTTGGTATACGGATTAAAAGATTTGTGCCAGAATTTTTAACATACACTGCATTTAGAACAATAAGAATTCGAGATATAAAAAAGGGATGCATACAAAAAAGGTATAGGTAAAAAAAATGGGAAATAAACAATTACAATTCTACATAAACTGTATACGTATTTCAAAAATGTAATCTCAATTTACATCCTTTCATTACATTTTTTGACATTTACCAAGGCTTTTGAACATTACAGATATTGTTCGTATGGCGAACTGTCACTTAGTTTTCTTTCGCACATGTTTTATATGAATAGCAATCTTTAATTCTCGGGCTTTTCCGACAATATTCTCAGCTATAAACGGATCTTATTGTGTGTCTAAAAATAGAATTAACGTTTACAAATTTCATCATTTATTGTGTATCAGTAATCAAATAATTTCCCCTTGCTGGATAATTAATTTATTTTATGTTTAAATAAATTCTTTTTAACACAGCAATTTTTTAACAAACAAATAAATCATGATGATAAATTACCATGATTTGTAATTAGGTCACCTCACTGCTTTTCTTCCGTTTTGCCAGAGTAACTGCGTAGAAGAGTTGATTAAAATTAACTCTTAAAAATGATATTTAATCTTATGACAGCTGTAGGTTTTTTAAAAAAGAAACCATAGTCCATATTTTTTCCTTGTGATAAAATTTATACTCTATGGAGTGAATTGAGTCTTCATATTTACAGAACGACTAGTGAAAGAGCTGGATTTAATGTGTTCAATATAATATTTTGTAAACTTTCATCGACTTGTCATAAAAAAAGTTATCAATTTTATTAGATTATCTATGAAACAATATTTTTTTTCTTGTCTTATGTTGAATAAGGTGCCAAATCTGAGTAGATTTCTTTGTCATTTCAATGTAAACTTTGAAAAATATGCTGCAAATCAAACTTTCAAAGTGCATTTTGAAAAACAGTTGGGTGTTTGGAAAGATATATTTGACTGAAAAACTTTTTTTTCTCTCATTGTTTCTTTTTTCTCTTTCTTATTATTACTTTTACAAGTATTATTCTTTTTCCTATTATTAATGATGTAAAAATGTAAACATCTTATTCTTTTCAGGCAAGCAACCACCGTTTAGCATTAATACTGGATGTATATAATATACATGTATATATATTCTGTTCATTTTTATTCAAGATATACACTTGTGTTTCGGTTTGGTGTATGCATGTTTTGGGGGGTTTTTTGTGGGTGTAATTGTGTGTCTGCTTGTATTTCAAAAATAAATTTTAAAAATCATTAAAAAAGACTTGATTTGCATAGGGAATTTTCTTACGTCTTATGATTTATTTTTTGTTGAGAAGTATTTTGATTTATGGTAAATAATTGTAGTTGTAAAATATATACTCATTACATTAATTTTTATTATTGATATATGTATTATTGTCTTATTAATGGCAACAACAATATCGAGCTGTATAGTTTTATTTGTCATTCATAGGTGTAGATCTTCTGCATCTGTAAAATAATTTGACTTATTCACTAACAAAATGTTGACTCAGATTAAGTAAATTCCTTTTTATTTAATTTGTCTTTCCCATTTTTTTTTAATTAAGCTACCTAACATGCTGCTTATTGCGTAGTCTGCGCCAGGTATTCTTTGGTCTTCCTCACTTTCTTTGTCCTTATGGGCTCCACTCTAAGGCTTGCCTTGTAATGATTGTGTTTGCCACCTTATCCAAAGGATGTTTCTTAGGCATTTTACAAAGACATGGACTGATTTTATGCATTTTGTCGATCCTCTCTAGGTTTCAGATCCATCAAGAAGTACTGACTATGTTTGTGTTAAATAATCTGGGCTTGGTGCTAGTTTTTGGTACCCTGCTTCTCCACACTGGCCTTTACATGGCAAAAGCTTGTTGTGCCTTCCTTTTTCTAGCCTTGATGTCTTCATCTGTGCCTCCTGGTGTTCTGACAGTACTTCCTAAGTATGTAAAATCTTTGATGTCCTCTAATTTGATGTTGCTGATCTTCATGCTGTCAGTTTCTTTTGGGTTACTTAGGGCTTTTCGACTTTCGGTCGAAAAGTATTGTTTTCGTCATTTTTTATTATTATTCTCGACAGGATTTTCGTCAGCAATTTTTTTTAAAACGGAGATGAATATTGAAACACTTATGCAACGATATAATAGCAATTCCTTATGACATGCGTAGGTAAGGTTTCAGACTTCCGGTGCCAGTACTTAACGTTCTTACAAAGAAAATAGTGAAAATTAAATGAAACGCATTATTTTTCTAACCTTTTGAGTGAGAGCATTCGAAGTTTAGAAATAGATGTATCTTGACTAGTTGTACAATATCCTTAGCGTATGCATTTTTCTATATCTTACCGTTTTTGAGATATTATGTCTCAAACTTGAGAAAAAGGCTAGGGGGGATAAATAAACAAAAACAATTTAAGTAACCATAGAATTTTATAAGACGCATAGAAAATTGTTTAGATACAGTCAATTCAAGCATATCTTTTACAACATACACCATAGCATAGCATTGAAATCTCATAGCATAGAATTGGAATATCATACCAACCATTGGAATCTCATACTATAGCATATAATCTCATAGATTCTCATTCGTCATATCATACCATAGCATACCATAGCATAGCATACGACATGATTTTAACTCGGTTTTAAATGCTTTTATCTAAAGGAATAAAATGTTCACATTACAGATTAGTGGTAACCTTTGGCTTCTTATCATTTGACTTCGAAATGTTTGGAACTCTTCTGTGTATGGAGGCGTTTTTGTTCAAAGCATACATAGCATACCATAGCATAGCATAGCATACCATATCATTAAGCCCTACATTTCAATTTTTCATAGCATAGCATACAAATCTCATAGCATTGCATTGGATTTTCATAGCATATTATTAAAATCGCATACCATAGCATAGCATAAAATTCTAAAAGATATGCATGAAATGACTGTAGAAGCAATAAACATATATTACAAGTTTCAATCAAAACTATTACGTAGCTCCGGTGTTATGAGTAGATGAAAATCGTCTATGGGAGTTATATTAAATTAAAATAACGCGTTGTTCGTTTTCTCAAACATTGTTCAAGTTAATGTTAAAATAATTCCTGTGTATAATAACACACTTAATGTGCAGACCGGAAAAGGTTTTGGGTAGACAATTCAAAAAATTAAGGGATCTGGAGGGATCAGAGTTCAAAACAGCCTTTTAGCTGTAACTTTTTTATTTTTCATCCAAATTCCAAAATCTTTTTGCTTTATAGTTTAGAATATTAAGTACAATTTAAAAATTATGGTCATAGGGTTTACCTTTTGACTCCTTATGGGGGTTATAAGGGGCTGAAAATGATAACTTTGGCACAGTTCAAAAAATGACAGTACGCGAGTTGTCTTGCTTTGCACAAGGAATGACAATCATGAAACCTATCACCATACCAGGTTTTTGGTTGAAAATTTAGTAATTATTTAAATATGAATTTGTACAGATGTTTGTCAGAAATTAAACCGTATATTTATATAAAGTATATAAAGTTCTAGAGTTATCTTTCTTTAGGCTTTAAAAGTTCTTACAAAGTTCTTACAAATTTATGTATGGCCATCTGTTTATACCAAGACGTTCTTATTTTTCTTTGCAAAATCTTCGAATTTGTTTAGAACATCTTTTTTTTTTAAAAAAGGGGTGTTAAAATGCTGTTGAAAGCCCTTCATTTTTGTTGGAGACAAAAACAGGTCTAGTTCTAATCGTTTTCGTCTTCTGGACATTGAGTAGAGACCAGTTGGCTGTCTTTTCAAGGTTTATAGCCTGGTGTTGGAAGTCCTAGAGACGATGAGAGAGAGAGAGAGAGAGAGAGAGAGAGAGAGCAGATGTTATCGGCTAGGTCAAGATCTTCTAGACGTGATGTCAGTGCCCACTGTATGCCGGTTGGGCTTCTGTAGGCTGTTCTACTGACTCTTGTTGTTACTGGGAATGCTTCGGTTAGGGTTCCATGGATGGCTTGGCATGTGGATCCGTCATGAAGTTTCTTTATGATGGTTACAAGTTTGTGCGGAATTCCATAGTGTTTGAGGATTTTCCAACGTACTTCATGGTCTACATTATCAAATGCCTTTTGGAAGTCTATGCAATTCAGGTATAAGGATATCTGCCATTCAATGGTCTGTTCGATGATATTTTTTAATGTGGCTATCTGGAAAACACACGAAAGAACACACAATTTGATTTCTGTTGATTCATAAAAATGTACTGATTTATTATAAATTATTGATTCCAAATAACCTATGTTAAGCTTTGAAGTTTATGTGTTAAAACATTGTTAGAATTTTTAAAAATATAACGTTTATAATATCAACATTTTTTATAAAACTTTTAGCCCTAAAATAATCGTCAAAATTTTTTTAGACCCTTCTAACTACAATCATAAATGACTTATTAGAACAATGGATACCTCTCGATTTTTGTTCTTACGTATTTCAGATATGTTGTACCTACAAATTATATATAAATGAATATAGGTTGTGTATTACAGTTTTCATAAATATGTAGCATATCCTAATAGCAATAAATCGTATGTCTATAGGTCGTATTAGACAAAACTCACAGAATGAGCGATCAGACATTAAAAGGACGTCGGAACAGGGGCAACAGGGATGGAAGTCGCCACCCAAATAATTTTGCAAAAAATGAAAAATAAAATTAAAAAATTAAGACTAAAAAAAAATTGTGTTCATTGGAGTGGCAATATTAACGGCGATCTGTGTTCAATTGAGCAGTGTGAACTCTATTCAAGAAAACTGGGGTATATATACTCGTTTCTGGTGTGTGTTGACAATTTACGGCATTAACTAAATAGATTCGGCATGCATTTTATATGTTAATCAGCTCCTTAATCGGGGATTTATCTGAGTTTAACACAATAGTTATACATTAGTACCCTAGGCTATTTATGCAGTTCACTAAGTTCAATACAACAGTTATACATTAGTACCCTAGGCTATTGATACGGTCCCCAGCAAGTACCACAACAATTGTACATTTATTTAATACAATGTACCTTAGGCTATTGATACGTTCCACTGAGTTCAACACAACAGTTATACATATGTACCCTAGACTATTGATAAGGACTATTGATGCAGTCCACTACGTTCTTTACAACAACTATACATTAGTAGACTAGGCTATTGACACCAGCAACTATGTCAATATAACAATTACAAATTTGTACCCTAGGCTATGGATTCGGTCCAATAAGTTCATTATAAAAGTTATACATTTGTACCGTAGGCTATTGATATAATTCACTGCAAGCAACACAACAATTGTACATCAGTACCCTAGGCTATTAATACGGTCCACCGCGTTCAGCACAACAGTTATACATTTGTACCCTAGACTATTGATAAGATTTGTTGGGTTCAAAACAACAGTTAAACATTAGTACCCTCGGCTATTGATACGATCTATTGAGTTCAACACAACAGTTATACATTAGTATCCTAGGCTATTGATGCAGTGCACTGGGTTCAATACAACAGTTGTATATTTGATTCCTAGGCTATTGTTAAAATCCATTGAGTTCAACAGAACAGATGTACATTTTAGTACTCTAGGCATCTGATTCGGTGCCCTGCAATACAATCAACAATTGTTCATCAGTACCTTAGGCTATTGATACTGTCCACTGAGCTCAACACAAAAGTTATAGATTAGTACACTAGGATATTTATGCAGTTCACTAAGTTCAATACAACAGTTATTCATTTGTAACGTAGGCTTTTCATACGGTCCGCTGCAAGCAACACAACAATTGTACATCAGTACCCTAGGCTATTGATACGGTCCACTGAGTTCAACACAACAGTTATACATTTGTACCCTAGACTATTGAAAAGGTCTATTGAGTTCAATACAACAGTTAAACATTTGTACACAAGGCTATTGATACGGTCCACTGAGTTTAACACAACATTTATACATTAGTATCCTAGGATATTGATGCAGTGCACTTCGTTCAACACAACAGTCATATATTTGTACCCAAGGCTATTGATAAGATCCATTGAGTTCCACACAACAGTAATACATTATAGTACTCTAGGCTATTGATTCGGTCCCTTGGAAGACAATCAACAATTGTACATCAGTACCCTAGGCTATTGATACTGTCCATTGAGTTCAACACAAAAGTTATAGATTAGTACCTTAGACTTTTGATAAGGTCTATTGAGTTCAAAACAACAGTTAAACATCAGCACACTAGGCTATTGATACGATCCATTGAGTTTAACACAACATTTATACATTAGTATCCTAGGCTATTGATGCAGTGCACTGGGTTCAACACAACAGATATACGTTATAGTACTCTAGCTAGGCTATTGATTCGGTCACTTGGAAGACAATCCACAATTGTACATCAGTACCAATTGCTATTGATTCTGTCTAATGAGTTCAACACAAAAGTTATAGATTAGTACACTAGGATATTTATGCAGTTCACTAAGTTCAATTTTTTATATGGTCCGCTGCAAGCAACACAACAATTGTGTATCAGTTGTACATTAGCAACCTAGGCCATTGATACGATCCACTGATTTCAAATCAACAGATATACAATAGTACCCTAGGCTATTGATGCAATCCACTGAGTTCAACACAACATTGATTCCATTTTACTTAAGGTTATTGATACTGTCCATTGAGTTCAACACAAAAGTTATATGGTAGTGCCCTAGACAATTGATACGGTCCACTGATCTCAACATAACAATTTTACTTTAGTACCCTAGGCTATTGATACGGTCAACTGAGTACAACACAACAGTTATACATTAGTACCCTATGCTATTGATACGGTTCACTGAGTTTAACACAACAGTTATACATTATTAACCTAGGCTATTAATACGGTCCACTGATTAATACATTAGGCTATAGATGCAGTCCACTGAGTTCAACACAATTTTTATACATAAGTTGCCTAGGCTATTGATGCGGTGAACTGAGTTCAATACAACAGTTATATATTAGTATCCTGGGCTATCGATACGGTCCACTAAATTTATCACAACAATCATACATTGGTACCCTCGGCTATTGATGCAGTCCACTGAATTCAACACAACAGTTATACGTTTTACCCTAGGATATTGATTATAGAATACAAATAGAAATTATAAAATTCAAATTAAAATTATAGAATACAAATATAAAATTAGGAAATGCAAAAAAAAAAATTATACAACCCACATGAAAAAGAACGAATATTACAACGTTTGGCATGTATTCTCCTTCGATATGTTTTAACCCGAAATTCGCCAAAGTTAAGTAAAAAAAAAGATAAGTAGATTAGATAAGAAGATTAGAAGATTCTTTTTAAAAATCCGTTTTGATCTAAGTGATAATCTAAATAAATTTATTGGTGTGGTTTAAGCTATGAATAAATGATTGAATCAACAGAAAAAAAATATAGATTATGATGAAGTTTAATCACCATGATTTAAATTACAGATTCTGACGCCATAAAAATGAAAACCGGAATAACAAAAGTCAGAGAGAGAGAGAGAGAGAGAGAATCGGAGGGATATTTATAAAGGTAGCTGTGCCTTCGAACGTTAAATACGGCATATATAGCTTTAACTTAGTGAACACTCATGCTTTATGCTTCATGATTGTAGTGACTCCCGTTTTTGTTGTTTTTATCTACGAAATAAGTAATATTCGCTGGGTTGTCTTCAAATTTGAAAGGCAAAAATGGGCTGAATATTTTTTGTTGAAAAACTGACAAACGACTATCATATTTTGCAAACTAATCAACAAGTTGAATCGCTGAGGCGATCGATACTACTCTGTTAACTTCTTCTGAAATTGAACTTTGTATCTGCCTGTCGTCCATTACCATAACCGCAACTTGCTCGGGAAGTTCGCTAGAAAGTGAACCTTTACTGACGACCCATAAATCTTATCGAACAAGTATACACAATACTAAAACTGCATTGGCTGAATCCTACATAACAACTGAAACTTAATAGCCCTACACTTTGGTAATTGTTTCGTGGACAGTTATTTTATTTCTATACTCCGCAAGGCGGAAAAATTTTATTAAGGTCTTCTATTTCCAACGGACTTCTTTCTTGTTATTGCTTTGTTTCTTTTCCTATATAATTATTATTTTTTAGACACGTTTTCTCAAAAACGCTTCAGTGGATTTCGATGAAACTTTCAATTCTCACTCAAGACAAAATTTGTAAAAAAAAATAAAAATATATATATATATATAAACATCAATTCATTGGTCGTCACTTCAGGTCCCGAGATATTTTAAAAAGACTTAATGTTTTGCCATTGAGATTGAAATGTTCCCCGACGGGCTCCTTGATATTTTGGGGTCTTTATGGTAGAACGGTTGTTGTTAATTCTTCTGCGGCGATCACCTGTTTCCCCAATGTATTGCTCAGAGAAACCTTACAACTGACAAGATAGATGCAGTTGTTTGTGCGACTAGACGTGTTGCCCAATATTTTATACGAGCCGTAATGGGGCTGATAAAACTGTTCCCGTTGATGCTGTGCTTGCACAAAAGGCATCTGGTGTCTGAGCAAGTTTTAAAGACACCACTGGGCAATGGGTTGTCTAGCCTCGCTCTCCCTACCATGAGGTTTAAGTTCCTTGGGCGTTAAAAACAATTATCTTTGAGACTTTTTCGAAAAACATACGCCTTTAAAATAATGTAACAATTGTCATAATGAACGCGTTAGAATGTAAAAAATTTCTTCTCTCATTTAAACTATTTAAATAAAAAAAAATAAATGTATATAAAATGAAAAGAAGATATATTACAAACCGAAAGTGGAACCGAAAAACACATGGGTTTTCCAGATGATTTAGTCGGTACTAAATGTTTGTTACTTTTGTTATATAAAATGTATGGTATCCAAAGAAAAAGCCAAATAACCATCTAATATTTAATGTACATATATGTAAATGGTGCATATTCATAGCTTCTGGATTTATGTTTTAGCAGCCGAGAGGTTGTCTCAGTGAGGCTACATATACTTATTGGAAGGTTTCCGCCAATTTTATTCATAAGGTAAATACTGTCATCTTAAAACTAAGAATTAGTTAAAAATTATTTTTTAATCAATAGACATTTGTATTTTGTCTTTAAATGGACAAACGCAAACATTAAAATAAGGAAAAAACAACATGCATGTTTAATACTCCTTCTAAAATTCATACTTTAACAATCTCTTAACCGCGCCTTTCTTGAAAACTAGAAAATAAATCAAAACCACCGCTTCATCTTGCAGAAACATTTTAATGAAATCAAACAAATCAAACCCTTGATTGAAATAAATATTTTGCTTTAAAGGAACTGGAAGAATCTGATGATGTGTCTTTAGTCGTGGAATACAAGCCCAGAAACAAAGAAATCAGGAAACATCCCCCAAATTTCATATCAGTCTGCCAATATTTTTTTCCAAGCCAATCAACGGACAGGAAGTTTAGGAAGTGTTTGGATCCCCGAAACCTCTGGAATCAACAACAAATGAGGACGGCTACAAGATGACATTACCTGACGTTTCATCTAGAGAACTGTTAGATATACCTGCGGTTATCAACACGTTTAACACAGGGTATAAGGATATTCGCAGTATTTCCTTTTACATAGAAGAAGAGATCATGACAAGTGCAAGCAGTAGTGATATAAAATGCTTCAGTTCTGATGGTAAATTCATGAAGACGATCACAACACATTCAGGAGACTGGCCAGGTGATATAGCAGTCACAAATGCTGGAGATACCGTGTATTGTGTCTTCATATCAAAGACTATAATGATTGAAAAGAAGGATGGAAAGATAGAAGAAATAATAAGATTACAGGGATGGACACCTAACAATCTGTGTGTCACCTCTCTTGATGATGTTCTGGTTAGCGTGTACAGAGATGACGGTACTCAATCCAAGGTTGTACGCTACTCAGGAAGTAAAGAGACACCAACGATTCAGTTTGATAATGAATGTAAAGCTCTGTACTCGGGGAATTATAATATCAAATACATCACAGAGAACAGAAACCATGACATTTGTGTGGCTGACTGTGAGGCCGGTGCAGTAGTGGTGGTTAATCAGAACGGGAAACTCAAATGGAGATACACCGGCCATCCCTGTGAAGGAAACAAAACACATTTTCAACCCCACGGCATCACAACAAACAGCCAAAGTCAGATCCTAACGGCAGACTATCACAACCACTGTATTCACATCTTGGCCCAAGATGGACAGTTCTTACGCTACATCGAAGACGTAAAAATTCCTTACGGTTTGTGCGTTGATAAACAAGACAACGTGTATGTTGCCCAGTTCGACACTAGTGATGTAAAGGTCATCAGATATCTGATGTAAATGGTACGTACATAGTGTATGCTGTATTGCTCAGTGTCATTTA